>OW240915.1:13718470-13834670 GCA_933207985.1 Pelobates cultripes
TATGCAGTGTGTGTGTTGTGTTAGTGCATGCAGTGTATGTGTGTGTTAGTGTATGCAGTGTGTGTTGTTAGTGTATGCAGTGTATGTGTGTTGTTAGTGTATGCAGTGTATGTGTTGTGTTATTGTATGCAGTGTGTGTGTTGTGTTAGTGTATGCAGTGTATGTGTGTGTTATTGTATGCAGTGTGTGTGTTGTGTTAGTGTATGCAGTGTATGTGTGTGTTATTGTATGCAGTGTGTGTGTTGTTTTATTGTATGCAGTGTGTGTGTTGTGTTAGTGTATGCAGTGTATGTGTGTGTTAGTGTATGCAGTGTGTGTTGTTAGTGTATGCAGTGTGTGTGTTGTGTTAGTGAATGCAGTGTGTGTGTGTTAGTGTATGCAGTGTATGTGTGTGCTATTGTATGCAGTGTGTGTTGTTAGTGTATGCAGTGTATGTGTGTGTTATTGTATGCAGTGTGTGTTGTGTTATTGTATGCAGTGTGTGTTGTTAGTGTATGCAGTGTATGTGTGTGTTATTGTATGCAGTGTGTGTGTTGTGTTAGTGTATGCAGTGTGTGTGTGTGTGTTAGTGAATGCAGTGTATGTGTGTTATTGTATGCAGTGTGTGTTGTGTTAGTGTATGCAGTGTATGTGTGTGTTAGTGTATGCAGTGTGTGTTGTTCTTGTATGCAGTGTGTGTTGTGTTAGTGAATGCAGTGTATGTGTGTGTTATTGTATGCAGTGTGTGTTGTTATTGTATGCAGTGTGTGTTGTGTTAGTGAATGCAGTGTATGTGTGTGTTATTGTATGCAGTGTGTGATGTGATCTGGGGTGAGGGGGAGGAAGGGGCATTTTAACATTAATTTTTTGTTAATTTAATTAAATGTGTATCCCCCCTCCCTGCTTACCTGTGTCCATGGAGGGGGGAGATTCCATCCCTGGTGGTCCGGTGGGGGGCCCCCCGGCTCCCTGTTACCGCAGAGGGGGCCCAGGCAGCACACAGCTTCTCCTCTTCTAATAACTCTCGCGAGACCCGGTTACCATGGCAACGCTCCGCGGGTCTCGCGAGAGTTATGAGAAGAGAGAAGAGAGGAGGAGAAGCTGTGTGCTGGCTGGGCCCCCTCTGCGGTAACAGGGAGCCGGGGGGGCCCGCGGCTGCACACATAGATAGCGATATGCGCTATCTATGTGTGCAGAAAGGGAAAGTGGGGCCCAGGACTGCCAGAGCAGTCCAGGCCCCCCAGGGCCGCCGGGCCTGTGACAATAGTCACGGTTGTCACCCCCTGATGGCGGCCCTGTAGGTGAGTACCATAAAAATAGCAATCACTTACCTAACATGCTTACAGTATGGGGGATATGGACACCACACAGACACACAACACCTAAAGAAAGATTTATTCTCTTTCAAAAATGATAAAAAAAAATTTTCAAATGGAGCGTCACGTCCTTCTAAGCAGCAGGAGATTATTATTAAAATAATAATAAAATATTATTAATTGATACGGTAATTACATTATGTTGTATTATGAGGTTGCATGCGTTTTCACTTTTCTGTTTTTGTATATTTTGAGTTTTATGGAATTTTTCAGTGATTATATCACAGGTGATATAGCTGCATATTATATTATATTATTATTGATTATTCAGCGCCATTTTCCAATATTATTTTTTAGTTTAAGCTTTGAGTTTGCATAAAAATGTAATCACCTGTCTTCTAGAGGATATTTAGAGTGCTCAGAACTTTAAAGGTGATTTGAGAGTGCGCTTTTTCATGTAGTAAAAAGTGTTCCATCTTTCGAGATGAAGGGTCACATGACTAGGTAGCCATGAGGTGGCCACAATGGCAGCTGAGATCACTTGGTAGCACAATAGTCATCATTAACAAAATCATAGGGTACCTCCCTGCTACCTTCTTAACATGTGGCTAAGTACTATTCGTGGGTATGGTTCATGCGAACGGCCACCAGGGATTCGGTTCCATTCGTATGAAGGGAAAGTGTCGAACCAGGGACACCCAAGCTACTGATGGCGGCTGGGCCGGGTAACTCCCAAACCGTGACCCAGACCTGGACCATAGTCGGTGGGCTGGAGGCCAGCTTCCACACTCCTCCAGGGGTCCATGGCAAATACTCGTGGGAAGGAGCGTTTGTCACAATCATCAGGGATCATCAGATATGTAATTTCTGTAAATGAGTCAGATATTAAAGAGTGTAAAAGTCACATATCTGAAGTTCAAGGGAATCAACACACGCCAAGATAAAAGCATTGCTGGCACTTTTTAAGATTCTTCTTGAAAAGTTTGTCAGAGCCCAGTTTGTTAAAATTGTAAACATGTTGATAAAACAATAAAGGTATCTGACAAAATTAATAAATATCTTGTATCCAGCAGGGCCATCTTTAATAGTGATTGGACTCTTGGCAAGCATTTTCCTTGGGCCCTGTGGACCCAGCCCCCAACTCCCTGGCATGCAGTCACGCCTTTTACACCAATGCACCCCCCCACACCCTCCAAATAAAAGAAACACATATTCAGATACGCAGAATAACACTCATACAAATACAAACACTAACACACATGGATACACAGGGGCATACAATGACACGCATGCAGATACACAGACACACAGATATACACAGACACACATACATACAGACATACATGCAGATACACTGACACAGAAATAGATACACAGACACACAGATATACATATAAACAGATACACAGACAAACAGATACACAGACACATGCAGATACACAGACACACATATATACATATAAACAGATACACACAGACAAACAGATACACAGACACATGCAGATACACAGACACACAGATATACACAGACACACATACAGACATACATGCAGATACACTGACACAGAAATAGATACACAGACACACAGATAAACAGGCAGACACACAGATATACACACACAAACATACACATAGATATACATACAGATGCACATACAGACAAATACACAGACACACTTACAGGCACACATGCAGACACACAGATACACATAGAAACACACAGATACACATACAGGCACACAGATTTACAAACAGACAAACATGCAAAATGTAAAAAAAATTTAGCCACCCTCCTGTTCCCTACCTTTAGGATGCAGGTGGGTGGCTATCTTGGAGTCCAGTGGGCCCATTGCCAGTAATAATTTATTTCGGCATTTCAAAAATAAATTTATTAATTTGAGCCCCCCAGGAGTAATAGGGCCCGGGTTAAAGACGGCTCTAGTATCCAGGCAGCACTTGAATTGTCATATAACAACGCTGTTCTCAAAGATGACATCTCAAAATAGTGTTTTCTTTTGCATTTTTTTTCTCTTCTTTTATTTCGTTCACTAACAGCTTCATTTATTTATTTATTTTCATTTGAGAAACATTTTATTTATTTTCAAGTATCATCACCAATAATAACATATTTTCTAAACATTTGTCCCCAGAGGTATTTGTAATATATCAACACAGTGTATACACAAGTTTGCAAGCCAAATCCTATTGCAAAATGTGTCCATACTATAAATGGACTGCTCCCATGGGACTGAGAGAAGCACTTTTATCAGCAAAGCTGCAAGCAGGATTTCCGGCTGTTGGAGTGAGGCAGACAGAGAAATTGGTGCGTTAATTTGTGTCTCCCTGAATCCATACTGCTTGAGTAGTTGCTATATATCCTATGCCTACTGTTTCATTGAGTGCATCTCTGTGTGTGTTTGTATCAATTGCTGTGTGTGTGTGTGTGTGTGTGTTTGCATGAATGGCTCTGCGTGTGTGTTACCATTTACCTAGCTAAATTGACTGTTGTTACTAGTAGTGAGTAGTAGCTGGTTAATGTCTGCAAAATGTTAACAGTATCAACAGCGAGTTATCGGCAGCCACTACTGTAAGCCAGTCGCTAAGAAACGGATGGTTCACATTGTTTAATGTGGATGCTCTGAATTGCTACTTAGCAACTGCTTTCCCGATGAATTCTGCCACTACCCATTACCAGCATTACCTGTACATTCTATGGTAACAAATAGTCTACCTCCCAGTCACTACTGGCTACACAGGGCCAAGTGTCTCCTGGAACCTTTTAAACTGAATGAATACATTTTATGCAAAGGAGAATACATATGGAGCTCAATTTAATTCTAATGCATTCAGACCAGCCGTGCACTAATTTATCCTTAACACTCTATATGACACTGTGTATCACAAAGATATGATGACAGAAAGGGTCGATCCTCTAAACAGCTCAATTTAAAGATTTTATAAACTCTGCTTTTATAGCCACCATAACTTAAACTATGTATAGTAAACAAAGAGCACCTGCAGCAGTTAAATAGTATATTTAGTTAAACTTGTTATTTCTGAATTGTTATTTGTTTATTGTTATTGTTAGTGTAGGCATTAATGTTTAGTGGTAGTTTAGTGTACGGGTCAATGTCTAGTGTAATGTAGTGTAGGGGTAAATGTGTTGTGTGTTAGGGTATTGTTAGGGTAGTTTAGTGGGTTATTTGTAGTGTGGTGTAGGGGTTATTGCATAGTGTAATGTGTTAGGGTAGTGTAGGGGTTAATGTGTAGTGTAATGTGTTAGGGTAGTGTAGGGGTTGATGCGTAGTGTAATGTGTTAGGGTAGTGTAGGGGTTATTGCATAGTGTAATGTGTTAGGGTAGTGTAGGGGTTGATGCGTAGTGTAATGTGTTAGGGTAGTGTAGGGGTTATTGCATAGTGTAATGTGTTAGGGTAGTGTAGGGGTTGATGCGTAGTGTAATGTGTTAGGGTAGTGTAGGGGTTGATGCGTAGTGTAATGTGTTAAGGTAGTGTAGGGGTTATTGCATAGTGTAATGTGTTAGGGTAGTGTAGCGTTTAATGAGTAGTGTTATGTGTTAGAGTAGTGTAGGGGTTAGTGTGTACTGTAGTTTGGTTAATGTAAGGGTTAATGTAGTTTGTTAGGGTATTGTAGAGGTTAATGTGTAGTGTAATGTGTTACGGTAGTGTATGGGGTTATGGGGAAGTATTTACTGAGACTGAGAGTGCTGCCTGAGATTAGTGGGAGTCACAATTCTGGGCGGCATATATTTCAGCTGCCCATTAAAATGGAAGTAGATGCTGAGGACTGGCCTGGTCGTGTATGAGATCAGGTCCCCTCGGCAGCATGCAGGTGATCTCTAACTCCCCAGTCATTATAGGAAATTGCTGCCTGGTTGGACCACAACTGACTGCGATAGCATACACACAGCTGGCTCTCGGACACGCACAGTAACACGATGGGAGCACGCGGTATTCATGTTGCGTGTTCAGTCTACAATAAAGAATAGAAAATATTCCATTTTTATTTAACACAAGGCTCCTGAGCCAGTGTGCGGCTCTGCAGGATGGGGTCGCATGAACTCTGCAAGCACATCTCAATTCAGACACTGGAGATGCACCAATCAGGAGCCAGCTGCCTTGACATATTGTTTCAAGTCCATTCATTACGGCAGCGGAAATCTTTAGAATACTCAATGGAAAGGAAAACATACTTAGTGCATCTGTCCTCTACGAATGGCTTCATCATAGAGCACTGAATCACAAAAGACCTTAAGTACATTCCTTTTTAATATTTTCAGCATTGACAACACTAAGTGCTTCATCCCGATATTTTCAAACAATTAGCACAAATTCAATGCCCTATGCGTGTTTTGCTACCAGATTCATTTTCCCCATAAATATCCTCACTAAAAGCTTCTACAGCAAATCGTTACTTGTTTTCTGTCCATTTATAAAATGAAGAAACAGTAGCCATCTGCCTGAGTACGGCGCTATTATTGCAAGGGTTTAATTTAGCAATTTTAGTCATTTATTTCGCCAGGTCTTACAAGGCGCCACTCACTGCCAAAAACTCATATCAAACATTTCATTGGCAAATCAAATGGATTCATGTAGGGTAAATTGATGGCATTTTTACTGATGTTAATAAAATGTATTTTGTTTATAAGAAGATGGGATATGAAAATTTCTACAAAATTTTAACCAACTGTTATACTTGAGAGCTGAGTGTGACAATTTGGACTAGTTAATAGCATTTCGCAAACTGCTTAAAGTTTCTTATCATTCATAAAGTGGATCTGCTGATTAGCTTAATTGTTCAAATGTATTATTTCTAGAACACCAACGTAATCTGCAGCGCTGTACAATTACAGAAAGGGAATATTTAGAGGTGAAGAAGGCCCTCTCAAACAAGCTTACAATCTATGAGGATTTGAGGTACGTGGATATATCAGTCTTGCCCAGGGACACTTACAGGTGGGGGAATCTGACCAGTGGTTTGAAGGCAGTGATATTACCCGTGCTCTACCGAGCCGATATATAACATGGTATGTAACTCTTCACGTAATGCAATGACTATGCACAAACAAGAACATAAACCAAATAGGAAATGTGGCAATTCATTCTGCCATTCATATTTCATTAGTGACAATTCAAAGTTTAGTGACTAGCGTTTTATTTTATCATATTTTCCTGTTCTCCAAAAGAGTGAGCCAGTAGGCAGGAATTGTGCAGGGCCTTTACTACCAGCCTCCCAACTCTCTTGATTTCAGTGAGAAAGTCTCACTTTTTGGGTCCTATCCCCAAAAAAGGGTAGAGTGAACGCGTCATTATATGTGCTCGCACTGCAATCAGAGCACTAGGACCCTGCAGAGGACACTGAAACCATCCAGCAGCCTGGCATACATTCACTGCAGGCTAAACTGCCAGTAAATTGGGGGGACATATCCCCTTTCCAGGTTGGGCCAGCCCCCCTTTGGGCAGAGCCAGTGATGCAATCATTTCACAGGCCCACCCGTTACCGCTTCCTGTGATGCCCATGTTAGTGGCATGTTTACTAGATCAGTACTGTGTGCGCAAGTGCTTGTGGTCTGGACTAGAATATTCCCTGCTAGACAGAAATATCGAATATGCAGATTATGTGAGGTATGTACAGTATGAGTTAGGATGAGACATTGCAGATAGCTACGGGAAACATCTGCATCATCTACACATATCCAAATGTCTGCGAACGCCACTTTATGCTGCGCTGGTCACAATGATGGACGTCAAAGATTACTTGGTGGCAAAAGGACAAAGGGTGTCAGCCCAAGGGGAAATTGAATGGCCCCTCCCATAAATACCAATTTAAGCCTCTCCCAAAACTCCACCCAATGCGTTGTCCAAACTTAGAGATGTTATTTCTCTCTCAGTGTTACAGGGGACTCGGGGAATAAAAATCACTGTTTAGTAGATAGACCCCAAATGAAAACTTGCAGGTATTTAATTATGCATTTTTTTTATTGGAGGTAAATCCTAAAAACAGCTTGGAAAACCTGTATTTTTCTAATCTGCAGTCTTTGCAGTCCCTCCCCTTTTAACCCCGTCCAGACTTTATGTGACTGTCCCAATGCAGCTCAGTGAGAAGTCTTTGCTAGGCAGGTGCTCTGGGCAATTGCTGCCTCTTGAGTTTAGCTTCACTGAGCTAAACAAACCAGGAAGTAACTGGGCCAGTGGGGTGTAACCAGATTGATTTATAAAAGGTTCGGCATCTACTGAAATCTGCACTTTTTGCAAAATGAAAGAAAGAGGACACACTCTTCACACATAAAGCTTTTCAACAAGCTAAAGTTGTTTAGTGGACTGGAGTGTCCCTTTAAACATAACAAAATTATACCCGGGGCATTTTGGGAACAAACTAGGGTCTTCAGCCCCCCCTCTAGCAACACCCCTGATGGACATTGGAATTTTAATAGCCTCCATGTGTCATCTCAGCAGTGTGAGTAGGACCATCTACACACAGTGACACCAGTGAATTTTGTGCACAGAAAATGCTGCAGGTAAAAGGCTGCCTGCCCTCCCCTCTATACCATACATAACAATGAGCCATGTATTATAAGGAAAAAATGGAGAGTTTCTGGAGACAGCATAAAAACTCGAAACCAAAGGTCTTCAGTAAGTTAAAATATTACCTAGCATACCTCCCAAGTGTCCCTATTTAGGAGGGACAGTTCTATTTTCCTTTGTAAGATCTCTATATTTTTGGTGTGTCTGAGTGTATAACAGAGCTCCACAGCAATAATACTCCCAGTAATGTATCTGAGTGTATAACAGAGCCCCACAGCAATAATACTCCCAGTAATGTATTTGAGTGTATAACAGAGCTCCACAGCAATAATACTCCCAGTAATGTGTCTGAGTGTATAACAGAGCTCCACAGCAATAATACTCCCAGTAATGTGTCTGAGTGTATAACAGAGTTCCACAGCAATAATACTCCCAGTAATGTGTCTGAGTGTATAACAGAGCTCCACAGCAATAATACTCCCAGTAATGTGTCTGAGTGTATAACAGAGCTCCACAGCAATAATACTCCCAGTAATGTGTCTGAGTGTATAACAGAGCTCCACAGCAATAATACTCCCAGTAATGTGTCTGAGTGTATAACAGAGCTCCACAGCAATAATACTCCCAGTAATGTGTCTGAGTGTATAACAGAGCTCCACAGCAATAATACTCCCAGTAATGTGTCTGAGTGTATAACAGAGCTCCACAGCAATAATACTCCCAGTAATGTGTCTGAGTGCATAACAGAGCTCCACAGCAATAATACTCAGTAATGTGTCTTTAAACTGCAATAAATGTGTTCAGAAATCAGTCTTTGTAAATAAGATACATTGTTCTTGTTATAAATTAAATTTTAGTTCTATAAATTGTTATTAGTAAGTCCCCTAAAAGAGTAGCCAAGCATCTAGTCACACCCCTACTCACATCTCCAAAATGAAAGTGTCCCATTTTTGTCCATTTGAAATGTTTGGAGGTCGGCAAATTCATGGTAGTTGTCACCAAATTGGACCATTTATGGAATCTCTCAGTGAGTTTATAAAGAGAACTAATATGAATCCAAATTTGGGAGAACTTGGGAGTGATAATTTTCCCTGCTGTGGGTTATATTTCTAATTATGTTAAAGAATTCCTCACAAATGTCACAAGATTTATTTTAGAAATATCTCTATGTAAATAGACAAATCTTTGAGAAAGTAGTGCCTTTGTCTAAAAAAACCCTCATGTTACATAGAATCTGATTTCATTAGCTCCGATTTTATCAGTCTGAATGAGTACAGTTAATATTCGGCACATGGATTTTAATATACATAAAGTAACAGAAGTGTATATCAGTTTAACTTACCTCTGCCAGATGATCTAAGTAATAATCATCACCATTTTAAATAACGACTAATTTAGACAAATCACAAGCAGAGTGAATGAGATTGTTTGTGCAGCCATGCCAAATAATTAATGGTTTGTCGGTTTAATCTCTATGCAAATCAGTTTATTTTTTCCGAGAGAACTTCCTGATTCTCTCAGTCCATGAAGATCATGTTAAATCAAGGAGATGAACATTAAGATTTTATATATTTTTTTATGTGCTGGTTTGTTTTCTGCTTATTTTTTTCTTACAATTTATTGGTGATTTGAGCAGAACTACTACCAATCAATGTGTGTTCCAAATTGTAGTTATTTTTTCTTAACTGAAATAGATGATTCCAAATCAAAGGCTGAGAGAACACAATTTGAATGTTTATTCACTATTTTTCAGAGTAATAGAGTAATAAACAAGACTATACATAGATCACGAGATCACGTATTTAGACTGGAAGAAAGGAGATCTAGACAAAAAAAAAAGGATTTTTACAGTAAGAACTATAAGGATGTGGAATTCTCTGCCTGAAGAGGTGGTTTTATCAGAGTCCTAACAGATGTTTAAACAGCAACAGAAATTAAAAAGTAACAATTTAAACACCCTTGAGAAAGGCAGCCAGTTGGTGCCGAAACGTTGGAGGTATTGTGATTCATGTTTCTGCCCGCTTAGGCTTGTGAGAACTTTGGTAAATTGTTACTATTTGCGTTCAGTTGCCTGTATATTGTTACTCATTATATATTTTTTTGCTATAGGCATATTTAACCAATTGTAGGTTTATTAAATATTTACATAACTGGTGGTTCTCTTTTTCATTCTCTTTTATATAACATTCACTTTAATTGCCATTCCTTGATAAGAATAAATAGATAACTGGTTGGGTTGCTAAAGTTTTTTGTCTAAATATAATTACAGCTTCCTTTGAATTCAGTTGTAGTTGAAGCTGAGTCTCCATTCTTGAAGCCTAATAAGGGGATGTTTTTATCATTGCTGGCTCCTGATAATTGAACATTATTTGAATTTCATTTGAGAACTACTAAATCTTTCAGTGTTCCAAAATTCACATTGCATGCTCTGCATGATTTGAAAATAGCAGTTTTTGGAAGGACACTGACTGTAATGTGAGCAATATAATTTGTACCGTGACCTGGAAAAAACCTCTGAAACTTTAGGCAGAAATAAAATTAATTATATTTTTAAATTCATTTCTTATTGGTTATTGCACTATTTATCATCTACAGTGGAGCCCTCATGGATCGGATATGTTGCTCCAGCACATCCCACAGATGCTCAATCGATAACCTTGTTATCTGTCATGTTCCTCAAACCATTCCTGAACAATTTTTTTGCAGTGTGACATGTTTATTTAAGCTGCTGAAAGAGGCCACTGCCTCCAGGGACCACCACTGCCATGAAGGGTACACGGTCTGCAACAATCTCTACGTAGGTGATATGTGTCAAAGAAACATCTACATAAATGCCGGGACCCAATTTTTCCAAGTAGAACATTGGCCAAAGCATGACACTGCCTTCCTATAGTGCATCCTGCTGCCATCTTTTCCACAGGTAAACAATGCACACGGCCATCCACCTGATCTAAAATAAAACGTGATTCATCAGACCAGGCAACCTTCTTCCATGGTCCAGTTCTGACACTCACTTCCATACTGAAGGTACTTTCGGTGGTGGATAGGGGTCATCATGGGCACTCTAACTGGTCTGCAGCTACACAGCCCCATACACAGAAAACTGTAAAGCACTGTGTGTTCTAATATCTTTCTATTATTGCCAGCATTACGTTTTTCAGCAATTTGAGTATTTCAGTATTTCTTCTGTGTCATCCGACCAGACGGGCTAGCCTTCGCTCCCCACATGCAATGAGCTTTGGACGCCCATGACCCTGACCCCGGTTTACCAGTTGTCCTTCCTTGCACCACTTTTGGAATGTACTATACAATTGTTTTGCTTTTTATTTAAAAGTTCAAGGACATAGCATATAAAACCAATTTATTAGGTGAAATAATAAAAGCTTCATTAAGGACAAATCAATGTTATCTTTAAAATTACAACTTATTAAGGATAATGCATTATAATCTTTATAATTACAAAGTTATAAAGGATAATGCTGTATAAGCTTTATAATAACAAGAATTTTAAAAGAAGAAAGTAATACATCACTGATTAAAGAATTAATTTATTGTATCACCACAGATGGGAAGCCCCTTTTCCAGCCTTGCCAAGGAATCTCAGATTAATCCTAGTGTGTCCACCCGTAGGTGAAACTTCTGGCGAAACTGAAAAAGCACCCAAGGATAACTGTGTCTCACACTACGAGAACTCTGCACACACTAAATATTGTCTGGATCTTTAGAATTATGGGCAATGCGCCCAGAACATTCCAGAACATTGATAAAAAGTCAGAGTTTATTTCAGTCAGTTTCAAACTTCGGAATTGAGAAGGATTTTCCCTTCTGAAGCATATTTAAAAATCGCTTTGTTTTTTTAACTACTTTTGGATTAACAACAGAAATCGAGATGTGTGAAAGGCAAATCTTGAAAAATTTTAAACTTTTTTTTCAACTTCTCTGGCAGGATAATCATTTGTTGTTTTCAAACTGGGATTAACAAAGAGCAATAAAAAACACAGAGGGAAGTAGATTATAAAAGAAAATGGTATAACTGTTTTTTAAACGGGTAAAGTACTGTATGTTTAAACTCATGCACCAGAGGACAATCCCTTTTAATGCTTTATTGTAATTATTTCTACTGTATTCACTTCTTCAGATTGACAGAATTATCCATTATAACATTATTTACGGCACCTAATGTCTTGTTTATGTGTTCTACTCATTTCACCATTCCAAGTATTAAGAAACAGGATATCTATGTAAAATATGGTAAAATAGAAAGAGATTTCTGGAATGTAATCGAACCCTTTTATATATGTTTTACTGAACATCCTGGAGAAATTCAGACTGATGAACATTTATTTACTGGCAGTATACATTATTACAATTATTCTTCCTGTTCTCTCGCTCGAGTCCAATACAAATGGCTGCCTTTTGTAGAAAATAAAGTGAGTGAATAAGCGACAAGGGAAGCAGTGTGATCTTTATATTAATTTATTATTATACTTCTTAGAGAAACACACAATATAAGCAATTATTTAATTCTGCCAATACGTTTACAAATATAATGTTAAAAATGGAGTTAGTGTGTGACAAGGCTCTTCCATGTGAAATCTATCAACCTTCAGCACACAGCCTGACAAAAAGAACACAGTGGTCTGATGAATGACTACACATGTAAATAAAGACAGAGAAAGACCCTCCCTGGACTGATAAGGAAGGAGGGGGGATATGACTGATGCAGAGATAAGGGGATGGGACAAGATGGATACATTATGACAATATGGGGACTGTATATATAGGGGACAACTGGGTGGGGACTTACCAGTCAGCTTGGAAAAGTGCAGGGATCCTGACTTTCCCTCCGTTCCTCCCTAGGGGTTAGTGGAATTGTTGGTCATTGTCTGTCTCTTCTTGTTTTGTCACAGCATGCAGGAGTCCTGGCCAGGGCAGTCATAAGCGGAAGAAGGTGCCGAGGAGGCTTGGGGAGTCACAGCCTGCCGGGAGCTGATGGTGGGGGCAGGCTGCTCCGGACTCATGGTTTAACGGGATAGACCTGTCTGTTGGTGAACCACCCCAACAGCCGACAGAGGTGAATAGTTGCTGGTATTAATTATCAATAAAGCTGTGGCCGTTGCCCTTACCCAACATAACAAAGTCTGACGTGTTTTATTGGGCAACGGGTGGGGGTGTTCCTGGGGTAGTCAGCAGTCATGGCAGATAGAGCTTGAGTGAGGGACAAACAGAAATACAGACAGAGATCCTGAGATAGACAGACATAGTAAACACAAAAATAGGATTGGGGGCAAACCCAGAACACGTGTTTCGCAGGAATGGTGCTGCCATGTGACCAAAATTCATACAAATATTGTTCTAAACCTTCTAAGGCTACTTCAAATCCCCTATCTCACCAAACAGGTATGTGGATTCAGTTCCATCAAATGGCCATATTGTGTTAAAAAAAAACCAACAATTAATAAAAATGCAGAGTCAAAACTAAACAGGGTGATAGTGCTTGAATGAATAAACTCACAATGCATATCAAATATTTGCTTTATGAAAATTATAATTAAAGTAACATTATTATCCAAAACCTCCTCAAATGTATACTTTCCTGTAGTCACCCCCAAAGAGGCCTCTGAAGCTGGGGGGCTGGGCAGGGTGCTCAACCCAAAGAGACCTGTCTGGATTCCAAACTTACATAGTAAAGACAAAAAGGGAATCGGGGGCACACCCGGCTTAGCACAATATGGCCGTATGGTGGAACTGCTTCCCAATATTTGTTTGCTGAGATAGGTGATTTGAAGTAGTCTTACAAGACTTCAAACTATAATTTTAGAGACAGGCAGGGAGAAAAAAATAGAAGGATGATGGATGAACAGTTAGGCAAATGCAGACAGAAGGAAAGACACAGAGACAGAGACAACGATGTAAACAGAAAATGGGGTGCCTTTAAAAATGATATTTTCCATTTAAGATTTGGATAAATGCTTTTGTGGAGGTTTGGTGTGTTCTAAATAAGTTATCTGGTTTCACAACGGAATTTTATTTACATATCAAAAGAGGTTGTCATCAAAGGTTACAGTATAGATGTCTTCTTTAGATTTTGAGATCAATCCTTTCCAGTGTTTATTTACTAATAGATATGCGAGAAGGGGGCAGTGCACTCCCTGGAAAAAGGGGGCCATGTACCACTTTTTGTGAGGTCCAAGGGATTATGGGATATCTTGTTAAGGACTGCAAGAATCAGTCTTGAGAAGAACAACCATATCGAAATTTTGACAAATTACACTTTAGTAATCGCACAGTAGCGCTCTGCGTTATATTATTTGTATTTTATTTACTTTTTCATTCTTTTTTCTTTATAGAATATAAAAGACTTCTGAAATGCAAACAGGACATTCTGGCACGCTATATCTGAAAGAAAAATGCCACCCAGGGAACAATTATTTCTGTCGCACATAGCCGAGGACAATATGTGTATTTGTCTCCCTACTAATGTAGCTTTGCAATGCAAATTCTGAAGCTGTAGCTAAGCTAAAATGGAAAGATGAAAAGTTAAAATGGGCTGGGAGCATCTGATGGTGCCTTGGGGGCTGTTCATTCAACTCAACATATTCTGACTGGCAGAATCTCTAAGGTAAATCCATGTAAATAAATGTATTCTTTAACTCATACCATTTAGTGCCTGTTTTCCTGGATTTTAAACGCAATCAGAAACTGCGAGTTTCTATTCTAAATTTTAAAAAAAGTCAGGTTAAAATGTGGATATAATCAAACATGGCATAACTACAGAAATGTTCATAGTGAAAAGGATTAAATACAGTATCTCATAGTAGATGAAATAATTCACAACGTTTCATCTTTTTTGGCTTACATGTTATCTCGCTGATTCAAAATGCTTCAATTTGTCGCAACACGTAAAAAATAATTTCAGGTCACTCCAGACAATCAGATTCTCCAAAATATTAAACTATGGTGATTAAACAGAAACAGAGTTCAGGAGATAAAGAACAACGGAGGAAAGGCTCGGTTTGGCTGTTACTAGGCTGCTTCTAGTCACCTTCGAGACATCTCTGAACAATTTGTGTGTGTTTAGACTGGTTATATTAGTTATTTAGTCACTAAATGCAGAACAGCAACTGAAGTGCAGCCAAATGTCTTTCAATTCAGGTGTTTTAACCTATTCAGCTGCTTACAAAATTCTGTTATTTCAACCAAATTTGCCCTTCCATTTGGCTGTAGTTTGGTTGTCTGCTGAAATCAGGCAGATCGCTGTATAACATGAGTGACTGGGCTATTCACAAACAGCTGAATTGCAACCGTATTCAGGGCTGTATTTACAACAAGGCTAACAAGGCATTTGCCTTGGGTGGCACTTTCAGGGGGGTGGCAAAAAAATGACACCCCGAGGCAACATAGCAGATGCTTTGTTAGGCTCTTTCATGGGGTGCCCAAGAGCTGGCCGACTGACCACCTAACGGTATATATTTGGGAGTCTAGCCAACTCTTTGGTTTTGCACCCCTCCCTGTCACAGGTGCCTCATCCCAGGGCCCTGTTTAGCCTTGTTCTGCTGAGAGCCACACATGGAATTTTTCTCCCAAATAAGTGGGTTAGTCTCATAAGAGCTGATATTAGGCTGTTAGAGTAGGACCTGCCAAAGGTGGGGTACATTGACGTTGTGGCAGGCTTATGCAATGTATGATCATATAATGTAACTAAACCCCCATTATTTTTGCCTAGATTAGGTGTTTTTAAAAAAAACTAATAAAATCTGCCAACATTGAAATTGCTGTTTAGTGAGTGTGCTGAACCTTGTGTGTTGTATAGGGATAAGCCAAATGACAAATGATTTAGGTATACTAGAAAAATGGTCAGAATTGTGTCAACTGACATTTAATGTGGATAAGTGCAAGATAATGCATCTTGGATGTAAAAACCCAAGGGCAGAGTATAGAATATTTGATAGAGTCCTAACCTCAACATATGAGGAAAGGGATTTAGGGGTGATTATTTCTGATGACTTAAAGGTAGGCAGACAATGTAATAGAGCAGCAGGAAATGCTAGCAGAATGCTTGGTTGTATAGGGAGAGGTATTAGCAGTAGAAAGAGGGAAGTGCTCATGCCATTGTACAGAACACTGGTGAGACCTCATTTGGAGTATTGTACACAGTACTGGAGACCGTATCTTCAGAAGGATATTGATACCTTAGAGAGGGTTCAGAGAAGGGCTACTAAACTGGTTCATGGATTGCGGGATAAAACTTACCAGGAAAGGTTAAAGGATCTTAACATGTATAGCTTGGAGGAAAGACGAGACAGGGGGGATATGATAGAAACATTTAAATATATAAAGGGAATCAACACAGTAAAGGAGGAGACTATATTTAAAAGAAGGAAAAACTACCTCAACAAGAGGACATAGTCTTAAATTAGAGGGACAAAGGTTTAAAAATAATATCAGGAAGTATTACTTTACTGAGAGGGTAGTGGATGCATGGAATAGCCTTCCAGCTGAAGTGGTAGAGGTTAACACAGTAAAGGAGTTTAAGCATGCGTGGGATAGGCATAAGGCTATCCTAACTATAAGATAAGGCTAGGGACTAATGAAAGTATTTAGAAAATTGGGCAGACTAGATGGGCCGAAGGGTTCTTATCTGCCGTCACATTCTATGTTTCTATGTTTCTATGTATTGTATAATTTCCAGGCAAGAATTTTGAACCCTTTTTGAATATAGGAACCATATCTGCCTTCCTCCAATCCTCCAGTATAATTCCTGAAAGAAAAAAATCTTGAAAGATTAAAAACCCGATGTTTACTTATTTCCACACTTAGTTCCTTAAGTACTCGTGGATAAATGCTGTCTGGCCCTGTAGCTTTGTTAATATTAACTTTCTTTAGTTGCTGCAGCACCTTGTCTTGATACATATTGTCTTAAGTCTTTAAGAAGGCTATGTAAGTCACAGGCAGGGCTGTATAAACAAAGTAACTTAACTTCTAAACGGCAGATAACTAAGCCGTTAGACTGCAGAAGCATGGTCCATACATCAAGGTTTTAAAATTATTGAACAAACAATGTAATGACAGCAAGATGTCCAACCTCTTACCTATCAATGTTTACTTGGCTTTATTTCCCCTAATTCCCCTAATTCTCAAGCCATCATCAACAGACATCTTTGGTAACAAAGTTGGAATCCCTTGGTTTAGATGAAAAAATATGTTTAAAAGCCCTGATGCCCCTTGTTAATTAATTCCCCCCCATGTCTAAAAAAAACATAAATTAATAAATAAAAAATAAACAAATTGCTCACCTTTTCTCCAGCACGAGTCTCCCTCTACACTAACGTAGACTCCTCCTCGGGTTGCTTACGATAACAGTTCAATCCAATGGTCCATGATGCACCTACGATTGCATTCAAGGATTATCTATGGCTGACCGTGAAGGCACTACGTAATGGTATGTTATGGTATGAGAGCCAGGAAGTAAGATTCCTGGGCTCTCATACCCAGAGGGCTTGGAGGCATGGTTCAAAACTGTGCTTCTATTTAGTGAAATAAAGGATTTGGGGGATTATGAGGGGGGGGCAGGACTGCAGGCACAATAACAACTTTAATATGTTGAAATTTTTAAAGTGTCTATAGCGTTTCTTTAAGAAAAGTTTTGTAGATAGAATTATGTTTTTAAAACTGTTATAGATGACGCAATCACACCTAAAAAGACAAAAAAAATATAATTTCAAGTAATTCTAATGCAAATTCTCTTTATACTCAAGAGGACATTATCAAAGTACTGACATGCTGAGTACAAATGACTGAATGAGTAGAAATCTAATAGGAATTTTGATATAATGCTGTGTTTTTACGATGACTGCTGTAATTATACTTTACAAATGTTTCATAATAGTAGAATAGAGTGGAATAGTTGTTATAGCAATTATTGAATAAGGTGATTCAAATAGAACAAACAGACCCAATTAAATGTGTTCTGACAGCATGTTATTTATGGATTATAAGCAAATTATAACACAAATAATGGTCACAATTTAAACTGAAATTGTTTTTTATAAAACCAAATGTATTGATCTTATTTGGTGCGAAACGTTGAAGGACTCTACGTAAGATTCCATGTTTTGTATCTTATTTATGCAAAAGTGAGAGTAACTCAAATAGTGACTTCTGACACCTGACTCCCCAACTGTGATGGTAAACCTGATGGGTCTGAATCAGGGCTGGTGCTAGGTAACACCAGCCACTAGCACCCTCTCTGCCAAAAAACTAAAATTGACATCTTACATTTAAAATTCAGCCACTCTATTTGTGTTTTTTTTCCCCCAGCCGCACTAGGTCCTTTTTTCATCTGTCCCAGAATCTCAAAACTTCTGTGGCTTATTTAAATAATTTGAGGATATTGGAGCAGAACTTTTCTTTTGCTTTTGGATCAGTAGTGGTGTATGTCTTGGAGTTCTGGCATGGACACTTTCTTTGTTTAGTATGTGCTTTACTCTGCTCACTGAAACCTCAGTGCTTGTTGCCACCAAGTGTTGCTGCAGGTCTTTTGCAGTCACTAAAGGGTTTTTTACAAGCTGCCTTCTTAGTGTAACCACTGTTCATTCAACTTTGAACTATGGTTCCAACGGTTTCTTTAGGAACATTTGGTGTATTTGCTATCTTTTTGTATCCTGTTCCTTGTCTATGAAGGGCGATGATCTCTTCTCTTAACTTTGTGGACCATTCTTTTGACTTAGCCATATTTCTAACATGTAGTCAAACGTGACACTCAACAATTCCCTAGCCAGTTCAGGTATTTCAAGTGGTCCAGCTCAAGCACACCTGGTGCAACTAATGAAGTCCTTGATTAGTTGCTTGTTTGAAACACGTCTTTGCATATTTGTGCTGTTGTGAGGGATTGAATGATTTTGATACTGGAGAATTCATTATAAATTGCATTTTCAGCTGAATTTGGAAACCACTTGAACCATTTGTTGAGCTATATCGTGTTGAGCTATATCAATTCCTCTTGTTTGATTTATTCATTGCAAGCAACTGAAAGTCTGTAAATTTTGACAATTTTGTCAATTTTAAATTTTGACAATAAACCTTATTTTTAATGGGGTTGAATAATTTTGATTACAACTGTATAATGCATTTTTCACAGATCTATCAGAAATAAGTGATGAAACATTATTTCTATCTTTTTTCATTTTGGAAATTAGTGTTACTAAAAAATCTCCACCAGGAGGATTTAAGCTTCATTGATAGATGGTCATTTAAATAAGATTTAAATAAGATTTGCTAAATTTTAACTATTCTACCTGTCAAAACGCAAAGAACGTGATGACTAACGATGTAAAAGACAATTTAACACAAATATGTAGTTTTGACGACTACGATTTGAAACCATTCCCTTAGTAATATGTTTTTTTTTTAGTTATCACCTATTTGAGTAGGGTCCTATTCAACCTATTGTTCCTGTAACATTTAGTAGTTGTCTCATTTATAGTTAAATTTCCCCCTTTTATCATATTATAAAGTGCTGCAGAAGAAGTTATCGCTCTATAAATGCCAATGATGATAATAATAATAACCAAATTTATTTAAATTATACCCGTACATCAAATATTATAAATATTAAGTACAATCATGAGAATTCTTTTGTACAATAGATACTGTTACATCATTTTTAGCTACAAAAATCCCATTTTATAATATTGTTTTATATTCTTGTAAGTTCACAGCAGACATTTTCTTTATAAAATTGCTGGCTGTTTTTTTCTTATTATTCTGATAATTCCTATTTAAATTCCATGTGACAGCTTTGTTGTAAACAGTGTAACATCTAAGTACGTTCAGAATCATCCCTATAGACATCCATCGTACTCTACCAGATACAGCAACCTCAAAAAAAACAAAAAAAAAACCTAAGATGAAGCTGACACAATGCCTGCCTTTTTATCAGTGAAGAATCAAACACAAATTGTGTGTTGAAATACTAAGCAAATAGCACAGAAGAGAATAATGTGAGCAATATCAAACAAAAAATTGCAATATAATGCTTAGAGAAGTGTGATAAATTGTACAACAATTTTATTCTTTACCCTTACCTGAAAAATTGGTCATGCCATCCTCCCCCACCAATCCCTGTATATGTATATATAGCAGTGCAAAAACTAAGCTTAGCAATGCCCCTGTCCAGGACAGATACTGAAAAAAGTGTCCATCCACTCTCTCTAACTGTGCAGGAGCCGATTTGGTTTTAAATATATTGGAAGAAACACTACAGAGCTTTCTCCAAGCTGCAATAATAGCCTGCAATCCCCTGAAAAAAAAGAGATTCCGTTTTCAGCCAGGCAACTGTACTTACTGTATGCTGCCATTTTGTGGTACAGGATGCCGGCACATTACACGTGTCTTCCTTTGATTTTTAGATGTACCTTGCAAAACAGTTTTGGTGCTCTTCTACAGAGCGAGTCAAGTCTCAAAAATAGAATGTCACCTCTTCCCTTTTCCGCATTCCTTTCTGTAACCCAAATGCTATCCCATGAATTCTGCCTTAAATTTTTCAATAAGTTATATGGTGGGACCAAGCCAAAACCTGGATGCAGTCATGGATATTAAGTCATGGTTGATGTTGATTTTTTTTTTTAAAACAGTGATTCAACAGTGAACATGATTCTGTGCACATGGTGGTATGGTTGGCATTGTATCGTGATTGGCAGACAGAGGTGGCTCTCTAATTAGGCGATTTAGGCGGCCGCCTAAGACCCCGTGCAAACTGGGGCCTCACATCTGCCTAAATCGCCTTAGGGCAGACTGACATGTCGGGGCCTCAGTGACCGAGGACCTGACACAGGAGGGGGCCCTGCGGCTTGCCCATTATGCCACCAGGTGGAAGGTCCCTCCATTCAGTCTGCCCTGGGAGGAAAGCACCCTGTATAGCCTCCGGTCTGCAGTTACTCCAGGTGCAGAGTTGCAGACTGAGGTGTCTCGCGATCTCCAGCAAATCAGACCGTTGCCTCAGGTTACCACAGAACACTCTGATACTTCTGGAGATCACAAAATATGTACCATGTGGTCTGCAGCTCTGCACCCGACGGAGCTGCAAACCAGATAGGAATCCAAAGGACCACCATGGGAATGAATCCGGGATAAAAAGTATGTTTGACTTCCCACCTCATACACACAATAAAACACCTACCGTATATACTCGAGTATAAGTCGAGTTTTTCAGCACGTTTTTTGTGCTGAAAAACCCCCACTCAACTTATACTCGAGTCACTGTCTGTATTATGGCAACTTACATTGCCATAATACAGACCAGGACCGCCGGGCTCATTACAAGCCCGGCGGTCCTGTTGGGGGCTGGCAGCGAGCTGTTACTTACCTTTCCTGCAGCTCCTGTCAGCTCCCTTCTCCTCCGGTTCGGTCAGCTCCCCTGTCAGCTCCACTGCAAGTCTCGCGAGAGCCGCGGGGTCAGAGCGTTGCCACAGGTTACCGTGGCAACACTCCGCGCACACTCAGACCGTGAGACTTGCAGTGGAGCGGACAGGGGAGCTGACCGGACCGGAGGAGAAGGGAGCTGACAGGAGCTGCAGGAAAGGTAAGTTACAGCTCGCTGCCAGCCCCCCTCCTACACAGCCCATCCACTGGACCACCACGGAATGAGAGCCCCCCTCCCTGGGCAGCTAACAAGCAGGGAGGGGGGACGAAAAAAAAAGTTTTAAATAATAATATAATAATAAATAATAATAAAATATTAATAATATTAAAAAATATATATATTAATAATATAACAAAAAATATTAAAATAATAATAATTTTTAAAAAATAATAAAAATGCCCACCCCCATAAACACACACACTGCACTCACACACACACACACTGCATTCATACACACACACTGCATTCATACACACACACACCGCATTTATACAAACGCACTGCATTATATATACACACACACTGCATTCATTATATACACACACACTGTAAATAAATATTCAATTAATATAATTTTTTGGGGATATAATTTTATTTAGAAATTTACCAGTAGCTGCTGCATTTCCCACCCTAATCTTATACTCGAGTCAATAAGTTTTCCCAGTTTTGGGGGGTAAAATTAGGGGTCTATTCAGGTCGACATATACTCGAGTATATACGGTATTTATTTTCACTTTGGTTGTAAGTGGGGGCCTCATGTTTGAGTTTCGCCTAAGGCCTCACAAAGTCTAGAGCCACCACTGTCGGCATGCTAACCTATACTTAATGATATCCCCTATATTATAATACACAATTACAATAAAAAATGTGCGGTTGATTTACTAAATAGTGAATTGTATCAATTGTGTAGCTGATCTGCAAAAACAATGCCATAATATTCTAATTGTAACTGACATTCCACTGCAACACTCTATTTAGTAAATAGACACCTTAGCTAGACTATTGTGTGATTCCCATGTCTTCTGCAGAGGCAGTTAATCCAATGTAACCAGTAACAACGCATTGAAGAAGAATGATAAACGGCACTATAGTTCATTCAGTATTGAATCAGTGTCTGCATTTGAATGAGATTCTTATTCAGTTCTTCCAAAGAGATTTTTATTTACATTTTATACTTCATCTCAATGTCATTTTCTTTAACGGAACAAAATTTACTATTTTATTATAGAGAATATCAAAAAACAGGGGAAATATCCCAGTGAACAACCATGCACTTAAATACATAAACAAGATAATGCTGAACTTTAAATATACATTTTATATCACATATACATTTACACATTTTGTATCATTTAGACATTAAAATAAGACCAAAAGGATTTAGGTTTAACACTTTCCAGCATGTGAGATGCACCCTTCTTTCAGTCTCGAGCACCACACTGTTAGACAGGGTGCAGGCGGTTTGAATGGATTATGTCGACAAGCAGAGCAGGATTAAACATAAGGTGACCCCAGGGCTCAAGGTTAGACAAGGCCCATGAGTTTTCTTGGCCTCATTCCTATGTGAACAATTAAGGCACACTGGTAGCCTGCCTAGGGCCTCTTTATATATTAACCCTTCTCTGTAAATAAGTTGGATTAGTAGGCACATGCATGAATTGACTCGGCACATACCAGATTTTGTTAAATTATTTTTTATGCATTCCGTCAAATTGGGATTGTTTATCAGAGATAAGAGTGTCTTAGATTGTATTCTCTCGAGTACTTTCTATTACGCCCATGTAGGTTCAAGGTTATTCCAGACTGGTTTTGGCAAGGACAAAGAATGGAGGTGAATGGCTCTATGTGACGTGTGTATGGAAAAAAAAAGTGTCATGCCAGATTGAAATCAAATAAATTACAAAACACTGTCTAAATGTAATGGGCTGCTGCAGTTTTGTCAGTCAGGTAGTATTTTTTTTATAATATCTTCAATGGATATAATGTATTAGGAAACAGATTAGGGAACATTTTCATTTTATAGTATCTCTTAAGAAACTTGACAATTGATGATACATTCCAGCAGAGAAAATAAGCCATGTGATATTAAAAGATTAAAATTGAGTTTATAAACCTAAACATTTAAAATAAAGATATCAGAAGCCCACTAAAAGTGAAAGGAGGCCACTCAGACGTATATGTCTTGTGGGCAGTAATGAGAAAGAATCAAGAGCCAGGTTAAACATTAATGGAGACAAAGGACAACCGTGTTGTGTTCCTGTTTGGTAAATGAATGGAAATAATGAATTTAATAGATACGCTCGATAGAGTTCTCGATAGATAGCATAAGACATTAAACTGTGCTATAGACTGTTTTTAATATTGGTATAGAAATCTTGACCTAACATAAAGCCTGAATTAAGAGGACCCGCAAGTTTTTTCTGTGGGTGCCCCTAATTTTTGACATATTTTTAAGAGTCACATTTATTAAGAACAATAATTAAGAGGAGGACAAGGACAAAGGTTTGGTGGTTATATCAGAATTTGATATGTATCAGAAGCAGACACTTGTGGTTATTAAGCTAGACCTGTGTCTGGAACCAATATGTTTCACTTTTTCACACTTGTTTTAACACAGTAACTAAACACGTCCTTTAGTAGAAATTCAAAAGGTTAAGTAAAAGACATTAACCTAGTGTACTTGAATTACATGATTGCCGATTGCATGTTATATTAAATCGTTTGGTGGAGAGCAAACATAATTTTATAGATGTATGGTGTGAGATAGTATTAGTAGATATACAGTAATGGGAAAAAGAAAGTACATCTTCTTTGAATTCTATGGTTTTACATATAAAGACATAATAACAATCCTCTTTTAATTAGCAGTTCTTAAAATTAGGTAAACACAAACTCAGATGAACAACACATGACATATTATACTGTGTCATGATTTTAATAACAAAAATAAAGCCAAAATGGAGCAGCCATGCATAAAAACTAATAACACCCTTAGCTGCATTCATAGGAATTAAGAGGCTAAATAGCAGACATGTTCTGCTAATCAAATGCCCTTGATTAATTGTTCATCAGCAAGTGTGACTACCTCTATAAAGGCTGAAGTTTTAGCAGATTACTGGACTAGAACCATCAGGTGTGTGTTAGCACAATGCCAAGGAGGAATTACATCAGCAATGATTTTAGAGAATCACATTTTGCTGCTCATCAAACTGGGGAGGGTTATAAGGTAATTTCCAAATATTTATATTTTTTCAGTATAGTGTGGTTAAATAACATTCATGTTGTAAACAGTGGCAAACCGGTGTGCACCCCGGTGCGAAAACTGATCCGTACCCCTTCTGGTGGTTACTGCTGCGACCCCTGCATGTGCGCCCCTGTACACACACACACATACATACAAACAAACATACATACACACATACACACACACACACACACATAGACACATTTATACAGACACACACATACATACAAACACACACACACATACAAACACACATACATATATACATACATACAGACACATACATACAAACGCACACACACAGACACATATATACAGACACACACATACATACACAGATAGACATACACACACACACACACATACATACACACACAGAGACAGATGCACAGACAGAGAACCATGTTTCCTACCTTCTAGATGCAGGAGGGTGACTTCCCTGGGGTCCAGTGGTGGCTCAGCCTGATGGGAGTCAGATTTCCCACTCTTACTCCCTCCTCTCTTCCTCCCGCTTGGCTCCTGTTGTAAGCTGGGAGGAGTGACGGAGCAGTCACTTCCTCCCAGCTGTGATGTCATCAAAGGGGGCAAAGTTGCGCTGTTAAAGCGTCAGAGCTGACCAGGCCCCCTGGAAATCCTTAGCCATCGGGTGACCCTAATAGCATGAGCCACCCAATGGGCCCCTTAACGTGCAGCACCTGGCAGTTACACCATGCCGCAACACATGGTGGCGGGCACCTGGAGTGATGGCCCTGGAGTGATGGCCCGGTCGCAGCTGCGACCCCTGCGACTGCGATATGTATGCCACTGGTTGTAAAAGAATTGTACATTTGAAGAACTACAGAATCTTAAATGTCTCATTAACAGAGATCCACATCTGTAGAGTCAAAGAGAGAACCAGCTCATTGCCAGTTTTTATCTGCTCTCCCCTTTACATAGGCCCCCCAGTGTATCTCCTCGTACCATTTATGTTTGTTTGTGGCAAATGTTAGCAATAAGTGGATATATAAATAAGATGTATCACCCCTACAAACTGGGGGGAGTCACACCTAGCCTACCATCCTTTCTGCATACTGCCAAAAGTGAAAGAAGTGGTGATTCTCAAGGCACCAAAATTAGTTTTTTACAGAAACACTTTAAAAGTCATGATATACCTTCAACATAACTCAAAGAAAATAAAACGTAGGTGACTGTTAAGAAATATTAGAAACAGGGGAGAACTAGATGCGCATCCCTCTTGGAGCTTATGCGCAAAATTCAATATAGATGGTATATGGTGCCAAAATGATTGGCGGGCATATACCCTTGGGTCAAAAATAAAAATTGTCAAATTTGGGGGAAAAAACAGGAAGCTGCTGGATGCTTTAGACTCCTCGGCTCTGTCAAAAAGGACTAAATAATGTGATTGGCTAGAGGTTCCAACCAGTAACATTGCTCTATTTATCTAACAAATTGAAATTCCAGTTCCCTTGTGGTATAATCCAGTCCTTTGGTTAACCACCCACCTCTCTCCTAACAATGTGCTAATTACATCTCTGTCTTTTATGCAGAGAGCTAAGCAATGGAAAGAGCTTGAAATAAAATGTATCGTAGATTCTGTTCAATAGATTCTTTGAGTTAATATTTTTCAAAACACGAATGTCACAGAGTGATTTCATCTAGAATAAGAGAAACACAAGTGTCTATAATGAAAATTGTACAGTAATTTTCAATCATATTCAGAACATTCCAAATTTCAGACTAAACTCCATTTGTGTAGCACAAACACGATATTTCTGTAAAAAAATATTAAACACTAAATGGGCTTTTGATCTGTTTAAAATGAGTTCTTCGTTCCTTCAAGTGACGTACATTTTGATTCGAAAAATAAATATGTGCCGTGATTGCGGTATATGAAAATTCTATCAAAGATGGACTACAGGACTAAATCAATGTTATGGAAGAAATGCTGCATGGGATTCGATGTAACTTGAATTAGTTTATTTTATTTCTTACAGTGTTTCTGTCCATATTCTTTACAAAGTAGAGGACATGAAATTTGCATTTGAAAGGAATCTGCCGTCAACATGTATCAAGCCGGCTCTCTATGCTCTCAATGTATCTAGGAATGCACATTTTTAATTTTATTTTACTCGCTGCTGTTGAATTAAACTAAGGTAAATAAAACCATACATTGCACAATTTCTATTTGTGCTTTAAAAGGGAGGGTTGATCTCTCTCTAGGCTGAAAAGCTACTGCAATGCCATCTCTATTAAATGGGCACTATAGACACCAAAACAACTTCAAGCAGTTTTGGTGTATAGACGATGCCCCTGCAGTCTCACTGCTCAATTATCTGCCATTTAGGGGTTAAATTACTTAGTTTATACAGCACTTCAGGAAAAGGGTCCTAGATAGTATAAGTTCCTTTATAACACATTTTGTTTAATTTGGAATTACTTATCTCCTGCTCTGTTGATAGCCTTCTAGACCCTGTATGAGCCTCCTGTTTGTGATTAAAGTTCAATTTACAGAGCAGGAGATACAAACTTCTAAAGCAAGTTAACATCTGATTGAAATTTAAATCGTTTTGTTTTCATGCAGACTGTGTCAGTCACAGCCAGGGGAGGTGTGGCTAGGGCTGCATAAACAGAAACAAAAGTGATTTAACTCATAAATGGCAGAGTATTGAGCAGTGAGACTGCAGGGGCATGATCTATACACCAAAACTGCTTCAGTAACCTAAAGTTGTTTTGATGCATCTAGTATCCCTTTAAAAGACGCTCCAGACCCCTAGAGCAGTTTAGCTTGCTGAAGTACTTTGTGTGTAAACAGTGCGTCCTTCATACATATAATTAAATGCATTAATGGTTTCATGTAGGGGTACATCTACTAAACAGTGATTTATTTTTATATGGGCAGGGAAGCGTCCCTTTATCAATTGAAACTTAACGTATCTTTAAAGATCAAAAACAAGAATGTGGGTGTGCAGCTGTGTCCAGACTGCCCTCTGTGCTCACTGTTTTTTATGGACAATTTTATATGAATTTAGATAATATGTTCACTTGCTGCGTAATATATCCCACCCCTTGACAGGTGCCATTGTAACAATATTATCAATGTTATTCACATCCCCTGTCAGGGGTTTTAATGTTGTGGCTGATTAGTGTATTTGGCTTAAACTCTAAACTGAGACCATTGACTACCTTTAACACAGGGAATTCCATGCGCAGATTGCATTGTGCCGCAAGCAGGCTGTGCACATAGAAAGGTCCAAGACATAAGAAAAACAGATAAGCAACATGAATAAATACATATATTCACTTCCAATTGTCATAATGTGATGAGACAGAGCAGGAAAAAAGGCTGAATGTGTTTTTTTTGCTGTAGCGTGTGCTTAGTCATCAACGTGCTGATGATTAAGTACTCACTGTAGCACAAAACAGATTCATTGATTCTGCGTGCTCTGCTCCATCAGACTATTCTGCTTTGAATTTATTATGTATATAATAATTTAACTTCATATAATCCGGTGTCAACATCACTCACAGATATAAACAAGCCGGAAGGTGGAGGCTCTTCGTGTGTGCAGCATTTTCCCTTTCTATACGGAGACATTTAGAACTATTTCGAAAGGTGGTTTCCCTGATATTCCACTCCACCATAGCACATTTTACAGACAGGGATACTCATATTAAATTAACCACAAATAGAGTAACGAATTAAAAACCATATGGCAATATTAAGCCTAAAACACTCACTCTGTAACTAAAGCTGGGTTGAAGAATTTCTCAAATTCATCTATTTTAGCCTAAATTTTTCCACCCTTACTTTTAATTTCTACATTTCAGAGTTCGGTAAAATAAGCCTCCGAATGTTCAGCTGATGGTTCGAAAAATACAGAGATGCTTTAATTTAGAAGTTTAATGTTTAGCTCTGAACCAGGTTCCGGGCTGCCAGTTGTTCGGATTCCTCTTTAATTTTGTGTCAGTCACTCAGTGTGAATTTTATGCTATCACTTTTAACAACATTGCTGCTTGTTCCGTATCATTAAAACCTTTGAACCATCGGCATTCTCCATTAAACCAGTCTTGTTATAAAAAGTATTTTCTCCCTCAGCATGATTCCGATTTATATCGAAACTTGAATCGAGTGTCAGTGCTCTATTCCTGGAATCATAAAGAAAAATAGCTAAACACATAATTTATATGATATTATATAGCGAATAAAACACAATTAATAATCATAGAGGGATTCATATTTTATGGGAGGATTGGCAGAGATCTGGATGATGGAAATAATTAAAGTAGATGATTAATTTATAATCTACACAATTTTTGAGGCAGAACACAGGCCAGTGAGTTGTTTCTGTTGCGATCTGAGATACACTCATACATTCTGTACATAATGGAGAGTTTTATTGCTGTAGAGCTCTGTGATGCACTCATACTGCACATTACTATGAGGTTTATTGCTGTGGAGCTCTGTGATATACTTATACACAATGCACATTACTGTGAGGTTTATTGCTGTGGAGCTCTGTGATATACTTATATACAATGCTCATTACTGTGAGTTTTATTGCTGTGGAGCTCTGTGATGCACTCATACTGCACATTACTGTGAGGTTTATTGCTGTGGAGCTACTGACATTGTTTCGTTATTATCCTTTGTGGTCACTAGTGATGGCTGATAGATAAAATACACTTTCTGTGGAGGCTGCCTGAGTGTCACGGGATCCTCCATAGAGCTTAGGGTTATGCACTCATAGCAGAGGAAGCTACAGGAGCTGAAAAGACCTGCAAAAAGGCAATGGGACCAGTTTAATTAAGTAAAATTCAGCTTCCCCTGCACCCCTCGGCCACCTGCTGGAGAAGTCACCGTCAATGTCTTTGTATATTTTGACAGTGAGAGAGTCTTGTTAGGTCTCTCTTTAAAATACATCCCTATTCGTAGAATACAAGTAGCATATTGTGTTACTCACTTTTGTTGCCAACGGTTTAGACATTAATGGCTGTGTGTTGAGTTATTTTGAGGGGACAGTAAATTTATACTGTTATACAGGCTGTACACTTACTAATTTACATTGTAGCAGAGTGTCATTTCTTCAGTGTTGTCACATGAAATGTTATAATCAAATATTTACAAAAATGTGAAGGGTGTACCCACTTTTGTAAGATACTGTATGTAATTATAACAGGGTGTTTCTTTAAGTAAATTACTTTGATAACTTATAGCAAGTCTCTTTTCTCACATCTTTTTTTAACCACCCTTTAAAGCAGTATAACTGAGCTTGCAACTATGCAATGTACAAAGTACAGGAATGCCTCCACCCTAGCTGATCCACACTGTCAGTACACATTCTATGTAGGTGTCATACTGCCATCTAATGGCAAGGTCAGATGCTAGCATGCTTGACATTATCTTGACTAATGATTGCTTTCCTGGGTAATTATTATATTCCGCTCCTAAAAGCAAACAGATTATGAATAAAGTAAAACTGAGTATCATATTTCTTGGTTAATTGTAACTTAAATTAAGCTAGCACAAATCGCTTAAAGTGATGGCATGCTTAGAGAGAAATTACTTTCATTATTATTTATTTTATTGTTGGTGTTTTTTCCTCATTAAATTGATGAAATTACATTTTGCTTTTGCTGCCATGGCAACCGACTGATTGACAGCGTTATTAACAGGGCATTTCACCTGCATCACAACGTTCGATGTTTGCAAACAGGAGCTACAGGAAACACTGGTCAATGGGCGGAAAAAATAAAATAATATCAAATCTGTAGAAATTATTCTAAAAAATTAATCGCATGGCATACGAGGTGTTTTGGGGTTTACCTGCTAAACAGCAAATTGTAATAAATGACAAATTGAGTTGTGAGATTTGGACAAAATATCTGACTTATGAAAATTTCTATAATCACAGCTAGGTTATTTTAACCTAAAACGTTTAATTAATTTTACAAAGCTCTATCGACTTTAATAAATCAGTTTTCTTTTTTGCCATTTATTTTTATATTTATTTATTTATTATTATTATTTATTTCGTTAGCAAGGGGAAGGACAAAGATCACTGCATGTCTGCTTTTGTGAAGAAACAGAAGTGTTGAATCCTCTGAGAGTCCAGCATTATAAAAATCGGAGAGGTCTAATGTTTATATTTATAAAACCTTTGTCCACTGCTTGCTTCCAGTCCCACTATGCAGTTCTGCTTTTTCTTTTCACCTCCAAAATTTCTAAATGTTCCAAAAGACAAAAATTAGAGTTAATCTGGCATCAGCGAGATGTCTGTAAAATGACCGACCTGTTTGATTCAGATTGGAGTCACTGCAGACACTGAATTGCCCTGAACTGAACAAGCACGTTTCAGCACAGTGTCCAAATGGGCCCTACGTGTGTTTATGAAGGTTTATTCACTAAAGTGCAAATTAAAGGAAATTCAAATCGAGCTCAAAAGGAATTTCCAATTTATGCCAAAATAGCGTAATTGTCTTGGAGACATTGTTAACCTTACATTTGTAAATCAGTTAGAATTTGCATTAATTTTCCAAGAATTCAAGCTGTATTGAATAATTTTGGACGAATACCAAAATTTTGGTTCAGAATTAAAGATAATCTCAACAGTAAGTGATTCAGTGGCACAATAGAACCTTAATAATAAGTCATCTCAAGTAAAAGCAGAAAAATGCTGCAAATTTCACTCTCCAAGAGCTTATATATAATAATGCATCGATAGAATAAAAGAAACACTGAGATAATGGTCTTTCGTCCTTAGTACTAATTATATAACATAAAGGAGAGATAATTTAGCCATGAAAGACTGATTCACGGCCGTACAACTTGCCAGACCTCTTCAGATCCCTCTCAACAAAGCAGATAAATGCATGTCTTTGCTGCCTACATAACAATTATCACAAATAAATGTAAACAGCACTTCAGGGTCAGAACGCAATTACAGGAGGTTGAATAGAGTCAAACAATAAAAATATCTCAACAGTTTTTCTATAATAGTATGTTTAACAGGGAAAATAGGCTAATCATGTAGATGTGAAAAAAATAAAAAATATCTTGAATATGTATCAAGGCATTAACAGTACATACAGGTTTTACGTTGAATTCACTTTAAATTCTCACTTTATTAAATAAGCTGATAATATCTGAAAACAATAATGCAGGATTGTCTTTAAAATTAATGAGGCCTTGTACACGTCTCTAAGAGAGTCCCATGAATTCTACTCCTCAAGAATATTACGTGACTACATTCTCGGTAGATGCCATAAGTCCAAAGTGCCCATGTGAGTAGTATAAGTGTGATGCAGCGCTTGAAAACCCTATTTTATTGTGATCCTTGATGAAGGCTCAAGTAGTGAGCCGAAACATTGCTCTAAGGGTAGGTTAGAAAAGTAGGTTGCTAAAAAAAAGTATTCATTGGGGGCTTAGTGGGTTATTTTTTACAGCTGCAGGAGAGGAATCAGGGTGAGGGGAGGGAAAGCTGTTTAATTGATATACTTTACTGAAGAAGTGAGTTTTCAATTATTTTTTGAAGGAGTGGAGCCTGGGTGAAAGTCTAACGGAGAAGGGAAGGGAGTTCCACAAAAAACGGTGCATCCTTAGAGAAGTCTGGAAGGTGAGCATCAGAGGTGGGAGTACGGACAGAAGATAGACGTAAGTCTTCGGCAGAGCGCAGGGGCCTAGACTGGACATATTTGTGTATAAGGGAGGATAGATAGGTTGGAGCAGCATTATGTAGGGACTTGTAAGCAAGTATTAGAATCTTAAATTGAGCCCTATATCTTACAGGAAGCCAGTGTAGGAACTGACAGAGCGGGGAGGCATGGGATGTGAGGGCAGACAGGAAAATGAGCCTCGCCGCCGAGTTCATTAAAGATTGCAACATTGCAACGAGGCAAGCTGGGAATACATAAGACCACTGAGAAGAGGATTGCAGCACCTTAGTCGTGTCCGGGGTTAAATAGGGATGGATGCTAAAAAGTTTCATGGAGATTCTGCTTCCAAACTGACCCTCCAAGCTGTTGAAAGGTTTAAAGCATCACTAAGGGGTGGCGACATGAACCCAAAACTTTTACAAACAGAATCCAGGTGGATTTACACCTTTAAAACCCTGTCCCCCTTAGGTTTAAATGTATGAGTTCAACTACACAATTTTTATCAACTAAAACACGAAATGTTTGGATCTATAATTAATTTTGAACTTTCAGATTGCATTAGTAATATTATTTGCTATTTTGATTCTATGCCTATTTCGAAGTAACCACTTAACTATTGGTCTATAGAAAAAGATTGCCAAATAATTCCACCAAGTATGGTTCTTTTCTACCATTAATTAAATATCAATCATTTTGATAATTATCATTTTTTACCAAATAAATATCTATTTTTTCTCTTTTTTGGATTTTGCACACTTTGATTTTCTTCATCATTATATTTATTCCTACTTCATTTTTTGGTTTATATTTACCCTTTTTTACTTCACATTTTATTAGTGGTTCTTCTGCATTTGTTATTGGCAGATTAACTTATTGTTATTTGTGTAAATTAACTCGCATTGGTTTTTATCATCAAATAACAATAAAAGTTACATTTTAAACTGACAGTACTATAACCACATTTTTCCTATACTTTCAATTTGAGGGCTTACAAATCTCCGTCATATGGATAACCAATTTACACTCTAAATTGTTACCTGTATAGTGTTTAGACAATAATTTGGGTTTACATACTAAAGAGCTGCCTAATTTGGTACCCTTAAATGTGGCAATCCCACAAGAGTACCAGTTTAGAAGTTAAATGCTAAATGGAGAAATATGAAATGAACGAAAATATTGGCTGAATTTCTACTAAAAAAGAATGAACAAACAGACAAGATTTAGTTCAGACAAACTTTTTCTTTGTCCACATGTATTCAAACTAAACAAAAATTGCGGCCTTGCAAAAGTCCACTGCAGACTTCTCTTCAGAAGTCATCATCGTAAGATGGTGCCATTTCCAACCGCTATTTCCTTAAATCTTAGGCACATTGATAGACTTTCCTCAAATCTTGCCATCATACCCCTTGATTCTCCACGATGCATCTGAAAACTTACACTCTTTTAAACCGTTTGCCCCTTGTAGCTTGGTTGACATAGGGTCACAAGAACTTTCTTTATCAACTTCAAATTTCCTATTCTAAGCATGGACTCCAGATACACGAAACAATAATGGATCAGCCTGGAAATTTTGGGTTCACTAGTGCAGGACACGGTTTTTGGATTCCGTGTGTGCCCCTTTGATTCAAACACTAAACATTGCCGTTGAGCTCATTCCACTAGGGGACCTATGTCCACCAAGGTAGTCCAAGCAGAAGGCTGGCTGTCAGACATTCTTAGGTGGGTTAGACTTACAGTGGTGGGATTCAAATATTTTAATAACCAGTTCTGACTATGTTTCCAACTCCACAGAGTTGGCCCAAGACATTGTGCTGCCTGAGACCAAGATTCCATCCCCCACAGTCATTCACGCACAAACACAAGCACATCAACGTAGTCACACATATCTACCCTGGGGGCAAAAACACCCTGGGGGGCAAGGGAATGCTATTAATGCAGTAAATGCTTAAATCTTGTATATCATGCCAATGAGCAGTAAATGCGTAAACTTAGTATATCATGCCAATGAGCAGTAAGTGTGTAAACTTGGTATATCATGCCAATGAGCAGTAAGTGTGTAAACTTAGTATATCATGCCAATGAGCAGTAAGTGTATAAACTTGGTATATCATGCCAATGAGCAGTAAATGTGTAAACTTGGTATATCATGCCAATGAGCAGTAAATACAAAAATTAGGTATACCATACCAATGAATCTGTCAAGCTTTGTTTAAATCTGGTTTTGCTTAAACAGAATATTAGGAATATTTGCTTTTCTTAAAAACAGCAGGATAATCTTCATCCAGCAAGAAAATAATTATGGGTGGGGGAGAGCAGGAGGGGGAGATAAATACTTAATAAAGGCTGTATTATCAGGAGAATTAAACGAAAGCCAGAAGTGGTTTTTAAGCAAATGAGGAACGGACAAATTAGTAATGTGTTTCTGGTCTGCAATTAAAATCCTATACTTGGGTCTCAGAGGACAATCCATGCATGGTTTTTACATCATCCATGCTTACAATCTGTATCTAGAATCAGATGCAAACTCATTCATTGTCTTCATGAATACACATGTACAAATGGATTTGTGTGATTATTGGTGCAATCTAAATGGTGACTTGCACTACACACCTGACATTGTTACTATTGATAGAATTATTTTAGCACTCAATGCTCGAGGTTTTATGGCAGACTTTATTAATAGTCCAGTCGATACAAATATAGTGAAAGTTATATTTTAAGAAAATGCTAATTTGCTACACTATGCAGCTATTTTCGCTAATTATATTCCATAATCCCTTATTTGAGTTTATAAATTAAACAGGGTATTGCGTGTTACATAAATTGACGAGGACATAGCACATTGTAGATCACATTTAAGAATTAGCTGGAAAAAAGCAGAGTTGAAGTAGTTATTTTGGCCCACAGCTTGCAATACTATGGCCAATTCTCCACAATTAAACCATATTTGGTGTGAAAAGACTGGGCTTCTGCAAAGACCGTGTCTTGGCACTGGAAAAAAAGTTAAGTAAGGTTTATTATCTTTATTATTGTTATTACCAGGATTGATTTTTCGTGGACCTGGGCAGCGGAAGGCGTGGTTTGAATGCACTGCACCTTGAATAGGAGGCATATGTGATGAGGATGTGAACACACCCCCTAACCCTATTGAAAGGTGGAAATGGAGCACACAGCCCCAAATGCCTCATTGGTTATCTCAGGTGCCAGCTCAACCCACGCTCCCCTTAAAAAGAAGCATAGAGAGGCAAACTGTTTGTATGCACCAGATGAAGGTGCTTTAGCAGCGCTGAAACGCACGTCATGCTCTCTTGAATTTTTTTTTTAAACTCACTGCACATTTGTTTTTTGCATGGATGTTAGTTGTGTGGGGTCCTTGCAGAGATTCATGCGAGAGTAGCATATATTATGGTGGGGTCGTTCTAGGGTATATTTACGGCAGCATGGAGGGTTTACACCATTTACACCGAGAGGGTTTATTTATATAAGCAGCTCACAGCCTTCCTTTATCTAATTTTTTCAGATACCACCTCAAAGTCGACTTACTTTTCAAGTTAGCTTTATGAAGGCTTAGCTATTCATGGCCACAGTTGAAGGACCAATTTGCAAACTTTGTGGGTGGTTACACTGTTACCACTCCCCCATTGTAGCGAATTCACAAGTCCTTATGTGTCCATTTTTTCAAGATAATCCTACCACCTAGGGGACATTTATTGCAATACAGGTATTTCATGTAGGGGTATTATTGCCACATACCCCATTTCTTTTGGACTTTTTAGTCCACTGTAGCCGGTAACCCTGTGAATATTGTCCATCAGGTTGGTTGTAACTTTGTGTGTATCTGCCTTCTAACCCATTTATCAAAACCAGCTTCAATTACCCGGGCCTTCCCTACCCCGGATATCTGCTGAGCCATTTGGCTCTTTTTATGGGCTCATATATGTTTGTATGTGTGTTACTAAAGTCCTTCTACATTATAATTCAATAAAGTGTGTTTTTACTCTCTCAAACTTAAAGGGTTCTTTTGTGTCCTCTGGACTTTATGTCCATTGGTCATTTCTGTGTACAATTTTCATCCCCTCCTAGGTCCTCTTCACACACACCATTAGTCCCTGACTAGGACACTCTTTTTGTTTGGTAAAGGTTTATAAGCATTAAATTTTTATATAGAAGGGAAATGGTGGGAAGAGACAGTGGTCACCTTAGCAGCATAGACCTTATAGATCAACAGGAAAAAAAAAGTATTATTTTCGAGATAATAGTTTTAATTGATCGCATTGATTTTTTTATGTTAATTTGAACATGAAGTAATCATCTGTCCGTTTCATGACTAGCAAACATTCCGTATCCTATGGCAACATTTATATTTATCGATGGTTGCTATTTTTGTTGATATTGGTCCATTAATTTTACCAAGAAATGAGAAAGTTACATATCTTCCACCCCAGGGGGTGTTGCTTCTGATATCTATTATATAACAACGTAATAGAATGTTAAGTTTTAACTAACTACACAGCATATTAGGAGTAGCTGGTGCCCTCGGCGGATAGACTTTACCGAGCCAGACAATAAATTATTCATAAACAGCCACTACTCCAGGCAAGAAACATTTAAATTAAATGAAACACCAACGCAAAGGAAATATGACATTTTGAAATCCATTTTACTGTTCCTTCTAGTGTACGTATATGTGGTGCAGGAACTAATGCATATTTTTCACATGGCAACAAAATGATTATTTCTACTTGAAACGTCAGACATCCGGGGTGATCATAACGTAAGTAGTGCGTCAGACAGAAAAGGACTGTTTGTTGCAATAATTAGATAACATTTGTGATTTTCATTATCTTTTAGGGAGGTAGTGTTTGGGCAGACGGGTGCTATGATGAATGTGTGAGGAAGCAAGTATTGAGAATATAGCTGGGGTAGCAAGGCAGTTCCACTGGATCATTTAAAACAATATATATATATTTTATTTGGCAATAATTTGAAAACGTTTGGCATGTAATTCCTGAGCTAGTTGTCAGACATTTGGAACCAAGTCAGCCCAATTAAGAGGGTATTCGATGCTGAAGTACTGATAATTATCCAAATCAAACAGGATAGACCTTTATGAAGGTCTCTATCTTCACAGACAGGGCTAAGAATTTCCACAACTGCACTATTAAGAAATAAATATATTTAATGTATATAATTCTTGCAAAAAGACAAAAAATGTTACTTACCGTAAATGTATTTTTCCTGCAACACTAGTGTTATCACCTTCTCGTGCAGTAAAAGGTGCTTCAAGCTCTCACTGCCCTTAGAGGGACACAATAGGCACCCAGACCCTTCAGCTCAACTACGTAATCTGGGTGCAGTATCCCAGGTCCCTTAACCCTGTTTTTAAGAAACTGCAATAATTATCTTTGTGGATTAAAAACCATCTCTGGTGGCTGTCTACCAGACAGCCACTAGAGCATGGGTCCTCAAACTCCGGCCCCCCAGATGTTGCTGAACTACAACTCCCATGATTCTTTGAATTACATAGCTAGCCAGAGAGTCATGAGAGTTGTAGTTCAGCAACATCTGGGGGGCCGGAGTTTGAGGACCCATGCACTAGAGGGACATCCAGGCCATCAGGCCATTTTGGTCGCTGACACTAGAAGTCCTCACGCTATACATGGACATCCTGCGTCTGCTAAAAGCCCATAGGAAAGCATTAGGTCTCTGGTTGCCGAGCCAGTGCAGAGGGACATTGCAATGTACTGAGGTAAGTGCCAGAAGGTTTTTTTTAACCCATTCTGTACCACAGGAAGGCGCATGACGGAGGGGGAAGCTCTAGTGCCAGGAAAACAACTTTGTATTCCTGGCACCATAGTTTCTCTTTAAATTGCTTGTTAATCCCTAGTGTTGTACTGTTTCTAATTGGTTTTAGTTACCCTACAATTATTTTTTCCTTAAGATTAGAGGCCGTGCACTTCTATTTCCTTACATTTTTGCATCAGCTTGGCTTGTGTACTTTCCAGGACATTTGAGGGACTTTTAAAGTTTTTTTTCATGCAGACCTGCCTGCCTATTTTGCTGCCAGAAAAGGTGATATCCCTAGTGTTGCACGGCCTCTATATATCTCAAGCTCTAAACACTTACCTTTCACTGGCAGCAGATGCTTGGCATCCATTGCTCAGTTAATGTTTCTCATGGAGAACTTAGCACTGAGAACAAATCTCCAGTCTTAAGCTTTTCATAGGATTTACATACAAATTAATTACATAATATGTAAATTTTAACTCCCACTAGCCTCAGAGAATCTCGCTGAGCATTATAGGAGTTGTCCTACACTCGGTTTAATGGAACATACATTTCCAACAGAGCAGTTGGTGTTTTTTCCTCTGACCCAGGAGGAGCAGTTTTTTTCTCTATTAGAGAGTTAGTGAGATTGCCTGAGATCCGGGCAGCAGCAGGTTTGACACTGTGAGCGTAACTCACCCAGCCATGGGCAGCCTGTCTACAGTGTCCAGTGGTGGCGCTGCAAATGAATATTAGCCATTTATCTCTGGAATTAATATTTGTTAAGAGGAAAGGCTACAAGGGCAGGATCTTTGCAAAATATTCTCCTAAGTAAGATGAAGTGGTTATGGTGCTTTGTGTGACCCTTTAAGCAGCCATTCCTCCACATAGAGGTTCCCCATCACCACTATCCTGACTCATGTATAAACTGGAGGAGAGACTCATTCTGAATGTTCTACAAACTTACTGCAACTCTCTCTGCATTAACTACCCTGCTTGGCCAGCTAGCAAGTCTGAATGTCAGCAAAGTGCACATGCCTCCTATCCTGGCACACATTCAGATATCACCCTCACTCCCCCCACCACCGTATGCCCATTTCTTAATCCAGTTTCCAATCTCCTTGTGTTATGGAAGATATATTATACTCCCCTCTGCGTCTCTCTGATTCTTTAAGCAGACAGACAGAGTCTATGAAATGCAGATTGTTAATGGCCCATACACCCCACAGCAAGGCTTACTACAGTAATATTCCTGCATTAATAACCCGGGTGTTACATTGTCCCTCATTAGTTATAACTGGAAGCCAGGGGCAAATGTGTCAAATATGTAAATGGTTAGTGTTGCACATCATTTACCGATACGGTCTGACCCACCTGTTAGAAAATATCACAATGCAGAGGCAATCAGCCAGCTCTGTCTGCAACCACAGGAATCCTATCTTATTTTAAAGAAAGGTTCTTAGGATAAAGTCCCAGTGCGAGAGACCGTGAGATCAGAAAGGCAGCTTTGCTGAGAGAGATAAGGACGAGTTAGATATAGCACAAACATACACCATAACAAAGTACAATATGTACAGCCAGCAGCAAAAGGCAACATTATCTAAAGATTTTACCATTTCTAGGCACTAATTATAGTTATTCAATATAAAATAGACATTAATATTACGAACACAAATTATAGAAATATTGAGCTTTTTGTTTCCCTGTTTTGATTTTTTTCACATATAGTTTATTTTTGCTATAATATGAAATGTTTAAACATTTCTAAACAGCAACAATGTATCAGTGCAATACGTACTATAATAAGAATATAATATAATTACTATAGCATTCTGAAAGCAATCTCTCTATATAATGTTTATTAACCCCTTAATGACTCATGACGGTAATATTCCGTCATGATTTCCTTTTATTTCTGAAACTGTGTCCTTAAGGGGTTAACTATACACAAAGTATATTAAATATTCAATAAGTAGCATTTTATCGATTTTCAGATTGCTCTAATAGCTTTAATTAGAAACATAGAATGTGACTGCAGATAAGAACCATTCGGCCCATCTAGTCTGCCCAATTTTCTAAATACTTTCATTAGTCCCTAGCCTTATCTCAAATTTGAGAGAACTTTCATGGTGAATAATAATCCAGTATATTCATTGAAGCCATTGATTCCTTATACATTTTTTTTGGCCTCATTATTGACCATAATGTTTATAGTGATTTGTGTATGTGTGTGTATATATATATATATGTGGAAGGCATATGCCTGAAATTGTGGGATGGATTATTTGTCATAGTTAAACCCCAGTAACCCCTGCTTACCTGTCATCGCAGATTTCGGTTTGCAAAGACTCTGACGTCATTTCTGCCGGTTGTCCGTACGGACATCCAAATTACTTTCGCGCAATTTCGTGAGTATTAAAAATAACGAACCCCTTTGGCAACATACATTCTACAAACTGTAAGTAGTTTGGTTATATGAACACCTTTTATTTCATAAGTTTCTCTCATACAATTCGTATCAATTTTGTGGGTTTCTCCGTTCGCTTAAATAAAGGAATTCATATTTCAATCTGCTTCGTTCATGTGCTCTACTGATATTTCATTCGTATGGGGAAAGTGTACGAACGTCATCAGGTCAATGCCGGTCGTGCCAAAATTTACAATAACTAATTCGTATGAAGGTAGCGTTCGAGTATTTTGTTTCTCTTCCTTCCTAGGAATTCCAATTCGTTTAACTTTCTTTTTTTGCAGTGCATATGGAAGTTACAGAAAGCTTGAGGTACCCCAACGACATTCCTCAGGCAACTCAACAAGTAGTACAGAGGCATGGTCGAAGAGTCATGCACAATTTTTTATATTGTAAACAAGCTAGCGAAACTATGAACAAGCTAGCGTGGTATTATTATTTAACAGTTTGCCGATTATTTTGTTGCAAACCACAAGGCTTAACATCATATTATTACAGCATATGCACCACATAGGCGAATTGAATATCCAAAGCATTAAAGTACAAGAGGGGTATACATTGCGCTTGAACTATTGCGATTTGATTTATGTGTATATACGAGGTGTCCTTATGTTTAACTATGTATGTCTGTGGCAGTCCTACATAACAGGTGAGTCTGGCTGTGCAACTATGTACTGGGTGGGCGAAATTACGGCGCCAGGTTAGGCTCTCTGTATGTTTATCACCCTACTAGAGTCTGAGGCTGGCGGGGGGGTGGGGGGATCTCTGAATATGTGGTAACCATTTCGGTTATGTCATGTGAGCTGCGTGGGGCTAGCGAGTGCCGATTAAGCGGGTCTATGTATATGTAACGTGTGGCATGTTGTATAGTAGGGCAGCTAGTGAACAGCAGTAGCTAATGGTTATTAGGCCGCAGGCCAAGTCCACATTGCATACATCAGATGGAGGCGGCTGTGCTTTAGCCATGTTTATTCTGCCGCTTAACGAAGGTAGTTGCCCTCTCTAGGTTCCATCTATGTGGTGTTCTGGTTACGCTTCGGGTTTATGCGGATTGCAGCCTTACTTGAGATAGTCCCAGTGTGGGTAGTAGGCTTTGCGCCCCCTGTAGGTCAAAGACTTCATGTCTGGTGTTGCCTTGTAGGACGGAGAGGGAGCGGGTAGGTCGCCATCTGTACTGTATTTCTTGTTGCGTGAGGAGGGATGTGAAGGGCTTGAGGGACCTCTGCCAGGCCAGTGCGTCACCCAAGATGTCCGCAAAGAAGGTGAGCGACATTGATTCGAACTGGTATGGTGTGTGGTCTTGGACCGCTGCCAGTGTCACCGCCCTGTCTCTCCTCTGTTGGAAGCATATGATAAGGTCTCTGGTGGCTGTGCTAGGCGCACTTGCCGGTTTTGGGGCTCTGAAAGTGCCATTCAGCTCTATAGTTTTTGCTTGCCGCAGGTGGAGCAGAGCCTACAGGAGCCTGCGCACCAAGTGCGGTAATTCCGCTGTTGGGATATCTTCTTTTATGCCCCGTACCTTAATGTTGTTCGCATGGCACGTGTCTTCCAGGGCTGCGAATCTCCGATCATTGTCTGCATTGCGCTTTTTCAGCCCCTGGATCTCCTGCTGTATGGAGGTGATTTGCGCACCTTGGGTATTGGAGGTGTTTTCCAGGGTGCTCAGTCTTCCCGATAGGCCTTGGATGTCTGTGCGCAGACTGGCCACATCAGAGTGGATGTTTGCCTGCAGGTCTGCCAAAAGTTTCTTAAGCACCTCTGCTGTGACAGGTGCAGAATCGGAGCTCAAGGATTTCGGCTTTGGTGCCCGCCCGGCCGGTTATACGTTTCTTCCTCCAGTGAGGAGTCATCTGAGAGCTCTGAATAGGCCTCTGGATAGTCGGCCACCTTGGGCCCAGCAGCTCCATGAGTTTTCCTCAGCAGCTCTCCGATATCCAGGCTTTGCCATGGCCCATCGGTTTTTGTTTTTTGGTCTTCCGACCCATGTTGTAATCCGGCGTTTTTTAGCGTCTGTTTGCTGGAGCTCTGAGGCCATGTGACCGCTCAGCTCCGTGGTTAAGCTCAGCTTCGTTTCACTTTCATATTAATACCAAGTAAACGCACTGGGTTTCATGCATTACTGTTCTGCTTTTATTTAGGTTAATTTTTTTATTTTATATTATATTTATGCTGGTTTCTTTTAGGTTGGTTAAAATTATTCATAAGTTTCATTTCCAGTAGAGAGTTACATTAATTTCCATACATAATATCTTTCGGTTCATTCTCTGTCGTTTCAGTACGTTCGCTCATTCAGTCATATGCATATTATTGGTTTCACTAAATTAAAAGACTATTCATATCATACTATTCTCATTCTCTTAAGTGGATTTCAGGTTAAATTTTTTATTTTATTTATATTTTATTATTATTGATTCTGTTAGATGCTTATATTAAATATTTGTTTAAAAAGAATAAGTTAAATTAATTATAACAGCATTTTGAAACTCGAATTACGACAGTTCAAGTTAAATAGATTAAAGTTTTTCACCTTCCCTACAAAATAATTTGGTTATAGGTTTTGTATGCTGTCATCCAGTTATAAAGCTTAACTCAGAGATTATATAAATAGGTAGGTCTCTAGTTTTGCTCTCTCCCTCTCCCTTCCTTTTCTCAGTCATTCTATCTGTGTATAACATACAAAAGTACATTTAAAAATACGAGTTCCGGATTTTGTCTTTCCTCCATAAATAGATATTCAGGTTTAATACGCTTTCCAAAATACTAAAAATTGGTTAGTAATTTAGTTTTTTGATTTCTCCTCTTTATTCTCGTTAAAAGTTTTCTCTTGGTACAATTTTATTTCTCACAGTATCTAGCAAAAACCGCACGTCATTGGTCTATAACTACTTCTGGAAACTACGGTTATAACTCATTCAATAATATGTTTAGGAGCATGTGGGGGTCTTCATATTAAAAAAATAAATGAATAAATAAAAGTTATATTAATAGTTAATTTATTTAGGTGTAAGGATATAAACGTTTCAAGTACTCAGTTACGCCCTACCAGTTCACTAGCAAGTACATGAAGAAAAATAATGTACATTTTTACCTCATTAGATATGAAGTAACCTTTTAAAAAGTCCTCGCCAATCAGAAATAATTTCTTCAGGGGCCTCTTTGCCTTAAGTTGAGCGGTCCCGCAACGCCAACTCCCATCTTCGCGCTCGGATGTACAAGCCCAGTGGCCCAACACATAGTTAGTGCCTTGCATTGGGTTATAGTCAGGGCCTCACCTGTCACAGCCAATCTATCTTAAATCTTGTAAATGTCACTGAGAGGTCAACACGCTGCCACTTACGTCTGTGGCATCAAAAAAGCCCCACGAGCCCAATCATAGGTAGAGCCTCTCAAAGCCACTTGGCAATTAGTTAGGGCGTCACCTATCACCTAATTAGTTAGAGTCAGGAAATGACCTGTCGCTTACCAGCACCCATCTTCGATATTTTCGCAGAGACCTTGACCTGGCTCTTACTTAACAAAAGCAGAGGTCCAGTAGTGATACACAACCTTGACGATTTTCTCTTCCGGTAGCCCCAGACAAAACAGAAGGTCCCAGCACTAAAATAACTTTCCTAGGTATCACGCTAAATTCCGTATCCATACAAGCTAGCCTGCCTCTGGAAAAGGTAGACAGGATTTTAACCTATATTGAGGTCTGCACTACTCACGGGTCTTGCACCAGGAAGGAATTAGTGTCACTTTTAGGTTCACTTAACTTCACTATGAGGATTATTCCTAAAGGAAGGGCTTTCATCTCTAGATTACTCTCTCTTCTACAAGGTCCCCCTGACGACAACTCTAGAACTATTTTAGACGAACCGGCTAGGGCTGACCTGAGAATGTGGCATCTCTTTTTATCCTCTTGGAATGGCAGTTCCTTATTCATTCCCCCCATCTCTGATGAATACCCTGTAATATGGACTGACGCAGCAGAAGCCATAGGTTACACTGCAATAATCGGCAACGACTGGGTATATGATACATGGCCACCAGAAACCTCTACCCTAGAGAATTTTATTAAGACCTCAGCAAAGTTTGAAATATTCCCAATAGTAGCAGCAGCCCAGTTATGGGGCAAAGAATTGAAAGGTAAAGCAGTTTGGTGCTTTTCGGACAACTTAGCGGCTTGTAACATTAACAAAGGCCGCTCTCAATCCCTTACTATAACGAATTTAGTAAGGAAACTTACCTTGTTAGCAGCTAATCTACTGTGTATATTGTATTCACTAACCAGGCATTCTGAACAACGCAGCTGACGCTCTGTCACGTTCTAATTTACAGGAATTTTTCAGACTACATCCTACTGCAAACATTCAGCCCAAAGAACATCAACAATTCAAAGACCTAATCATGCTTTAAATCTGTTATTAAAACACAGTAGATCACTCACACAAGCTGGTTTGTCAATTAACACAAAAAAGCTTAGGCTAGAGAATATGATCGGTTTAAAAAGTTTGTACGTGACTTTAATGTAATAAATGTTTTTTCTATAGAAACCATGGTTGCATTCACATTTGTTTGCCACAACTCTTTGAGACTAGCATACAATACCATTAAACTATATTTGACAGGCGTACATTACATGGTAACACTATACCCAAACAAATCTCCAATCTTATCTTCATATCTGATCAAAAGCGTACTGAAAGGTATTCAGAAACTAAAATTTCAAAAACCCCTTAAAAGACTTCCCATAGACAGTAACATCTTTAAGAAAATCTCCAAATTATTAGATAAAAGTCCTTTCGACAATCCCACTAATCTGGTTATCAAGTCACGGGCATATTTGGCATTTTACGGTTTCTTGAGACCCAAAGAATTTTCTGTGGAAAAATAAGCCAACTTTAAGTCATGCCTTAAACAAAAATACTTATCAACTAATCACAACCATTATATACTGTCAATCCCTCATACCAAAACTATTACTCAGACAAGGCCTCAAACCAGTCTCCTTCTCAGGTCATTCATTCTATATTGGGGAAGCCACAGCAATATCTAGAAATCATTTTTCGACACATATCATTAAGAATATGGGACGCTGGAAATCCTCTTCATACAACAGGTACATTCCAAACCCAGAGAAGGAAACCAGACTTGCTTTCTAGAATATGTCTAAATAAATATTACTTGTGGAATAAATAAAATAGTTTTCATAATTTTTGCCCTCTTTATTGCAGGTCTAACCTCTCGTTGGTTTCTGCATTCATATTTATTCATTTAATCATACGTCACACTATTATCCAGTACACAAGTGGAAGGTATATGCCAGAAATTGTCGGAGAGATTATTTGTCCTATTTAAACCCCAGTAACCCCTGCTTAATTGTCATCGCTTATTTCGTAAGTTCCCCTCCCACCTCACCCTTCATTATTCATATTTATTTATCCAGGTGGGCCCTCTATATTGCAGGTCTAACCGCTCATCGGTTTCGGCACACCTTAACCGACTTTTGCTCTTATCAAATTACATTCGTTTAATCATACGTCCCACTATTATCCCGTACACAAATATATATACATATATATATATATATATATATATATATATAATACACACACACACATACCAATAGAGTTGTGGTGGGGGGGAAGTGTGGATGAAAATCCCTTCCACATGAAGTAAGTGGATAGTCTTTTGGCTTGACTTGTGTGTGTATTTGTGTTTAGCAATGTATTAAATATATATATATATATATGATTCTTTGTTAAACTAATTTGCATATGCCCACCCAGAATCCTTTGCAGTAGTAACATCACAGCAAATTTGTGATTTCTGTGGGAAAAGCAAGTCTTATGGCTGGTGTGCATTGTTGTTTAACATTGTATTAACTATATATATATATATATATATAGTTTAGTGTTTTTGACATGTGGGTGTCGTGTTTTGTGGACTTCATACATGACTAAAAATCCTAGTTCTGAAAGTATTATATATCTCTATATTCCAAAAAGAGACCCATAGAAACATTTTAATAGTGCTTGACAGAGAATTCTCTGAACACTAATAGAGATCCTTGAAGTTTTTGTATTTTGTACTTTTTTGTTTCTGTTGCTTAACTTTCTCAGTCAACAGAAACACAAGGCAACCTCACAGGAGATACACAGGTCATCTAAATATACAGATTATTATAATGGCAAAAAGAAAGGAAATATCATAACACCCTGAATGTTCTTATTTATAGAGATAAGTGGAACATCAGATGATCAAACACCGAGCAAAACAAGTACAAAGGCGGAGCAATCATTTTAGTCACAGTAGCCCTTTTGTGAGAGGGGTGATAGTATCACACCATCATCCATGATCACTCCACCAGGCATGCCACCATGAGGCTACGGCCTTGATTGTCTCATAAAAAAAATCTGGCCCAGAATGCAACTAAGCCGCTTTCCCCAAAGACAACATTGTGTGTCCATTTCCCCACCCTGGCGTCACTTCGTAGACCAAAAATATTAATTAGTATGTAATCACCAGATAATCGTTTCATATGGTCTTTTTCCTCTGTCACCTTTAGTCTATTTATCTATCTATTTTCCTTTAGATTGTAAGCTCACGGGCGAGTCTTACATAGCACTGTTTAAAAGTTCTACAAATGTTAGACCAAAGTACATTGTGCAGCATTGTGGGTGATTGGTGGCATCTGAAGGGCGTTTAAATGTCACCAGGTCGACTTCTCAAATCTGACCTTTATGAATTGCATTAAGCACAGTATGAAACGTGTTTAGAAAGAAAAAAGGCACTGCCGGACTTATTAACTTTGCTACTTGGAAAGCAAAAATAGCTTTGGATCTCATATACATGAAATGCCGCTCGGGTCTGATGGCTGTGCACAGTGGGAGTTAAAGGCTGCCCATCCTAATCAGAGATTTTTCGTTCACTTTCTGATGCACATTTGTTCCCTTCTGATTTCTTCAAATGGACATATTTTTAACCTTGCAGCCACTTTTTGGCACTGGACACAGAAGGGCAACCGTAATAATTACAGCCAGCAATTCACAGTATCCATTAGCCTTTCATTCTGCCACAGAGATCTCAGACATTAAAATTACTGGTATTACTATGTCAAATTAGCTTCTCTTGGAACTGGAAGGGCACACAGCATACTACATGAACAAACAGAAGAAAACGCACAAATTGCAGTGGCCTAAAAGTAGAACATTTTACAAGGAATCTAAAATGGAATCCTCTAGGACAATAGCTGACATTAACAGATAAATTCTACTTCTATCACATTGGCCTAGAATCTACTACAATCACTACTCGCAGAGATTTTGTTCCAGTAAGTCTACGTACGGTGGGTTACCTGCAGCAAGGGTGAGTTTTCAATGACTATAAAGATCTTTACATCTGAACCGAAATCAAAACTTTCCCATTAATCAGCAAATTTACTGACAGCATATCGTCAACATGTCAATGGATTGATTTGATTTAAATCCTAATTTAACGGCATTAATTCAAACATTAAAAACTGTGCTGTAATATAAAACAGCAAAATATGCACACTGATTAAAGTAAAAAATTTTTTTAAAAAGTTCTGGACATTATGTGAAAGCAACTGCCCCATAGACAGCAGCTCAGCATGAATGGATTTCTACAACATAGAAGCGATAACAAAGTATGTGTATAGCTGCAACGACTATTACTATTATTATACTGGTTATACTTAACACATTTTTACAATTTAGTTACCTAGGAAATTGGGGCACTAATTTAAATACAGACGTACATGTTGTAAAATAAAAAGAGCCCGCTACTGGTCTTTAGTAGAGGGGGAGGGGGGCATAGCAAAATTCACATAATTCTGACATTGTGAGTTTATTTAATTAATGGATGATTTTGAATGTTTCCATTTTAAAAAGCCCTATTGTGGAATAACACATTATGGAAAGTATTACGTTGTATTTTATTTGAATGAAGGATTTTTTTCAATTACTATACTTGCGTAATGTTACCTTTTCTTTTAAATAATTTTATTCTTAAAAAACATACTCCTCCTGGCTTCCTCGTTTCCTGTCTGCTCCAAAGAAATCCCAGGTGGGGATCATTCCACTGGCACCTTATCCATAGAGTAGTTTGCCTGCTCCACCTTTGTGAGTATTTATTATTTTTAATATTTTATCAATTTTATCGTAATACAGAGCACTATTATCTGCTGTCTACATATTTGGGTCCCACGACACCATCTTCTACAGACACTCGCCAAAACACCTATTCGCTATTAAAACTGGAGCTGGTCATATAGCTCCACCAAATGTGAGTAGCTTCTATTGTTTTATTACCTATTACTCATTTAAGTTGATATATTGCACTATTGGATTTCTCGTTTTCTTGTCTTGCATATTTGTATGGGTTACACGAAGAAATCTACTACCCATCATATTCGCTGATGGAAGGACCTACTGCCTACTCAAGAATTCCTATTGGATTGCAAATTAATTTTAAAAGGGTACTCATAATTTATAGACTATTTTGGATTATTTTTAAGGCTGCTTTGGACTTTATTTTTACCCACACCTACTGTATATTATTGATAAAAGAACTTTGTCATTCCTGTACATTTGTGGCAAAACCTTTTTTCTTTGTTACACCTATATCTGAATTATATCTGAATTTCGGTCAAAGCTGATCTAGCTGGTCCCAGAAACTAAAAGCAAAACATTTACCTTATGTTTTCATGAGAGCCACTTACCAAATGTCCAATGCCACAGTACCTACATCACAGCAATACAGCAATGTTCTCCCCAGGATTCAGTTAAGGCAAGTAATCATCCAACTAATAAGTTGGCGCTATATAAAAACAATAACTACTGAAAGCTACAAACTAATATAGTTTGAGAGAAACGAAAATCAATACTAAACTGTGACAGCTTAGGACAGGGGTATTCAACACTCCCTCCCGATGTCCTGGAATGGAGGTCCTCTTATGCTTTGCCACCATTATGGATGTAATAACATTATGAGAGATGCAGTCCACAACATCTGGAGTGCTAGAAGTTGCCTGCTCCTGTTTTATAACATTTTGTTTCCTGCAATTTTTACAAATTAGGGCTGTGGATTTTGTTCAGTTTATATACTAAACAAAAAGTAAGTCCAACATTATGTACATCTATGTTTTGTGTACACTGATACTGTTCATGGGACTCATGTTGCATAGCAATCCAAGATTTCAAAACACATTCGCACAAGTGTATAAAATTTTTTTTTTTTTTTAAAGTAGATCTGTACACTATATTGATAACTGTGGTTATCACATTCTGATAAGTGTTGTGTATACGATAGCCTACAGTCCTGTAGAAGTTAAGCTATATTAAGATGATGTTCAAACAATAAGTAACTACCTCTTGTTTAAAGGGATAGGCAGTCAACCATTGAACATGTAGACAACAAGTTCAGCAAAAAGTTGGTATACCAATAGAAAACACACACAAACAATATATTGACTGAAGTTCAGTTGTGCTTGCTCCCAGATGGCTCCATTTCAAATTGGAGTTGTAAGAGGACAAATGTTGCATGTGTTGTGAGATGTACTCATTGCAAACCATTGTGTCTAAGTTTAGTGGCACAGCAGCAAGTCAGCATCCAAAGAGTACTATATCAATTTCTGTAACCTATCTCTGTACATCTGATGAAACTTGGAGTGACAGATATACATTTTAATTTGGAATTACCATCTTACAATATGAAACTCAACTCTGCATTAAAGCCTATGATGTCGTTTAGAACTCATATTGCAAAACTCAGGTTACATTAAGAAGACTTTTCAAGGATTTTTTCTGCTTTTTGGACAGTGAGGAAACCAATTAACACCATAATTGACAATAATATACTTTAATATTTTGCTTCTGGTCAATGGTCAGCTTTTTGACTGTTTTATACACATACAGAATGCGCGTGTGAAAGATGTATGCAATCAAATTAATAGATATCGCTTGAAAATGACCTCCTATCGGGTGACCCGCAAATATCCTTTGGTTCAACATGGATTTGTCATCGATTGCATACGACAAAAACAGACAAAAAATATATATTATCATGTAATTTAATATCGGACTGCGCGGAAATGTGATCGAGATATAATTAAGGATGATCCCTGTAAGCATCAAACGATGCCATCTTCCCTTAATTGTCACATTAATAATGTTGAATATTATCATCAATAGAAAGAAAAAATGATTCTCTAAAGCAGTTATTCCTCTGTGTCTTTTTTGCTAGTCTCCTGTCCCTCAAAAATTGGATACTTTTTCTCCACTTCTGCCCAACTTATCAAACCGTTTGCCAAGTCGCGAACAATCCCAGGAAGTTCAGAAATCTGAAAAGAAAACATGTGATGTCATATTATTAAAGTTATTCACCTGTAAAAATACGCTTTACTAGATTATTATAGAGACCATAATGCTACCATAAGCTGCTGATCCAAATAAGCACAAACCTTTAAACACCATAATGCATGGGACATATCAAAGGGTAGGCTCCCTCATAGTGGTAATAATATGTAAAGAAAATTAAAGAATTGTTACAGGTGTTAGACAGCACGGCCGTTCGATTGGACTATATCAGTTTTGTATAACAGCGAGCAGCACAAGCACACAAGCTGCGGCTCGGCCAAGAGCTTAACTTGCTTTACAAAGCAGTACGGCAGCGTTTTGTGGATCAACTAATTATCCCATAAACCCCTAAAACTCTAGGCTCACTGAATAAACCGTGATTTGATTGGAACCTTTATGGTATTCACATTTTACATTTTTTTAAATTAAATTGTTATGCCTTTTTTGAAATAAATATTATTTATATAATGCGCAAACAAATTAAGTGGGGTGGGGAGGTATTTTACCCCCATAGACTCCCTTTAACTTTTATTGTCCTAGGAAGACACCCTGGTGACTTACTTTCCAGCTGCGCACGTCCTAGTCAATGACCAGGATATGAATGCAACGTGGATTTTGAGTGACTGAAAGTCCAAACAAAACATTAAAAATGTCTGATTGCAAGTAGCTCAGTTGGCTATCTCAGCACCTGCTTTCTGAGACACAGGGGTTACATACAAGATAAATGGAGGCAGTTACCATTATATTAGAATTTATCAAAAGGTGCTATTTGATGCAACAAGCATTCATTTGAAGGCAGGGATGGCTCTTTAGGATGAAATAAAGAGAGATGTCTCCTTTAGATATATTGCACATATTAGTATTATAAGGCAAGATTATAATTTAACATTGCCTGCGTTATGGTCTGAATCCCCGAGCATCAGACAATCAGAATTCTGGGACAAAGAAACAACTATTGTGCATGCAGGTCCACACATTACATTCAGGTGCAGCTGAGATTTAAACAGGGTTATCTTAGACCTATATATTTATAGGCAATTTGAAAAGTGTGATGGACAGATTTCAATCATAAATAACAAACACACTTGAATTACTTAGATTGAGGAGCAAGTCTTTGACACAAAAACAAACAAAAAAACTGTAATATGCTATTTATGGGTATAAATAAACATCACTCCAAAAGTAGAGCATGTCTTATTGCGTATTAAATGTGGAGAACACATTGTGTTTGTTTTGTACTTTACTATTATAAACACAGAATGAGCTTGTTGGGGAACTCCTGTTAAGTGATACGGAAAACACATTTCCTACATTTAGGCCAATGTAAAAAGCAGCTGGAAAAAACTGAAAATTTTTCAGTTGGCAATACTGATAAATCCATAGAATCACTAGAGAATAGCATACGAGGTCTGTCCAGAAAGCATCCCGCCATGTAATATGAAAAATGGAGACATTTATTGAAGAAGAAACAAGAATCATTGTACATAGGGCATTGACGCCTCAGTCTCCTTCAAAGTAGGCACGTTGGGACCTCACACAGTTCTCTCAGTGTCTCTTCCACTGTTCAAAACACTCTGCAAAATCATTTGTTGGAATCGCCATCAGCTGCATCATAACGTTTACCTGGATCACATCCACTGTCTGAAATCTCTTCCCTTTTAAAGAAGATTTTTGTTTTGGGAAAAGCAAGGGCGCCAAATCTTTCAACAGATTCTCGCTCGACCATCTTTGTGGCGTTTGAGCCACACTTTTATTGGGCACTGGACTCATTGCATTGTCCCCGAAAGCCTTCTAAACTATCCAAATAGTTTCCACGGAGGCATGTTGAAGCTTAACGCAAAATTTGATGCAGATTCATTGCTCTACTCACTCAGTCATTTTGAATAAGACATCCACACAAGACTCACTGACCAGGACAGTGAAGTAGTCATTGTTCACGCATGCGCATTCCAGTCCGCTCTCCTTGGCTTCCAAGTTACATTGATGTAGAGCAAACCGTTCTCGTCATATTACCAATGGCTGAATTTTTTCTGGACAGGCCTCATATATAAAAAATAATGACAATTTGGGTGCAAATGAAGCAACAATTGAAAAGTCCCCCCAAAACCAGTGAATTGTGAAAAAAAAATAAAAAACATAGGAATGACACTTTAATAATTCATCCCGCCATGGGTGTACATTGTTCTGAATTACCACTAGAAGGTCTGAGGGACAAGTGGAGGGACCCTGGTTGCCCAGCCATGACTAATTTCAATATACCACAGAACATTTCGTGGACAACGGTGCAAAGTAATTACCTCAGCACGGATTTGCCTCATGCTGTCACGGTCTCTAAGTGTTGCGGTGTGAGGTGTGCGGTTGACTGTATCAAAGTCTATAGTAATTCCAAAGGCCACACCGATCTCGTCTGTGCGGGCATAGCGTCTTCCTATGGAACCCGAAGAGTCGTCCACTTTGTGGGATACACCATTCTTCGTTAATGCTTCAGCTATGGAAATATTGAGACAACGTCAATCAATAAGCAATATAACATGCTGGTCTGCATGATGATGAACGATGAAAAAAAAGAATAAATCTAAAACAACATGTAAATGCAGTCAATAATCTATTTTCATACATGGAAGTGATGGGAATTTTATCCCACACAGAGCCCCTGTTATTCATAATTCTGATTTCATCGATAGAATGAACCACAATTAATCAAAAGGGAACTTCAATTTGTATGCCGTAGTAGCTGAATTAGAAACATTCTCCAAAATATATTTTTAAAACTCTTCTAAAAAAAAAAAGAAAAACGAAAATCCCTTTAGTGTAAAACTTTAAAATATTACAAAGGTCTGTAAAGTGAAACCGAAAGAGATCACTGACAGGCCTGCGTCTCGAGCCCGACTAGCTGCGGGACAGTAGGAACTGTAAATCTGTCTCTTTAACCACTTAAGGACCAAACTTCTGGAATAAAAGGGAATCATGACATGTCACACATGGCATGTGTCCTTAAGAGGTTAAAGATCCACGCCTGTTTTACACGATTCAGGCTACTGGGAGGGTGGGGGGGTGTTATTAAATTTGACACATTAAAATGAGATACAGAAATTTGCACATCTGGTACTTACATAATTCTTTGACAAATGGTACAAATTCCTGATTTTGGCTGAGCGGAAGCACAGAGCATTTATATGGTGCAATAATGGCAGGGAAGCTGAAGTACTGAAAAAGAAAAAAACAAAACCCATCATTATGAATATAAAACAGTTACGTTCAAGAAAAGCCGGACGCAATAAATGGAAAGGGAAAAAAATAAAAATGACAAAAGAGTTAATGTGAAAGGATAACATGCTAAGAAGGACCTGCTAAAAGACGTTTATAATGTAAAGTAACTATAGCGCAATTTAATGTCCATGGAAACCAGTTTAAAAAAAGTTTAACATTATTTTCACGAGGTTCTTCGTGTGGCCATTACCTACCCATCCTAACAAGAAAATATTATTTTTAACATTGTAAATCATCAACAATTAAAGTGGCCCTGCAACAAAATTATAATTATTAGGGACACTCCAATGCACAGATCCCCAAAAATGTTAATCACTGTTTTGCAGATATAACTCAATGAAAACATGCATGCATTTAATTATCATTTGTCATTGAGAAGGGTGGGGGAGCATATCTAAAAACTGCTTGGAAAAGCTACAGTCCTCTTGTCTGCAGCCTTTGCAAGCCCTTCTCTTCTAACCCCACCCAGACTTTCTGCATCTGTCCAATAACAGACTTCCCAATGCAGCTCCAGCCACCTAGGGGGTCAGCCTAGACCTGCGATGGCCAATTGTTGGCTGTTGTGGACTACATTTAACACAATGTTCAGCCAGTGAAAAACATAAAAAAAAAATAAAAATAAAAAAATAGACCGTATTTAGTATTTCTCAGGAGAGGTGATTGCAGAGCTGATGTTTTTTTTGTGTAACACAGAAACATAGAATGTGACAGCAGATAAGAACCATTTGGTCCATCTAGTCTGCCCAATTTTCTAAATACTTTCATTAGTCCCTGGCCTTATCTTATAGTTAGGATAGCCTTATGCCTATCCCACGCATGCTTAAACTCCTTTACCGTGTTAACCTCTACCACTTCAGCTGGAAGGCTATTCCATGCATCCACTACCCTCTCAGTAAAGTAATACTTCCTGATATTATTTTTAAACCTTTGTCCTCTAATTTAAGACTATGTCCTCTTGTTGTGGTAGTTTTTCTTCTTTTAAATATAGTCTCCTCCTTTACTGTGTTGATTCCCTTTATGTATTTAGTGTAGTTAGGGACTACAGCTTGTAATATAATGAAAACTATTAACAATTCAGGTTTGAAGTTGTTAATATACAGTCTAGCCATGTGGTTACAATCTTTCACTAAACTCACTACATCGAAGAAAATAGGTTTAATAGAAATCACATATTTTATTTTTATTTTTTTTAATGTTTTTTCCTTTTTTTTTTTTGCAAAAAGAAGTCCAAATCATTCCAAAATGCGTGTTATTTCATACATATTTTCTAACAAGGATATTTCACCTGGATTACAACTTGAAGAGTCCTGAGGGCAGGAGCAGATCCCAAGCATACATAAGTATCAGAATCGAAAGAAGGAAGTATGATTAAACTGCTGATCCTTCTAAGTAAATATTAAAGGGACAGTGTAAGTACCAAAATCACTTCAACTTAAAGTGGTGTTGAGGCGCCGTTGCTGATCCAGCAGCCTTGCTCTCGAAAGCAGCATTGGCTCTGAGATAGGACTGTTTACATTTTCACGCACTAGCATGTTTCATTGAAATCATAGAGCCGGACTTATATAAATTTGATTTCAAATAATTTGCGGCTGCTTGTGTGCCGTTCATACCGTCGAGATCAACAGCATCCAACAGCCAGCAAGATCTTACCGTTCTCTGCTCGTCTCCTTGTCGGATTTGGAATGTGTGTTCGAAAACCGTGTACATGATCCTTCCAAGACCGAATGAGGGCTCAATCACATTTGGTACAATTTCCTCAACTGGAGGGAGATGAGGGGAGAAAAAAAGTTTAGTGTACTTTTTTCCCAGGGTGGTTTTTTTCTTCTTCTTAAATTAAATTAAATTAAAAACAAAAACTATTTTCAAGCCGTAATGGGACACTCTAAACACAATAACTACTGTAATTTGTTGCAGTGGTCTGGCAAAAACAGGGTTGCTCCCAATATCAAAAAGAGACTCTTTGGTCACTGAACAGTTGACTTCTGCTGTACCCCTATAAATATGTTATAGTGATGGGCTGCACTGCCTTTCTAGAATAGATAGATACGCATGGTGGATGAGGAGTTCAGCTTTGAGTACCAAGAGCGCTCTGGGTTTATATCAAACTGCTCCAGAACATATGGTGGCTACAATGCAGTATTCTAATGTCAATACATTTCTCAATATTTTACTTCAATGGGCATTTAGTAAATTGTGGCAGGAAAGTGGTTAAAATTGGCACCAAACAAAAGTTTTAGTAAAACAGTTTGTTTTTGGCAGAAGATCAGAAAGTGCAGCTTTATTTTTAATTGTTTAGCAGTGTTTTTCTTTTAGGTTTATAAAGTGTAGGCCACGGTCGCATTTTCAACTGTTTCCATGGTAACCGTAGAATTCTATTGAATTCCTTCCCTGTGCTATTGGCCTGTTCCCATAGTTATAAAACAGTCAAGGTTTTTTCGGTGTAGAGTGGAAGAGTAAGCAGTAAGACACACATTGTGAAATAACAGGCGTGGGAGGAGGGGTCAGCACAATGCACAGCGCGCTGTAATTCACAAGCTATTCTTATTGTTACTGGAAGCCTTCTGCTCCTCTATGCCTATACATATTCTAAGTGAAGCAAAAACAAAAGAATAACTCTGGCATACAGCTTTTATTGTTCCAAATGCAAGAAGAGGTGAATAACGTTTACCGTTGTATAACCCATCACGTCAGAACACAGGCCATACAATAAGCAGGGTCTTCTGTATCAACATTCTATATTGCACTCAATAATAGGACAAGATCAGCTTTATTTCAGATAGATACAGACTCCAAGGCCATCATTTAAGGCACAATAACATAAAATGACAGCTTTCAATTCTGATCTTCTGCAGAACATCTTATGACTCACTTAACAGGAAGCTAACAAACCCAGACCTACACAAAGTACCTCCACACAAATTCCAAACTCTCTCTCTGTTTGAAACAACAAAAATGAAACTTTAACAAAGTCTTACTGGACAGATCTACCACCACTAAAAGAATCCCCAGTGTGAATGGTGTGCAGCCGGTCAATGCATTATGGCACGGTTCTTTATAAGAAGCTACTCCAGTTACAAACAAACAAACAAAGATTAAAAGCTTTGAGCTACAATTACCAAGAACTTAAAACCTTGGCTTATTTCATCAGCAAAATCATTGTAGGACTAAGTCACCAAAAGACTTCAATATGCAATTGGCTCTGTGTCGGAGAGAATTTTAAAACCCATGTTCGGTTTTTAAAAATTTAAAAGTTCAAAGGAAAACATAATGTAGGGAAAGGCTGATTATAAAATATATGTATATAAAAATACATAGGGTTTGACTCTGGGCCAAAGAGCACACACACAAATTAAAGAGAAATGGCTAATTAACCCTATAAATTAGCATTAATAGGGTTAAAGTGTGCTGCAGCGGTAAGCAGAAGACGCACTTATCTTCATAACATTTCCAGGTGTTGGCACCTTCGTCGTCCCAACATATGTGAGATGCGTTTTAATATGTTATCCCATAAAGCTGTACAAATGTCACTGGGATTTACAGTAAACATCATACTGGCAGCCTCCCATTTTATAAAAAAACTAATAAAAAAAAAAAAAAAAATTGTGCAATCCATACCTTGCTGTAGAATGGTGTATATATCCTAGAATATGTATGTTTAAATTGTAGTTTTTAAAAAACATTGGAATAGCAGCATTTTTAGGTATCTCCATTATTGTACAGGAGCAGATGGGAGATAAATAGAAAAGGTTTTGATGGGAGTCAAGTTTTGTGGTTGGCTAATGATAAATAACGCTGATCTTACCATGTATGGTTTTCTGAAACTTCTTTACGCTGACCATGTCCTTCGTTAGCTGAAATGTCTTCCCTTCTGTTTCAATAGTAAATTCCCTGAAATCGGAAAAAAATGATTAATGGGTAATGCATTAATACAGGTAAACCAAATTTAAAGCCCTACCGTGGATACAGGACTCCACAATGTACAAGTGCCTAGAGCAGACCATGCATTGCCAGGTTAAGACAAGCTGCAGATTGATTTGGCGGTGCAGGGAATAGAAGAAAGGCATATATTGCTATTTTGCTACCTTACAAAATCTTCAAAAGCCAATAAAACAGTCATTTTATGTCGTGGCTCATTTCCCAAAACGTGGACCTCATGCTATGTTCAGTGAGACACCAAGTGTGCAGATATTACCAAGAGGCAACAAGCATACGTTTCTGTAATAACGTCTAATTTTCTAATCAGCTCCTGCTATTGCTGCAGTGAGGTCACAATTTGCAAGAACTGAACAACAAACAGTAAATTTAGTAAACTGTAAACTTTCTGGTACCCATACAGAGGTGTTTGAGATGTAATATTAACAGGAAAGTACATCGACAAAAAATAGAAAATAACTACAACACCAATTTCATCATTTTGAGATATCTTTTTTCAGAAAATCCAAGCAGGGGGCTTCTACTGTCTAGGCTAATACAACAGATAACTATGATATGCCAAACATGGAGCTGGGAGACACTATGAGAGTAGTACATCCAGACGTTCCCTCCCTGGCACAATACACACAGCGTGCATCTTCACACACCAGTTTTGGGAATTAAACAGATTTATATTGTAAGCTCAGGCTGCACCAGGGAGGTTGAAATGAGAAACTAAAACAAAACTCTTTTTTAAAGGGACACTGTAGTCACCTAAACAACTTTAGCTTAATGAAGCCGATTTAGTGTATAGATCTCTCCGGTTTTACTGCTCAATTCTCTGCCATTTAGGAGTTAAATCACTTTGTTTCTGTTTATGCAGCCCTAGCCACACCTCCCCTGGCTATGATTGACAGAGCCTGCATGAAAAAAACTGGTTTCTCTTTCAGTCAGATGTAATTTACCTTAAACAATTGTATCTCTTTCTCTGTAAATTAAACTTTAATCACATAGAGGAGGCTCTTGCAGGGTCTAGCAAGCTATTAACATAGCAGGGGATAAGAAAATCTTAATTAAACAGAACTTGCAATAAAGGAAGGCTAAACTTTAGATGACTCTTTACAGGAAGTGTTTAGGAAGGCAGTGCAAGTCACATGCAGGGAGGTTCATAAACAAAGCGATTTCATTCCTAAATGGCAGCGGATTGAGCAGTGAGACTGCAGGAGCATGATCTATACACCAACACTGCTTTATTAAGCTAAAGTTGTTTTGGTGACTATAGTGTCTCTTTAACTAAAAGAAAATATAACCAGCAGCCAGCTTTTAGTTAAATACAGTCAGGCAATTAAAGCATACTAATCCTCTATACACACACACACACATTTCCGTAGAGATTATTAAATGAAATACTCGTACCCTTTTTCGTTTAGCAGCTGCTCCATTTCTGTGATGTAGCGGGAATCGCAGATAGCGAGATATTCCATGACCAGCTTGGCATCTTTCTTGAAGGCTTTGCCAAGGGCTCCCTTATTGGCATCAAACTGGATTACATTCACAGTTTTGTACACTTGAGTCAAGAAACTTAAACACCAGAGCTGTTTTTTTTTTTTGTTTGTTTTTTTAAACACAAATTAAGGACCCTATTGCAGTTAATCTTAAATCACCATTATAGCAAATGGTATCACCCCATCAGAAGCGTTTTGGAAATACAGTGCACGGGCGTAACAATATTGCTTCAAAAGTAGCTAATGAACTAACCAGAACATAGCTGATATAAAAAAAAATTAAAAAAAAAAACATGAAAAACTATTAAAAAAAACAAAACATGATTCATATGAAAATGGGGGCAAAATAAGTTAATAAAAATAAATAAAATCCAAAACACATGACAGAAAGCCAGTTTGTATGAATACCCCTTACCCGAATAGTATTGATATCAAACTTCACACTGTAACGCTTATCCTATCCGCGGAAATTAAAATATTAAACCAAAATAGCTCAATTAAAAAAAAAAAGAGATCTGGCTAATGTGGCCTAAAATGTGCTATTATCTTGTTGAATTCTCAATTAATAAAAACGCATGATACCATTACTCAATCAAACTGTGATGCTCTAGCGCCATCTGCTGGTAATAAAGCAGTTTCTACATCGCACTAAAACTATCTATAGAATATAAACACCCCAAATCAAGGATATGGGCTCCTTAAGTGGCTTTTCAGCAACGAGGGGGACTTTAGTGGCTCTGGCGTGACAGGAGAGGTCATAACATGATCGATCTGCGCAGCCAACAATTTCTATCCAACCCTAGAAAAAAAAAAACACACAAATTAGTCATTGTTTTCAAACCTCTTAGGTGAGTCCTACACTAACAATTCACCTTGCGTCTTTCACCCCTTAAGGACACATGACGTGTGACATGTCAGGATTCCCTTTTATTCCAGAAGTTTGGTCCTTAAATGGTTAAAGGGACACTCCAGGCACCCAGACCACTTCTGCCCATTGGAGTGGCCTGGGTGCCAACTACCACTACAATTAACCCTGCAACTGTAATTATTGCAGTTTTCATAAACTGCAATAATTACCTTGCAGGGTTAAGTCCTCCCCTAGTGGCTGTCTACAAGACAGCCACTAGAGGGCACTTCCTGGTCCATAGCCATAGCACGCTGTGTGAGGACCTCCAGCGTCGCTAAAATCCCCATAGGAAAGCACTGAAAAGCATGCGCATTAGAGCTCCCCAGCCTAAGCTATTATTAATGGGGCACTCCAGGCTCCCACACACGTTACATGCACTGTCTAGTTTAGGTTACAGCTAGTTATACTGGGTGGGTTTATATTATTAAAGGGACACTCCAGGCTCCCACACAGGTTAGATGCACTGTGTAGGTTAGGTTACAGTTAGTTATACTGGGTGGGTTTATATTATTAAAGGGACACTCCAGGCTCCCACACACGTTAGGTGCACTGTGATGGTTAGTTTACTGTTCGTTATCCTGGGTGGGTTTATATTATTAAAGGGACACTCCAGGCCCCCACACGTTAGTGCACTGTGTAGGTTAGGTTACAGCTAGTTATACTGGGTGGGTTTATATTATTAAAGGGACACTCCAGGCTCCCACACACGTTAGATGCACTGTGTAGGTTAGGTTACAGTTAGTTATACTGAGTGGGTTTATATTATTAAAGGGACACTCCAGGCTCCCACACACGTTAGATGCACTGTGTAGGTTAGGTTACAGTTAGTTATACTGGGTGGGTTTATATTATTAAAGGGACACTCCAGGCTCCCACACACGTTAGATGCACTGTGTAGGTTAGGTTACAGTTAGTTATACTGGGTGGGTTTATATTATTAAAGGGACACTCCAGGCTCCCACACACGTTAGATGCACTGTGTAGGTTAGGTTACAGTTAGTTATACTGGGTGGGTTTATATTATTAAAGGGACACTCCAGGCTCCCACACAGGTTAGATGCACTATGTAGGTTAGGTTACAGTTAGTTATACTGGGTGGGTTTATATTATTAAAGGGACACTTCAGGCTCCCACACACATTAGATGCACTGTTACAGTTATACTGGGTGGGTTTATATTAATAACAATTCACATAGAGAGAACAAGTAGGCCTATCTCTCCCCTCCTTAAGAGGGAGAGAAAAGTATTAAAAAATAATTACTTTAACCCCTTAGTGACCAGACCGGTTTTTAATTATCTTACCGTTAAGGACCAGGGCTGTTTTTACATTTCTGCTGTGTTTGTGTTTAGCTGTACCCACACATATTATATACCGTTTTTCTCGCCAAAAATTCTAAAATATGATTTAAAAAAAAACAAGAAAAACAAGAAGAAAAAAAAAAAACACTTTTTCTAACTGGCAGCTCCATAGACTCCTATTGCGGCCATGTGATCATGGTGATCATGGAGGGCCAGGGTGGCCGGAGCTGCTGCAAAGGGACAGCTGGGATCTCAGGCAGTGTCCCTCCCCACCGGGATTGCTGCGGATCGCCGGTCCAGGGTTCCTATTTGCCGCTGGCGTATCAGGTATGTAAGAGGTCGTTAGCGACCGTTTTTGGTCAGACGTACCTGGTACGTCCTCTGTCGGAAAGGGGTTAAAGTGACCCGCATTGTGATAATGGAGGTCACTATAAAGTAATTATTTTTTTTAAAAATATTTCATTTCTATAATTGAACACAGTTTGCAATGTATCCACACTGACCACCAGAAATGACTTACATAGGAGGTTTTAGCTTCAGCATCCCAGCAATCACAAGCATAATGCGCCATCTCATTCTCCATGTGCTGTCTGAAACGCAGCTTCTCCGGCGAGATTCCCACTCTCACCAGGTACTGATAGATTCTACCAACAAAGTATCCCAGGACAGAATTATTGATCACACCCTGGGAGAGGAAGGAGGAGTGTTAATCGTTTTATATTTAAATTCCATATTATTGCCCTAAAACTTGCTAAATGCCATTAACATAATGACTTTGTATTTGTCTATGCAAATCACAAAGAGTGGAAAAAAAGTGTAAACAAAAAATAAAAAGTGGAATATACAAAGACCACATAATAGAGAAGTGACTTACTGTTAACAATTAAAGAATATAGGAGGGACCAGCAATACCAGCACAAAAACAGAGGCAGTTCATGCAATCATCACAGTTATATAGGTTGGTAAGATGTATAGTAAATATATTGTTAAACACAGATCTGCACACACTGGTCCACCAGTCAAGCCATAAAACTTGCTTATCTCACTTTTGCAGTGATATTACTAGTGCAAGGGATTCTGGGTGGGCATATGCAAATTAGTTCAACAAAGAACCAACTTTTTTGTCTAATTTATTCCACTTTAAACATGAATTCTTTGGAGTTTAGGTCTGCTTTATAAGGCTTTGAAACACAACTCAGGAAGAGATGCAAAACCGGATAACTCGAAGACAGACGTTTCATTGTTAATGCAACTCATCAGCACGAGATTGGTTAGTGTCTTGCTATTGAAACTTGGCGTTAATTGTGGAACACAAGCCAAAAAAGTTACGGTGGGGTAAAAAAGTGATGGAAAACCTATTCCTGCTGAAGTCAGTGGATAGTTAATACATTGTTAAACACTGACCTGCACACCAGTCAAGCCATAAATCTTGCTTTTCCCACAGAAATCTCACATTTGCAGTGATGTACTACTGCAAGGAATTCTGGGTGGGAACATGCATATGAGTTCAACACAGAACAACTCTTTTGCCTCATTTATTCCTTTGAACAACACTACACACACACGCACGCACACACACACACACACACGCATTAATATGCCAACACAACACACAAAGACTCCCTGAATCAAACAGTCTCAAACATCAGCATTATACACAAATATTCACTAAAATATACTCCACATTCACATATACTGCATACAAATAGAACCCTGCAAGTAAGGATCAATAGTCAATCTACAGCTGGCAAAGCGTCATGGGATTTGTACAGCAGCTAAGAATTAACTTTCTGCCCCCTCTGCCCTGCTGCAGGTAACAGATTCTTGCACGGGGCCCCTCTAGTTTCTAGAGATTTCTGCATGAACGGTTTTTGGATATGTCTTTATAACCTGAATATTCACTTACCTGCTCAACAGCACTGCCTAGTCGCATTTTTGTGGCAGACTCCCCACTCAACTGAGCTTGGGAAGAGTATAGCAATATGTTCAAGTCAGCTACATTCTCAAATTTGGGGTGTTGTTTTTCATTAGGGTCTACAAAGTGTTCTATTTCTGCCATGGTAAACTCTCTGGAAGGAATATAAAAAATATATAGGTTAAGCTATACGTGTACGAGATATGCCCTTCTCCATCCTTAGAGCAATGAGAGCCCATCGGGCCACAGCATCATTTATTTAGCCAGGTCAAGGGTGACTCGTAATAACCCCGATACTGGGGATCTACAGAGAAATACTGTACGAGCTCACACACTCTCTGAGGTTTCGTGGTATTTTAGTGGGTCCTGTTGGTCCTTTATTTGTGTAAACCAGGAACAGTTTTATGTTGGACATTTTGATAATACATAAAGAGTTCATTAAACAAACCTCATCTCTAATGTAAAATACAGCCTTGGCCACAAGTTCATTAAACAGAAAACTGGAAGTAAAATCACATATACCTGCATTCTAAAAAGCGCACTATAATATTAGAAATATAAACCTCTTTTTTAATATAAGAGTATACCCCTGTTGATTTAGATTAATGAATGCCTCTGTAACTGCTGCATATGTCCCTAACACCACTTTAAGATTTAAATAAAAAATAAAAAAAGTGCAACTTACCTTCATTCCCTCACAGCGCCATTCTTTCCATGGCCCCCCTCCGCCCCTGGCTGCCAATTATAGAAGGGCAAATAAAATACTGAATTACCGTACTCTGATGAGTCCAGAACGGGGTGAAATTTCATTCCTAAAAGAATTCCCAATCTGAGCCGCAGCAAACGGCAGTTTTCCCTGGTTAAATTCTAAAAGCCGTTTAAAGTTAAGGAAGATTCCCTGTGCGGTTTCTGGTCTCAAGTATCTGCGGATGAGAAATAAGTGAAAGTTAGCACAGGATACCATAGTTGTTAATAAGTACCTATGCCCTGCACTGCACATTAAAGATTAAAATCGCTAAAAGATTGACCACGCAATTTATAACATTTTACTTAATACACATTTTAAACAAATAAAATATAACGTTTTTACATTTAGTGTAATCTAATTGGTAACACCAATAATCATTGCAAAGGATATTGTACAGAGAATGTGTCTCTTTTCCCAGAGCAGCAGACAAGTGCTTACTTCCTCCTTTGACTCATGAGATCCAATCTGTGCATTCCGTAACACTAGCAGAAGAGATCTCGCTCCATCAGTAAAGCCAGCACAAGTGGCTGCATGGGTCATATACCCTGAGGCATAAACTATGTATGAACAATAGATTAAATACTGCACCAGTAAACAAAATGACAATTCAGGATCAATCTAAAAAACACAAATAACATAACATAGTGCAAAATATTTGTTATATATGTTATGTAGAATAAAACTCACAGGATTTAGAGCCGTCACAGGTTCTATACAATATGCAGGAGGGTGCCTAAAAAGGCTAAAATGATATCCTTGAGGAGAGCAGCACAGGATACAATAAACAATTAAAACAGGGACAGTAAGCAGTGTATAAATAGTAAAATATACTAGGCACAAAGCCTAAATAAAACACCGCAGAGTAAATAAGAAAAAGTCCCAGATACAATACTTTGGTCTAGCAGCAAACGCGTTTCAACTCCAGCTGGAGTCTTCCTCAGTGCCGCATTGATTTAATGTAGAACATAAGTATTCATAAAAATAACCTAGACAATTCCAGAGGTCTCGTTAATAGATCTTCCCTTGGTAATGTTCAACCTTCACTTATGTCTGAGCTATGCCACACAGTCCATGGTCTCCCATCCAACCTACAGAGAATAACTGCATATGCATGTGCTTTGTCCCTTATAGGATGCTACTTGTATGTACAGTGTTCCTCCTTAAAAATGAATGGTACCCATTATAGGCTTCTTTCTAGCAGTGGTCATGGTTCCTTGAGTTTGTATGTTTTTAAATGTTGCACATACAGATTAACTAAATCTCTGGCAGCATCAAGGGGTGTCATTAGCCAGCCAAATGCAAGAGCCGGCTAATGTCAATTCTGTGCAACGTTTGTGGCATAAAATGACAGCCATTGGCTGAGAGAAGTCAACAACCAGCAGAAGCATGTCACTGCACCAACAGGGAGCATCGGAACCCAGCACACACCCCAATAAGAGGGTAAACCGTTTCTAAACAGGCTGTAGTGATTATGATGTTTTAAGCAACCCTGTAAGCATGTGGGCCACAAAAGAGTCAATTCACCAAACTCAAATTGGTTACAATGAGTTTTGCTGTGAGAGACATCTCCACTTTTAATTTGACTAGTGCATCTTATTGACCCATTGTCCAGCACTGCAGAACATGTTAATACTACAGTGGGACCTCGGTTTACGGATTTAATGCGTTCTCCGGGACGTTTCTTATTGCAAAAAATTTGTAAACCGAAACGCGGTTTCCCATAGGAATGCATTGAAAACCAATTAATCCGTTCTGGAGGTCAGAAAAAAGTTAAAATGAGCTGGCATGGAAACCAACCCACAATGCTGAACACACAATAAAAGGCATGCAAACAACGAAGCTCAGCTCACTTCCTTTCCACAGCTTGAGAAATGCACCAAAAATTCCCCAAAACAACTGCAAACAACTTCCAGAATGGCACCAAAACTCGATGCAAAAGCCGCCCCAACACCTCCACACTCCACGCCACGTGCTTCCCACAGGCTCCAGAATGCAGGGGGCGGTGCTATAAACCTCCCAGGTGCAGTGCATTCTGGGGAAACTTGCTTTGTATTGCGAAAAAAAATTGTAAACCAAGGCATTATTTTCAATGGATTTTCATTTGTAAACCGAAAAATATGTTAACTGAGGCGTTTGTAAACCGAGGTCCCACTGTATATAAATAAGTATAATTCATATTTCTAATAAAAGGAATGTAACGTCAGAGAGGTTGGAGGGGCTTGAAGTAGCAGAAAAACAAACTAATTTTTCAAAAATGTCCACACAAAACAGTGTGCAATAAAAAAATCTAAGTTGGTCTTAAATGATGTATACGAATTCAACTCAGTCATATCTGCCGCATTGTGGATGTTCATGTATTTTACCACCCACCTCCGGAGTTGTCTGCACTTCACCCACATTCTGAAATTTGTTCATGCCCTTGTTCTTCGGTCATCAGACATCCAATATGCACAAAATTAGCTTTAACCACCCAGAACTCCACTCCAGCAGCAGAGGGGTTGCACTCTGAATGTGCAGCATTTTATAACAAAACACTGCACACACCGCGTACTAACTGTTGTGCCTAGACTGTTTCTTTACATTTACAAGGAGTACATTATATAGAGCATTTCCGAAATACAGTGGATAACAGTGCCACAAGCCATAAAACATGCAGGAACATACCCGACCATGTTTCCACCAGGACCAATGGAAGTCTGGAACATCAGGTTGAAGGAGACAGGAGGAGAAAGATCATTTAATGTTATAGGAGACTTGACATTGTACTTCACAAAGAGGTCTGTAAGGTCTTGTTGACTGTAGTTGTCCATCTGAAAGAAATGGTCACATAAAATAGGAAATGTTGGTATAAGCAAAGCAAAAAAAACTAATTCATTCTGCGTTTCATTTATGGTCTTCAATAAATAAAAAAGGCTCGTTGACCATGTAATGGTGAAAACATATTCCACCAGTCTGGGCATCTTGCGACAATAAAATGTAAAAATTCTTAGAACATCAAATGGATTTCATAAATAATCAGACATCTAAGTGCATTAAAATTGGGTGTACAATGGCTTAATTCATTCTTGGTCAACATTTAATTTTTCCAGTTATTTTACATCTGCCATCTGAATGATGGTTTATCAGCCCAACTCTAAAGAGTCTTCCAGTTTAGTTTAGTTTTTTTTTTATATCCTTTTCCGCCAACACTAACCTGTGTCAAGACGCTCTCCATTTCAGCCTTTTTCTCTGACGTGCACTTCTTGTCAGACATCAGTTTCTGGAGGTGGGCTGAAAGTCACAAAACGACACTGGTACATTTACATTAAACGGTTTAGACAATTCACGCTATACAGCACACTATGTTAATGTAAAGCGAACCTGTTACTAATTATACATAATGTATCAGATATTAATTGCATATTCAATTTAACATTTTTAGATATTATCTCTGGTGCTACCACGTCTGCAGCTTTATGGATGTTAGTAAATTTAACAATCACCCCAGGAGTCGTCTGCACGATACCCATATTCTTACATCTGTCCGTGTCCTCAGACTTCCATATGTACAAAATGAACTCTATATCGGCAGCATTTAATAACAAAACGCTGCACACACAGACTCCAAAGAATGCCGAAGGACTTTATTGAACACACATCAGCTGAGCACATACAGACAGACACCAAGACCACTTCAAATCACTGATGTGACCATGCGGCTTAGCATAATCCTTTAAGATATGTTTCAATTAGACATTTATTAAACGGAGGATTTAAAGTGAATTTAAAACTCATGGTCCAAAAAAAACCTGCAAAAATTCCCTAACTCCAGCATTAAAATTTAAATTCCCTTTGCATGCTCACTTTAGTATATAAGTGATAGCAATCAAACACAAGTAAATAGGATCTATATGAAAATCAGCTGCTCCCTCTAAATACCTTGTTTCCTGGATAAATACTGCATAGGAGCCCACTATATAAAAGGTCAATAGACTGTTTAATAATCTAAAAAATAAAATAATAATGTACAAATCAAAAACACCAGATAAATACAAAAAAAAGTATTTTTTAATAAAAAGGTTATTACCCATTAGTTTAAAAATTCATAACAGAGAAAGAAATGTACATTAAATAATAATACAAAAGCAAATCGCAATGCACACAAATGGGTACAATGTTGGGCAGACTAGATGGGCCGAATGGTTCTTATCTGCCGTCACATTCTATGTTTATGAGAGAGGATCCGGATACCAAAATAAAACACTCAAAATGCCTCTCACGTGTGTGCATTGCTTCTGGTGTGTAATCCTGTTTTTCTGGTTGTTTGTTTTTGTATTTTTTATTATGTACACGATTTCCTGTGTTATGAATTGTTAAACCAATAATTATTGCAATTACCTGTTTATTGAAAAACTAGTTTTTTTTTGTATTTATTATCTGGCGTTTTTGATTTTTGCATTATTATTATTATAATATTTTATTTTTTGGATTATTAAATCAAGTCTCTTGATTTTTTAAAGAGTAGTCTCCTATGTAGTATTTTTAATGTTAGTAAATAACGCGGTCAGAGTTACTGCTTTCACACAGAGGGGGACATGTACAGCACCGGCAAGCTTTGAAAACGGAACCGAAAGATACACGTCCACCCACTATCTCATACTGACTGCACCATCCTTCATTAATATTCCCCAGCTTTTAGATGGACATTTACTTGACTTCCAGAAAATGCCAGAAGTACATTAATGTAATTCATTTTATTTGATCTGTATATACAATTAAATCACCTTTTAAAAGATGGTCTGCACGAAAGCACTCTCCATTCTTTACATCTTTCACCATGAAGTCTGCAAACTTATCAACATGACCGGAAGTTCTAAAAATAAAAAACAGACAGAAACGGTGAGAAACCAGTAGAAAGTAACACACAGTGCAGTACGTTTAATATCCACACTCTTGTGATACATTAACCCCGGATATTTTGCTCAGTGAAAAATTGAGCAAAGTCATCAGCTCATTCTGCAAAAATCACATTACATTGCCTTCTATCCTAACTGCTCCCAAATTCTGCACTTTGCTTTCATGCTCAAAGTTTATATAAAATATTGTGAAAGCTGCTTACAGAATAACAAACAATAAATAATTAAAGGGACACTGTAGTCAACGAGACCACTACATCAGTGGTCTGAGTGCAGGGGCCCTGTCCTTGTAAAACACTGCATTAAAAAAATAAAAATAATATTTACATTGCAGGGTTAAATCAACCTGTAGGGGCTTTCATACTGACAGCCACTAGAGGGACTTCTGCTGCACTGACTAAGCAAAACCTGGTCACGTTAAAGGAACATTAAAGGCACCCAGACCACTGAAGTTGTGTGGGTGCAGTTTCCCAGGCCCCCCTAAGGTACCCTCTTGTGGCCGTCTACCAGGTAGCTACAAGAGGCACTTCCGGGGGGTTTACCAGACTGTGGGTCGCTTATATAACGCTGGACGTCCTTACACTCTGCATGAGGAAATCCGGCGTCAGTGAAAAACCCACAGCAAGTGTCTGCTTTAAATATAGCCTTGGACAGAATTTTACAGAAGTTGAGCAACAGACTACAGAATACAGAGAATGGAATTACTTGAGAACAGGTTCCGGGGTGAGCATAGTGCAGTCTATCTCCAGGATCTGCTCTTCTTGGATAAAATGCTGTCTCCAGGTCTGGATGATGTTATTTTTCAAGGCGCATCCAACAGGCCCAAAATCGTACAGCCCACTGACCCCTGATAGGAACATACATGGAAATGAATCCGATGAATAAATGTGCATGTTTCAGAAATAACGACAATCCCAATTGGTTTTCATAATGTTAACAAGGAAAAACATAGCTGCGGGTCTAAACACTGGTTATTTTGGAGAAATGTACTTTACATTACTTTATAATTCAGAGTGACTTATTTTACCAAAAATGTAATAATATGAAGCAATTACTAATGTTACCATGTTCAGAACAAAGGCTATCTTCATCATTTTTAAACCAAAGACAACTAAAATGTATTAATTTGTGGGTTGTTACTGATATTAATATATTTTCAGTTACCTAAATTAATACAATAAAATTCCCCTTTGACTCACAGTGGAACTTGACAACCAATTTGGATGTCTTTACATCATCATGGCCAAAAATTCAGGATAGCTATAAATCATTTCTGTAATTTAAAACTCTGCTGGACAGATTATACTTAAAAACAATTCACAAAAACATAATTTATTGAGTGTCCGCTGTGAAAGTTATGTGTTCCACAACACACCAGCCTCGTGATTAACACCTACAATATTGACAGAGATAAACCTATAAACAGAGGGATGTCAAATATATTCCAGCCAAACTTAGTCCTTACTGACTAAATCTAAAAATGCTTCAGTACACGTTATCTCATAGCATCCATTCAACTACAATATCCCTTGTTGTCTGCAAGCACAGACAACTCCAGTTAGAAACAGGGGAATAGAAACAAAAACAACAATCCTCTCTGATGTGAACCACCTGAGGATTTAGGAAATATCACTGGATCATGATAGCAAGAAAGCATATATTAACCATTTCCATATTTAGTGTTCAAAACATCTAATAACTGAGACTGTGAAATACGTACCTCCGTAAATGGCAAAGGCTTGGTCATAAAAGAAGCGTCGTTTCAGCGTATCCTCCATTTTGGTTCGGTCCACGATGTCATCCTTGGGTTGGAGTGATAATTCCTGCAAAATAATAAGGAGATATTTTGTCATTAGGATGAATAACCTCTAACCTACTCATCCACAATCTCCTTCCTGGACTGGGGAGAGGGGGGGGGGAGAAGGCACGGCATGGCAGAGGGGGGGAGAAGGCAAGGCATGGCAGAGGGGAGGGAGAAGGGAAAGGCATGGCAGAGGAGGGGAGAAGGCACGGCATGGCAGAGGGGGGGAGAAGGCAAGGCATGGCAGAGGGGAGGGAGAAGGGAAAGGCATGGCAGAGGAGGGGAGAAGGCACGGCATGGCAGAGGGGAGCAGGTATCCATTATGAAATGCTAGAAAAGTTACCTTTGCTTCCAATACCCTTTTTCTGGCTTTCAGCTCGGCCACCGCTCTGTCCACATCCACTTGTGGTGCTTGATCCTGTTTCAGCTGCCGTACTAGGTCACCCTGAGAGAAAAATATACAAATTTAAAAGCTTTGACTCCGCACATAAAACAAGTGATTTGTTTGCATTAAACTTTTTTCTAGTATTTTCATAAATGAACATGTCATCATTTCCAAAAGTTAACCAAAACATGTGAATTTCAAATTGGTTTGTTATGGTTCAGTGTTTGCTAGGGGTTGTGAAAGCTGAGCTAGGCAAGTCTGGTATCTCTGAACTACATTTCATAGGACAGTCAGCAAAAACTTTACAAACCCCCCCCCAAAAAAAAAACAAAAAAAAAAACTGACCTTTGCAAACAGAAAACATGCTTCCCCCAATTTGTGAATAAATCTAAGGTTAACACACCTTGAGAAAATATATCGCCACAGATCCACTTTATACTTTTGAGTGGAAGAAAAGTCCATGAGTTTCACGTGAACCCACCATTAATGGAGTGGTCCTAAATTAAAGACATTAATTACTTCCTCGCTACCTGGTCCCTGAGACCCCGCTGTCAATATACGAGTAGTACCAAACTGTTCTAATGATATAGGTCATTAAAGGGGATTAAGAGCAGAATCTAATAAAATGAAATGAGAAAGCTTTGAGAAGCCTGGGAGACAGTGCATGGTGGCATCAAGGCGCACACTGGGTCCATGAAGCATATAATACTTGCCATGAAGTCTGTAATACTTACCAACCCATCAAACAATCAGAAAGATGGCCTTGTGGGTTTACCAGGCCTGTGGGCCATGTGGGGTGACCAGGTCTGTGGGGTGGAAAGTTTTGGGAGCAGATCTGCCTCCAATGGTCTACAGTTTCTAATGATACATAGACTTGGCACTATGCATGGTTGTGGACTACATTTCACAGGACACTCAGCCTGCTGAAGGTCCTCCCTAACACCTTGCTGAGCACCATGGGAAATGTAGATAAATTAAATCCTAATTGTCAAGGTTAGGCCATCTACTGGATCAGCCTTGCTTTATATTTGGTGTAATGGACCGCCTGGCACCCCGACTGGGTGCCTCCGCCAATCGCTGCTTCCTAGTAATTGTGAGCACCATAAGCACCGCACTGGAACACCATGACCACCGTAAACCCCACATCTGCCACAGTTTGGCTGGGGTCTCGCTGTCCTCCACCCACCCTGGATCCAAGTCAGGGATCCAGCTTCCAGTGGGTAGACCTCTCCTACTCCAGAGAGTATAGCAGGATAGAGCTAGTGTTGTAATCCAAGGGAGTATATTAATCCCCAGGGTGAATATAGCTGTCCCCTCCACACATGAAGCAAGGCTCTATGTTGAGAGTGAAGAGGAACTGTTTAATGGCAGCCACAACTGGCCTTATATGCAGGTCCCCATGCAAGGGGTTTCCAGTTACATATTCCAGGGGCATTTCCCACTGGACCTGAGAGTAGACTACAGAAAAAACATACACATGATTACATTGGCTCTCAGGTCCAGGACACTCCCACACAAAACAAGATAATCCCTCCCCTGTGCCTGGGAGATAATTGAGTCAGGAACTGTACTAAACTCAATTATCTCCAGGCACAGAGAACATACATTTTAACAACCTCCCAAAAGTACCCCCAAAGCACATGGAAACCCCACAAAAGTCATATCCCCTGATAGCTCCAATCTGGGGGACCAACATATCCCCAAATCACCCAGATTGATTGAGGAGTTCGGGATTTCCATGGAGGTCATAATTTGACCGACCGCACACGAGGCTCCTGCCCAAAAGAGTTCTATGAAATCAGGCTGTGCGGTCGGTCTCTTTCGGGAGTACAAAATACAACAATATTCCGAACAGAACTGTTTGTACGTGTGCCTTGTGTCCCTCGTTCGGGAGTTTGCTCCCACTGAACACCGCTCTTCTCATACAAGCGCCAGAGTACATACTTGGTGATGGAAGTCCCAGCGATTCGCACCATCGAGTGTATGCTTTGGGTTCCATACACTCGATGACCAAACACCCCTATACGCGTTCATGGGAACAAGATGGCCGCTACCACATGTTCATCCATACGAACGGCGCCCAACCTAGCCGACCGCTTAGAACGTTGCGGTTAAAGTGTTGATGGGGTCAAAAGAGTCAACAAGCAGCACACGACTCCCCTGTGTGGTCTAACTGTTTGGTAGTTGGTTCAGTATTCGAACAGCATAAGTATAATCTGTTCGGTAATTCCTATATACTGAACCAGACAAGGAAAAAGGCACAAACAAAGCCTTTCCCCAGTCCTGAACCAAAGTCTAACACATGGGCCATAGTCCTGAGGTAAGAGGCTTACCAGCAGGCCCCTCCAAGAGCCAGTGGCGAGGTTACTTTTGCCACATTTAGTATTACCCAATCTGTGTATTCATAATACACGAAACAAAAAATAAATAAATGCACGTTCATACCGTACAATAAAAAGAATAATTTGTAGCAAGTCATTCCATACACATCCCATACTCTAACCTACAGCAAATGCATATTTTACACCTATACGAAGGCATCACGAATGGACTAACCGTACCCAGCCCTGCGTTTTATAAGCATCCGGGAGACTGCATGCTGCTCAATGTGTTCACTGTGACTATAAAACTAACACTTCCAGCATCTAATCCACTGTTATTACAGGAATAAGGGGTATCAGCAACAGCATGCGAGGCAAAAAAAGGAGTCACACCAAGCTTAATCAGCGATGCTCAACTTAAATAAGCTTCTCTATAAAAGCAGACAGAGGAACCACCCAGAGACTGTGCATGGGGCTTGCTTGTGTGTTCTGCCGCACCAGGAAATTAAAAGCCTAGTGCAGTACTTACAATAAATGTGACTCCAGGTAACCAACACTGGCTGTTTATGTATCGTATACAAGTCCAGCTTTCCAAAATACTAAAAAGATTGACAATGAAATGCACCATCATGAAAGGGGACAGTGGGGATTATCTATATATATATATATATATATATAAAAAAAACAACAACAATTGTGGGGTCAAAAAATCTAGAAGTGGTGCAGTCACCATGGAAACCAACAGAACATCCTATATTTGGAAGTCAATTTATCTGAACTATGCGAATTCTTTGTATGTAAACTCTCACAATAACGCAATACCAGAGCCGTTTCCTAGGTTTGCCAAAAGGCTCAGAGCGACACCTGGCCGAAATCTATTAAGAAAGCATGTATCTAGGTAACCATAGTGTTTGCAATGCCTAAGCTTTTAATCTGTGGTACTGGCAGCAAAGCACCCACTACTGATTTGGATATTACTTGTTTAGAAGCTGTAAGACATACAATTGGGTACGGACCATGTGCTGGGTACCGATTCTGCAATAGAACACACAACATAGAGGACACCGGAGGCTGGGAGAATCACTGCTCTTATATTTTTGTCCCTCCTTCTCGGCCCTTTATAAAGATTATTATACAAGGTTCAGCAATGGAAAAACACCAAACATGGCAGAATGAGGATCTGTGGTCTCTGTTCCATGATGGTTATAGCTGTGTGGCTGCAAATATGGCACATAACGGCCTTTGAGCAGTCCCTGCAACATGCCAGTCTGCGTGACAAGTTAATATGAATGGCATTTAACCCCTTGAGGTCCAAACTTCTGGAATAAAAGGGAATAATGACATGTCACACATGTCATGTGTCCTTAAGGGGTTAAAGGGACAATCCATGTATCATTACCATGAAGGACCACTACGATTCTACGGTTACAATACCCTATTTAAATAAATTCCCTAGCACACAAAGTGCGCAGACTCAGTATGAGACATAAGAGGTAATGTATGAATGGCATTGTCATGTTCCATTGATTTCTGGAATAAAAGGGAATAATGACATGTCACACGTCATGTGTCTTTAAGGGGTTAAAGGGACAATCCATGTATCATTACCATGAAGGACCACTACGATTCTACGGTTACAATACCCTATTTAAATAAATTCCCTAGCACACAAAGTGCGCACACTCAGTATGAGACATAAGAGGTAATGTATAAAAAGTGTCATGTTCCATTTTTATTTCAATTTATTCCCTTATTTGCACCAAAATATCCCTTTATGTGCTACTGTGCCTCTTGTATAATTTTATTTTTCTATTTAATTTTGTTTCACAAACTTGTTGCTATTAATGAAAAAAAAGTTACAAAATTGAGCCTTTTTATAACAATTTTTTTTAACCATATTTTCTATGCCAACTAAACTGCTTTCATATTAATTTGTGTATAATAAATAAAAAAACAACCCATCAAATTGCAAATGCACAAATAAAAAGTGGCGGGGTGTTGGGTCATTAAAAGTCTCCAATGTATAAAGATGGAGTAACCGTTAAATACTTAAGAAAATGGCGCATGCACACAGCACTGGCAGACACATGAACATTTTTACACGTAATCCCCATAATGAGGAAGATTCGCTTCTACATAATCTGTGCAAATATTTGCACAATGTGAGCATGCAGCATGTAATGAGAGGTAAGGTGCTCATGGAGAGATCCTTCAATATTCTATGGCTCGCAAAGGATAAAACTTCCTAATTATGACATTTTACTTCTTTAAAGGCTCTGTCTCCGCCATAGGATAATTAGGGACGACCTGCTGCTGGGAATCTGCTCTAACCCCAAGATCTGAGAGTCGAACAATGATTATTTGTTACTGCACACAGATTTATAAACTATAAAACTTCCTTAGAAGAAAAAAAAAAAATAAAATAAAAAAGTTAACTGGGCTCTCTCCTTAATCCCTATGTATATTTAGACAAATGGAGGTCATTTAGTTACTCCAATTGTCATTGGAGGGAATGCCCGCCTGCCAACATCAAGACAGACCCCCCCTAAGCGGGTCCTACTCTGACCCTTCACCTTGGTTCCTTGAGCCTCTGGCAAAGATATCGCTCATGAGACAGAGAGGGGTATTTTTTTATATACACCCCTATATACGTATTAACCCTTAATAGGGAACACATGGGATGGGCGGCAGCATTGTAACCTAGCTGTGTGATACAAAAAGTGAATACAAATACAGAAAGATAAGTCCTGCGCTCACTCCCATCACTCCTGGGCGGCAGCAACGACCACAGTACACATCAGCCCCAATACATACAGTAAAAACCAAAGTAAGCTCGCGCTCTCTTTAATACACAGGGATTAAGGAGAGAGTGCAGGTGACTTTCTTTTTTTTTTTTTCTTTTACTATATTGGGGTTGATGTGTGTACTGTGGTCCTTGCTGCCGCCCAGGAGTGATGGGAGTGAGCACAGGACTTATCTTTTTGTATTTATAAACTCTCTTACCCATGTAAATCTATACTCTTTAATAATGTAAGCTTTCTGTGTAAACAGTATTAGCAACATACATGCTTAATGAATCTCTTCTTTTTCTAAATTTGGAAACACCTAAAATCACAATATGTTAAAAGAAACTTTGAGTTTTGAAAATATTCAAATTCCTAAAACGTTATTTATATTACATTAGGTTTGCACTGTTCTCTATGCACAAGAAGGCTGCGGGACACTAAATCCTTGTCAGTATATTTCTTCAACATCTGGATGGATTTCTGCATTGAATTCAGGTTAACGTGGCAAAGGGAGGAGACAGAGGGGTGGGAGAATCATCCTAAATTCCTCAAAAGCAAAAGGAAGGGAGGGGGCGAGAGGAGAGGGTTAGTGTAGTTTACAAAAGCAAGAAAGTGATACAAGCCCTGACAACTTAGAATACAGTGACATTTACAGACACTCGGGATTAATAAACGGGGAAATAAAAACTAAAAAACTGAATTCTCCAGAATAAAAGCATAGTTTAATGTAAAGTGGTAGTACCACACTTATATGTTTGATATTTGCTATAGAAAGGAGTTTAAAATAAAGTCACATTACAATGCAGGGGCCATGTCAACGTTAAAATGGGGCACCGAGCAGACACAATGTGTAACTGCCCCAGCAGACAAGGTTAAAGAGGTCACAAGCGTGGGACCGACCTGCTCATTCATAAAAAGGTCTTGTTTTCTTCCAAGTGATAAATACTAGGATTGTACTACAGCAGTAAAATGATATTGTTTGTGTCCTTTAGACAAGCACACAGTTCAGGTATTTTCAATATCACAACATATATTGTATATTATTCCTCACACTTAGGGGATATTGCAATCCTAGTTTCATATATTATCTAGTTTACCCAAAAGTAAATTCAGATCATCTGCTATTAGAAGCTCATACAGTATTATTATTTTTATTTATATAGCACCTGCAAATTCCCGGCTGAATTCATGGTTTTTCTCATTAACCCTGTCATTGCCAGATTATCCCTACCACTTTATTTTGAGCTTTGTTTTACAAAAGGCAAAAACAAGTTAAATTTCCCTTTTCTATGAATTGTTCTCACAGTCCAATTAAATCTCTTCGGCCTACGCTCCTATTAAGCAGCAAGAAGCCAATTAGTATCAAGGGTTAGTTGGGCAGGTCGCATATTTCCCAGTAGGATCGGAGTTAACACCCAGCTACTCCCAGCACATTGCAACCTGTGCACATGCCATGAACAGGCTGCAGGTGAATTCAAGGGCATGGATAGTAAAAACAATTCACTATATTTTGCATTGATAGCTTAACACATTTGATTTAACAAAATAATAAAAAATTGTACTTCCCAGCATGCATTTGAACATGCTCTGATTGGCTGCGTGTTTGGTAGAATTGTATTTCCCTTTAATATGTTTTATAATGGAAGGATAACAGGTAAGTGAGCTTACAGAGACACACTCTGCTCCTATGCTTACAGTTCTGCTACCTCTGACATCACAAATGTGACATCACACGTGGTAACGGAAGGAAAATCTGTATAGAGTATGTGTCTGTGTGAGCTCCTAACTCAGTCTACAGGAAAGCAGAGTTTAGGATTGAAGAACTATGTACCCTGTTTATGCCAAAGCCATGGAACCCAATTAAAGTCTAAGATAATACTAAGATTCAATGGGCTAATGCATCATCAGTAGAATCTATTCAACCCTGGGGGTCAAATGTTCAAATCCCGGCAGGGTTGACTCAGCCCTTCATATTTCCAAGTTAGATAAAATGAGTACCATTAAATTGGATAATCGTAACATCCCCTGAATGTTGGGCTAAGGTAACATCCCCTGAATGTTGGGCTAAGGTAACATCCCCTGAATGTTGGGCTAAGGTAACATCCCCTGAATGTTGGGCTAAGGTAACATCCCCTGAATGTTGGGCTAAGGTAACATCCCCTGAATGTTGGGCTAAGGTAACATCCCCTGAATGTTGGGCTAAGGTAACATCCCCTGAATGTTGGGCTAAGGTAACATCCCCTGAATGTTGGGCTAAGGTAACATCCCCAGGACGTACTTGTAAACCAGAGTAATCTGAATGCACCTTTCTTGGTTAAATACTTTGTTAATATTATTACTGAGGGCCACTTCAGAGTCCTTGCAATACAAGGCTAGCCAGACACCCCCTACAAGAGCTGCCATTTGCAGAAATGAAGTGCCAGTTACTTGATGAGATGCTCTTTTGTGTTACGTTGACAAATCTTTTGCTACAATATATCTCCAAGCTCACCATATGGCCTATTAGTGCAGAGAAATGGTCCCCACGGAACCTACCGAGCTTGGTTCCTTAGGAACACTTGAATCAATATTAAAGAGACACTGCCACATCTACTATGAAAATGCTTTAATACCCTATTTAACATTAACCTTGGTCTAATTTACTGAGAAAATTGTAGTTTGTTTTTCAGGAAATAGACTAATCAAGACTTCATACAATTTCAATATTTGAATGCTTTAAAACAATGATCAGGGCACCCATATGCTTGGGGCTAAATCTTGTCTGTCTTTCATTCTGCAGATGTCAGTGTTTGTGGGGGTGGAGTGACCAGGTCACAAGCAATGAGACTTCATTTAAAAAAAGCAATTGTATGGCAACATCCTAAAAGTGAAGCAGTTGCCATGGTAGCAGAAAGAATGTTACTGCTGACTGCTCAATTTTTAGAATTTTTACCCAAAAAAACCTTTTACAAGCAATTCATTATAATGACCTTTAATAAGGAGTTTTAGCATAGGATCTATGTTGCCCTGGACCCAGTGCAATTAGTATTGCACACACTGCACTTGCAAATGAATAGCAGCAAAAATAACATAGTTACACTCTATGCCCCATAACCAATACGATTCCTGCAGTGTTTATGGTGTTATGAGTTTTTGGGTTTCTGATAGGACTTGAGTGGCTGGACAAAACCAGAACCTTTCATCAGCACAAACAGCCATCGCTCTCCTCCAGCAGCCCCTTATACCTGTAAGTCCAACCGTGGACAGCAGTGACAGGCTGTGAGAGATGGAGTCCAGATAATAGTCTGACACCCAATACACAAATTTCATTTTATACTCGCATTAAGGGATGTTGCGTATTGCATTGTGGGAGTGGATGAGCAACCTTTGCAAGTTACAGATCTCACTGCTATTTAATGTCCACCTCAAACATGCTAGTAGGAGGCACTGATCAATATTACATCCAGTTTGGAAGCTTTAATCATTCAGTGTGGTAGCGCAGCCCAATCTCTAATGGCCGTTGGATTGGAATACATAATACTGTATATCCTTCGGGTAGCTCCTTAAACTATCTTCCCATAATACCAGAATATATTTCATGTTCCTGCTGTTTGCTCCACAATAATAATTATTTATACATGGCCAAACTATTCCGTAACAAACAACTCTAAACAAAACAAGTTAAAGTGAAGGACCCTGCCCAAACGAGCTCACAATATCTACCTTTATAATAGTTGTCCCACAGTTGCTCATTATAAATAATGGTTTTATTATATATATATAAAAATACAGAATCCAGCGCACACGCTTATTCACTAAACAATGATAGAGAGATATATATAATGCCCGACGACATCTATATCACCGACACAGAGCAGAAAGTCTAGAGGAGACGGAGATACAAATGTCACAGGTATTTTGTCACAGGTGACCATTGGTTTACACACACTGAGCATGTGCACAGGGACAATACAGAGGTGATGTGTGACCTGTCAAAATACCTGGAGGCTAGCCCAGGCTCCGACATCAAAACAAAGTGACAGCAACATGTCTCACAGCTCTCTAAAAGGCCTATTGCATATCTTGACAGGTGATAAAATAAACAAAAACCAACAAAGTAATTAAAAGAGATAACCCTGAACTATTCATGTAAATTAATTATTTGATATGTTAGCTCTAATAAAGAAAATAATTACAAAGGTAACATCCCTGCTACAGAAATTAACCCTTAATGAAGGGGCAGGAAAAGGAGTGAAACTTGAGTGTGAGCAAATAATTAGCAATTATTCACCAGTGTGATACAGGACTCACAGAGCAGTGTCATGGTACAATAACCACACATTCACCAGCACATCTGCTAACAGAAAATACAAAATGTGAAATTATATATATATATATAGAGAGAGAGTTAGGTTCTAATTTAACAAGTATTGCCATATAACAAGGTGATTCGAATTCTTTACAAACCAAAACCAAATCACTTCTTACTGAAATGATGGAAAAAGAGAGAACCTGAAATGAATTTATAGAAGAAATCTGAATAAAACGGATAATAAAATAAATATTTATCATCAGACAGTATACCTGGCAGAGCTGTGTACCCTCTGGGACCTACAATACACAATGTTGGTGATCTTTACCCAAAATTAACCAATCCCCGAAATCTGAACCATGTTAGGGGCTGTGTGTAGACTGCACAGCTCCCATCATGCTCAGCCAGACACTGCAGCATCCTCCAGGGTCTCATGGCCACTGTGGACTAAAGTCTAAAACTCCCATCAGGCTCAGCACACATTAATGCTCAGGCTGGAGCTATGACTGCCAGCCCCCTGAGCCCAGCCAGAGGCTGCCTGTGTGTGCTGGGAGTGGTGGTGCCAGGCCCTGAGGAAGTCTCTCACCTGCTGTTTGACCGCCTGTCTGAGGGGAGCGAGCTGCTCCTCTATGTTGCCCTCCATGCCGGCTGTGCGGGGCTGTGCTGGGTGGGCTGGCTGAGGGTGCTTGGCCCGGGCTGGCTGTGCTGGCTGAGGGTGATGGAGTCGCTGGAGCAGCAGGGAGGCTCCCAGAGAGCGAGGCTGGAGATGGTGCAGCAGGGCGGGGAGGGATCTGAGCAGCAGCATGGACTGGGGACTCACTCACACTGCATGATGAAATCTCTGCACGGCCGTAAAGCGGCCCCGACACAGCACGACACTTTCACAGCAGCCGGGAAGCAGCGGCCGCCATCTTGGTTCAGGCAATGACTGCCAGTACTGCAAACTGCAACTCCCATCACCAGGAACAGGCATAGTCTGTATGGACTGCAACTCCCATCACCAGGGGAAGGTATAATCTGTATGGACTGCAACTCCCATCACCAGGGAAAGGCACAATCTGTATGGACTGCAACTCCCATCACCAGGGGAAGGCACAATCTGTATGGACTGCAACTCCCATCACCAGGGAAAGGTACAATCTGTATGGACTGCAACTCCCATCACCAGGGAAAGGCACAATCTGTATGGACTGCAACTCCCATCACCAGGGACAAGCACAATCTGTATGGACTGCAACTCCCATCACCAGGGAAAGGCACAATCTGTATGGACTGCAACTCCCATCACCAGGGCGCAATCTGTATGGACTGCAACTCCCATTACCAGGGGAAGGTACAATCTGTATGGACTGCAACTCCCATCACCAGGGAAAGGCACAATCTGTATGGACTGCAACTCCCATCACCAGGGGAAGGCACAATCTGTATGGACTGCAACTCCCATCACCAGGGAAAGGTACAATCTGTATGGACTGCAACTCCCATTACCAGGGGAAGGCACAATCTGTATGGACTGCAACTCCCATCACCAGGGACAAGCACAATCTGTATGGACTGCAACTCCCATTACCAGGGAAAGGCACAATCTGTATGGACTGCAACTCCCATCACCAGGGAAAAGCACAATCTGTATGGACTGCAACTCCCATCACCAGGGAAAGGCACAATCTGTATGGACTGCAACTCCCATCACCAGGGGAAGGCACAATCTGTATGGACTGCAACTCCCATCACCAGGGAGAAGCACAATCTGTATGGACTGCAACTCCCATTACCAGGGGAAGGCACAATCTGTACGGAATGAAACTCCCATCACAAGGGAAATGCAAAATCTGTGTGGACTGCAACTCCCATCACCAGGGAAAGTCATAATCTGTATGGACTGCAACTCCCATCACAAGGGAAAGGCACAATCTGTACGGAATGAAACTCCCTTTACCAGGAAAGACACACTGTATGGTTTGTAACACTCATCTAAATATCTGTGTGGAGAATTGACCACTACTCCCATCACCAGGGAGAAGCACAATCTGTATGGACTGCAGATTATATCACAGGCAGCCTTTTAGTGTTACTGTGCCAAAATAAGATATTTTACTCCCTTGGTGTGCCGATCCTATTTCTCTTTAAATTGAGGTGTGTGTGTTTAAATATTCTGCTTGTGTTATTAATGAGTGCTGTAGTTGCTTTGTAGTGTTACATTTGTGCATCTGGGGGCTGTTATATTGTATATATCCATGAGTAGTCTGTAGTATCGTGTAGTATACCTGTGTATGGTGGCTCATTGTGGAATAGATATGTCACATAGTGTGTGTGGATGATGTGTCACATAGTGTGTGTGGATGATATGTCACGTAGTGTGTGTGGATGATATGTCACGTAGTGTGTGTGGATGATATGTCACGTAGTGTGTGTGGATGATATGTCACATAGTGTGTGTGGATGATGTGTCACATAGTGTGTGTGGATGATATGTCACGTAGTGTGTGTGGATGATATGTCACGTAGTGTGTGTGGATGATATGTCACGTAGTGTGTGTGGATGATATGTCACGTAGTGTGTGTGGATGATATGTCACATAGTGTGTGTGGATGATATGTCACGTAGTGTGTGTGGATGATATGTCACATAGTGTGTGTGGATGATATGTCACGTAGTGTGTGTGGATGATATGTCACATAGTGTGTGTGGATGATGTGTCACATAGTGTGTGTGGATGATATGTCACGTAGTGTGTGTGGATGATATGTCACATAGTGTGTGTGGATGATATGTCACGTAGTGTGTGTGGATGATATGTCACATAGTCAGGGCCGTCTTTAATAACGAATGGACCCTGGGCAAGTGTTTGCTTGGGCCCCCTGTGCCCTGCCGCTCTCGCCCCTCACTCCCTGGTATGCAATCACGGCATCCATCCCAACGCAGTGGCGGTACTAAAGTAGAATGAATTTTATTGGGACCCCCAATTGCAAGGTTGGACTAAAGGTAGAACCCCATCTGTCGTGCAACTCCAACAATGCTTTGACAGCTGGGGCTCTACCAATTTCCCATGCTTGCAGGGTTGTATTTAGCACTGAGCCATGTTAGTATGTTTGAATGTAAGCATGTGTTTGTATGGAGTATGTTTGTGTGAATGTGTTTGTATGTGGTACTGGAGTTTGAATGCAAGTGTGCATTTATGTGTAGTGTTTGTTTTTGAATGTAGGAGTGTGCTTGTATGTAGTGTTGACGGAGGTGTGTATTTGAATTTAAAGTTGCGGCTCAGATGCACAGGTACACACTCTGACGCACAAGCAGATACACAGATACATACACTGACTACATACAGATAAACAGGCACATACACTGACAGACATACTGACACAGGTACATATATTGACACACACACAGACACATACACTGGTAGGCGTACTGACAGACATACTGACACAGGCACATATACGAACATACTGACACACAGACACATATACCGACATACTGACACACACACACACAGGCACATACACTGATCAACATGCGACACCCACATACACTGAGAAATACTGACACACACACACAGGCACATACACTGACACACAGACTGATATACTGCACACACAGACATACTGGCACACAGACAGATATACTGACACCCATGCATACACATGCACTAACAGACATACTGACGCACTGACAGACATACTGACACATACACATGACGACACACCACACACGCATACTGACACACAGACAGACAGACATACTGCACACACACAGACATACTGACACACACACACGACATGCTGACACACACACGCACTAACACACACATACACTAACACACAACACACACATACACACTAACACACATACACACACACTAACACACATACACAAACACACACACTAACACACATAAACACACACATACACTAACACTAACACACAAACACTAACACACAAACACTAACACACACATACACTAACACACAAACACACACATACACACATTTTTTTTTTTAAATGTAATCCCCCCAGCCTCCTTACCTTTTGGAGTGCTGGGGGGATTCCCTGGGGTCCAGTGGTGCTGCTGGGCTCCTGGGCGGGTGGCCGGTCGGGCAGGAAGGCGGGCGCACGAGGGAGCACTCACTGCTTCCTCTTCAGCTCCCTCACGCACCGCGTAGGGATGCCGGCGCCGGAAGATGACGTCATCTTCCGGCCCCGGCATCAGTGCGGTGCGCGAGGGAGCTGAAGAGGGCAGTGAGTGCTCCCTCGCGCGCGCGCCTTCCTGCCCACCGGCCATCAGCGGGGCCCACGGGGCAGGTGCCTCGGGCCCCCCAAGAGAAACTGGGCCCGGGGCAGCTGCCCCGTTTGCCCCGCGTTAAAGACGGCCCTGCACATAGTGTGTGTGGATGATATGTCACGTAGTGTGTGTGGATGATATGTCACGTAGTGTGTGTGGATGATGTGTCACATAGTGTGTATGGATGATATGTCACATAGTGTGTGTGGATGATATGTCACGTAGTGTGTGTGGATGATATGTCACATAGTGTGTGTGGATGATGTGTCACATAGTGTGTGTGGATGATATGTCACGTAGTGTGTGTGGATGATATGTCACATAGTGTGTGTGGATGATATGTCACGTAGTGTGTGTGGATGATATGTCACATAGTGTGTGTGGATGATATGTCACGTAGTGTGTGTGGATGATATGTCACATAGTGTGTGTGGGTGATATGTCACGTAGTGTGTGTGGATGATATGTCACATAGTGTGTGTGGATGATGTGTCACGTAGTGTGTGTGGATGATATGTCACATAGTGTGTGTGGATGATGTGTCACATAGTGTGTATGGATGATATGTCACATAGTGTGTGTGGATGATATGTCACATAGTGTGTGTGGATGATATGTCACATAGTGTGTATGGATGATATGTCACATAGTGTGTGTGGATGATATGTCACATAGTGTGTATGGATGATATGTCACATAGTGTGTGTGGATGATATGTCACATAGTGTGTGTGGATGATATGTCACGTAGTGTGTGTGGATGATATGTCACATAGTATGTGTGGTGTATGCATGTGAGGGGCTGTTTGTGGAGACTGTACGTGGATTGTCAGTAGTGTTGTTTTTGTGGAGACTGTTTGTATGTGGAGTGTCAGTAGTGTTGTTTTTGTGGAGACTCAGGGCTCGAGTCCTGCAGGAACGCATGGGAACGGCGTTCCTGCACTTTTTCCAAAGCAGGAACGCCGTTCCCGTTACCTGTCCTGCAGGACCGGCCCTGCTACCTGCACAGAGGGGCCAGCACACGCTGTGTTCCCTCTCCAGCTATAACTCTCGCGAGACCAGCGGCTGTTACCATGGCAACGCTCCGCACAGGCGAGTCTCGCGAGAGTTAGAGCTGGAGAGGGAACACAGCGTGTGATGGCCCTTCTGTGCAGCGGCTGGCTCCCTCCAGCATACCACCGGACCACCAGGCGATCTCCCCCCTCCCTGACAAGGTAAGAAGCAGGGAGGGGGGAATAAAATAAACACATAAAGTAAGAAAAAAATGCTTCCCCCCCCCCCACACATCATCCAGCACTCACACACACACACCCATCATCCAGCACTCACACACCCATCATCCAGCACTCACACACACATCATCCAGCACTCACACACACATCATCCAGCACTCACACAAACACCAATCATCCAGCACACACACACACATCATCCAGCACACACACCCATCATCCAGCACTCACACAAACACCCATCATCCAGCACTCACACAAACACCCATCATCCAGCACTCACACACACATCATCCAGCACTCACACACACATAATCCAGCACACACACACACATAATCCAGCACACACACACACATCATCCAGCACACACACACACATCATCCAGCACACACACAGACACACATCATCCAGCACACGCACACACATCATCCAGCACTCGCACACACATCATCCAGCACTCACACACACGTCATCCAGCGCGCACACACTGCTTTCATTATACACACTCTTCACTCACTACAAACACACTACATTCATTATACACCCTCTGCATTCACTATACACACTCTGCATTCATTATGCACATTCTGCACTCACTACACACTACATTCACTATACACACTCTGCATTCACTACAAACACACTGCATTCAGTGTACACACTCTGCACTCACTAAAAACACACTGCATTAATTATACACACTCTGCATTCACTACAAACACACTACATTCATTATACACACCCTGCACTGCACTATATGCATAGGAGTGTAATTTTTTTTTTTTTAAAGGGGGGAGGGGGGACGGCGGGAATCTTGGGTGAGTTCCCACACTTTTTTCCCCAGGACTTGACCCCTGTGGAGACTGTATGTGGATTGTCAGTAGTGTTGTAGTTGTGGAGACTGTTTGTATGTGGATTGTCAGTAGTGTTGTTTTTGTGGAGACTGTATGTGGATTGTCAGTAATGTTGTTTTTGTGGAGACTGTTTGTATGTGGATTGTCAGTAGTGTTGTTTTTGTGGAGACTGTTTGTGGATTGTCAGTAGTGTTGTTTTTGTGGAGACTGTATGTGGATTGTCAGTAGTGCTGTTTTTGTGGAGACTGTATGTGGATTGTCATTAGTGTTGTTTTTGTGGAGACTGTTTGTATGTGGATTGTCAGTAGTGTTGTTTTTGTGGAGACTGTTTGTTTGTGGGTTGTTAGTATTTTTTGTACAAGATAAAGGCTTATTCTTCAGCTCAGCCTAGGTCTAGCAGTGTGGGTGACTTTATTGGGGTTCATTGGGGACCAGGCTGGCCAGGTACAGGTAAAGGGCAGGAGTTGCTATATCTACTGTGGGCTGCTCTACTCTAGTGCGGATTGCACTGGTTCTGGGAGGAGGTTTTCTGAGTAGTGATGTTCCGAACTGTTCGCTCAACGGTTCGCAAACTGTTCGCCACGGTTCGCCACGAACAGTTCGCGCGGACTCCAGTCAGCTGACACATTCTAGCCAATCCCTCTCAGACCCTCCCACCTCCTGGACAGCTCACTAAGAATGCAGCTTCAAAATGGATGCTGTCCAGGAGGTGGGAGGGGCTGGGAGGGAGGGTCTGCTGCTGATTGGCTGGAATGTGTCAGCTGACTGGAGTCCGCGGCAAACCGTTCGTGGTGAACCGTGGCGAACAGTTCGCGAACCGTTCGGCGAACAGTTCAGGACATCACTATTTCTGAGATGACTTTCTCTAAGTGCTATAATGCATAAATTGAGGATTGTCCATCACCAATTTTTTGTACTTGCGATATCTGAAGCCACACAGGGATTTCTGATAATCCAGAACCAGTTTGGCTCTACCAGCCTTGAGTGTTGTGCAAAGGCACATCGAGTGCCATAGGTTGCCTTCCATTCAGTCTTCAGCACCAACCGCACAGTTCAAGTTTCTGCACTCCATCACATCCTAAAACAGATTTGGACAAGATTCTTACTCTTGAAAAGACTGTTAGGGCTATTGAGCAGCTGAAAAGTGGTAAGGCAGCAGGAGTCGATGGAATTCTGCCTGAAGTCTGGAAGTATGGGGGCCCAGCACTGCACAACAAACTTCATAATTTCTTTATCTGCTGCTGAGAACAAAGCAAACTACCACAGGACCTCTGTGATGCTATAATCAATAAGAGCAAGGAAAAAAGTCTGACTGCTCCAACTATTGTGGAATAACACTGCTCTCCGTTGTAGGAAAAATCCTTGCAAGGGTACCTTTGAATAGACTGGTACTTACCATTGAGGAAGAACTCTTTCTAGAGAGTCAATGCAGCTTCAGAGCTAGAAGGAGCACCACCAACATGGTATTTGTTCTCAGACACCTCGGAGGCAGAACAAGGCATTATTGTACGTGAGGTTCGTTGACCTCACCAAAGCATTCAGCATTTTCCAGCTTAATTCTTCAAAGGACCACTGTAGACCTTGATAAAAAAGGATGGTGTCTATATCCGTTACCACACTGATGGCTGCCTATTTAATCTGAGGCGACTAAGGGCCCACACCAAGACAGTGGACCAACTCAGCAGAGAGCTGCTTTTCGCTGCTGCTGCTGCCCTTGTTTCCCACATGATGACAGCCATGTAGCGAATAACGTCATGCTTTGCAGAGGCTGCTGAGCTCTTTGGGTTAGAAGCCAGTCTGAAGAAGACAGAAGTTCCCCTCCAGCCTGCACCTAATTAAATTTACCATTATCTCCACATCACCATTGGGAATTCAGAGCTGAAGACAGTCCATCAGTTCAGCTACCTTGGGTGCATCATGTCTTCAGATGCCAAGAACGACAAAGAGATAGATTGCAGACAAGCAAAGTCAAACAGAGCGTTCGGCATACTGTATAAGAGGGTCTGGAACAACAAATATCTAAAGAGAGGCACAAAGATCAGTCTGTACAGAGCTGTCATACTGACCACTTTCCTGTATGTTTCTGAGACATGAGCACCTATCACCATCACCTGTGACTCCTTGAGTATTTTCACCAACGTTGTCCACACACAATCCTTAACATCCATTGGAATTACTTCATCACCAACGTCAAAGTTCTCTGATATGCAGACACCACCAGCATCAAAGCAATGCTCTTTAAGTTGCAGTTGCTCTGAGCAGGGCATGTCTCCAGGATGGAAGATCATCGCCTACCTAAGGTTGTGCTGTATGGTGAACTCACCACTGGGCACCGCAACAGAGAATCACCAATTAAGAGAAACAATGACTATCTGAAGAAATCACTTTGTCCCTGTGACCTTCATCACAGGTCTGCTCTAACCTCTGAAAGCAAGAGTTGGAGATACATCATTCATCAGGCTGTCTCCTTTGAGAACGCACGCAGGACAGATTTTGAAAATAAAAAGAAACAGAGGAAGGAATGTGACATTGTGACATCAAAGTCAGACCAGGTTTTCCCTTTGTCAGGGTACCTGTTGGTGATGTATCCAGGGAGGACATCCTCTCTGCTTAGGGGCTCCCTTCCCCTAGCATTTCGGCATATTCCGGCCGTTTTCGCGCCGGCCGCGCTAGCTCCTCCCCCTTTTATCCCCCGTCATGACGTCGGCATTTGCATAAAGTGCCGGGAACCGCTATTCCGGACCTTTTGGGGGCGTGGTCTCTATTTAGGTACAGGGTATTTAAAGGAAACCTTTACTACTGCTCATTGCCCTGTCGTGGTTCTAGCTTGCTAGTCACTCAGCGCGTTCTTTATCTTGTGTTTCCGGTTTTGACCCTTGCTTGTCTTTTGTCCTGTTGTCCTCTCCTCTCCTTTGACTCGGCTTGTATCTCGCTTACCTGTCCTCCGGCTCCCTTGACCTCGGCTTACCTTTTGACTATTCTTGCTTGTCCTTACGTTAGTCCGGCCATTCTAAGGTCCGGTATACGTACCTCCTTCTGTGCGCACTCTGCGTATTGGATCCCTGTCAGTTTCCTGACATTACGACAGGGCCAGATGGATCCTGCAGGTGCTAGTCCTCCTGACCCCAGATTTGAGGCCATGGACCATAGAATGGACCAAATGGCTTTAGCGCTACAAACTTTGTTGACACGCTCCAGTACCCAGTCTGAAGAAATACGTTCCACTGCTAGCCACTCGCTAAGTACTGGTTTGGAAGTAGCCACTGTAGGCGCATCTTCCCATGTCACGTCACCATTACGATATGGGGGTTCGCCTGATGCTTGTCGTGGTTTTTTAAACCAGATAAGTATACATTTCGAACTACAACCCCGGGCTTACCCCACTGACAGGGCTAAGGTAGGCTTTATTATAACCCTGCTAATAGATAAAGCACTTAGATGGGCCAATCCCCTTTGGGAGAATGACAATCCTTTAGTCTACAACTACACTGCGTTTGTCACGGCTTTTAGAAGAACCTTTGACCCCCCCAGGGAGGAAGATTAATGCAGCCAGATCCCTGTTACGCCTTAAACAACAAGATAGGACCCTTGTAGAATATTCTCTAGAGTTTAGATCATTGGCAGCAGAAGTGAAATGGAACGAACAAGCTTTTATGGATGTTTTCTTGAATGGGTTGTCTGATGAAATTCTAGATGAAATTGCCACAAGAGAACTTCCGGAAAATTTAGAGGATTTAGTATCCTTCATTTCCAGAATAGATGAACGCATGAGACAGAGGCAGAACACTCGGGAAAGAGTTACTAGACTTCCTGTAAGACTCGCTCCCTCATTTCAGAACCCTGACTCCTATAATCCTACTCCACCAGAACCTATGCAAATAGGTAATACTCGCTTATCTGAGGCTGAGAGACAGTACAGAAGAAGGGAGGGTCTCTGTTTATACTGCGGGCTGAGAGGTCACCTACGTCTTAGTTGCCCTAATCGTCCGGGAAACGCTCGCACCTAAGTTCCCTTAGAGGACGGGCCTTGGGTGTTTCATTACTGTCCTCTATGCATAATAAAAAGACCATAGGCTTCTGATTCCTGTCTCTCTAGCTTGGGAAAAGGGGTTTATTGCTACGATGGCATTATTAGATTCTGGAGCAGCAGAAAGCTTTATAGACCAAACTTTCGCTAATAAGCATTGTATCCCATTCCAATTGAGAGATACACCCTTGGCCGCTGAGGCCATAGATGGTAGACCTTTATCTGAACCAGTAATATTCCATGAGACCGAACCCGTTAAGCTTACTGTTGGTATTTTCCACGAAGAGTTGATTTCCCTTCTGTTAATTTCCTCCCCGGCAGTCCCAGTGGTTCTAGGATATTCTTGGCTCAAGAGACACAACCCTCAGATTGACTGGGAGGGTGGAGAAATCGTTTCTTGGGGTATGGGTTGTAGGGAAGAATGTCTGCAGAGAGTTACTTCTGTTTGCCCCGTAAACTCTTATGCTAACACTTCTCAATCCACAGACGTTCAGATACCATTACAATATCTAGACCTCAAATCTGTATTTGACAAGGGTAAGGCGGATACTTTACCTCCCCACCGGTCTTATGACTGTTCTATTAAACTTTTCCCTGGTACTATGCCTCCCAGGGGTACGGTATACCCTCTATCCACCAAGGAAAACTTAGTTTTAGAGGAATATATCAAGGAGAATTTAGACAAGGGATTTATTAGAAAGTCTTCTTCTCCGGCGGGGGCGGGTTTCTTTTTTGTAGAAAAGAAAGACGGTACCTTACGTCCTTGTATAGACTATCGGGGATTGAACAAAATTACTATCAGAAATGCTTACCCTATTCCTTTGATTACTGAACTCTTTGACAGACTAAAGGGCTCGAGTATTTTTACTAAACTTGACTTAAGAGGAGCATATAACTTAGTGCGAATTAAACAAGGAGATGAATGGATGACAGCATTTAATACCCGTTACGGGCATTATGAGTATACCGTAATGCCGTTTGGGCTTTGTAACGCCCCGGCCGTCTTCCAAGACTTGATCAATGAAGTTCTTAGAGAATTCCAACATGAATGTGTAATTGTATATTTGGATGATATATTAATCCATTCTAGAGACATTAATTCACATCATAAACAAGTCAGAAAGGTATTACAGAAACTTTTACAACATGGATTGTATTGTAAATTGGAAAAATGTAGCTTTGACCAGTCTCAGGTAACTTTCTTAGGTTACGTAATTTCCAAAGACGGGTTTATGATGGACCCGGCCAAACTAAAATCGATTTTAGATTGGCCTTTACCTAAGGGGCTCAAAGCCATACAAAGATTTCTTGGATTTTCTAATTATTACAGACGTTTTATTAAAGGGTACTCCTCTGTTATCGCTCCTATCACTAATATGACCAAACAAGGAGCCGATACCAAAACCTGGTCTACTGAGGCTTTATCTGCTTTCGAAACGCTCAAACAGTCTTTTGCCTCAGCACCTGTATTAGTTCATCCTGATACCTCTCTACCCTTTTTACTTGAAGTTGATGCGTCTGAAACAGGGATAGGCGCAGTGTTATCCCAAAGACAAAGTTTAGATAAGCCGCTGCACCCTTGCGGTTTTTTTTCCAAGAAACTATCACACACTGAAAGGAGATATGACATTGGTGATAGAGAACTTTTAGCTATCATTATGGCATTAAAGGAATGGAGACATTTGTTAGAGGGCACCGTCCTCCCAGTTACTATCTTGACTGACCACAAGAATTTATCGTATATGGGGGAGGCCAAAAGATTATCTGCCAGGCAGGCACGTTGGTCTATGTTCCTTACACACTTTAATTATGTGCTTACTTACAGGCCTGGTTCTAAGAACACTAAGGCAGACGCTTTGTCACGTCAGCACGAACATACCACCTCTACAGAGGATACTTTGTTCCCTATTATTCCTGAAGTCAATATTATCGCCAACACCAATGTCAAAATACACTCTCCATTGCTCACTGATATTCAGAACGAACAATCTCTTGCTCCCGAACGTACTCCTGTGGGCCGCTTGTTCGTGTCTCCCAAATTCCAAGTGGACATTATTCGCTGTTTCCACGATAGCAAGATCGCTGGTCACCCCGGCATCCACAAAACTTACTGCCTGATCTCCAAAGACTTCTGGTGGCCCGGTTTACGTAGGGATGTGGAAGACTTTGTCAAGGCTTGCAATGTTTGTGTCAGGAATAAACTTCCGCGGGATCTCCCTTGTGGTTTATTGCAGCCCTTAGTCGTTCCCAACAAACCTTGGGCTTGTTTGGCTATGGATTTTATTGTTGATCTACCAGCTTCCAATAGGCATACAGTTATCCTCACGGTCCTTGACAGGTTTACTAAAATGGCTCATTTCGTTCCCTTGCCTAAACTTCCGTCCTCCCCCGAACTGGCCGTGATATTTGCTAGAGAAATTTTCCGTTTACATGGTATTCCCAATGAGATTGTGTCAGACAGGGGTTCCCAATTTATTTCCCGTTTTTGGAGATCCTTCTGTTCACAGTTGGGCATCAAACTGAATTTTTCTTCGGCCTATCATCCCCAATCTAACGGAGCAGCCGAACGCACTAACCAAAAAATTGAGCAATATCTACGTTGTTTTGTTTCTGAACACCAGGATGACTGGGTCGGTCTGATTCCTTGGGCGGAGTTTGCTCACAACAACCTTGTTTGTGGTTCCACTCGTAATAGCCCCTTTTTCTTGAACTATGGCTTTAACCCTACTGTTCTTCCGTCGGTGTCTCCTTCCCAGGGTATACCGTCGGTTGATATTCATATAGCCAACCTGAGAAAGTTGTGGGATCAGACTCGACAAATTCTTGAACGTAGTTCCGCGGTGTTTAAGTCACATGCTGATAGGCGTAGACGTCCTGCTCCTATTTTTTCTCCGGGGGATAGGGTCTGGTTGTGTACCAGACACATTCGCCTGAAAGTTCCCTCCTTGAAGTTTGCTCCTCGTTACATTGGTCCTTACAGGGTACTGAGGAGGATCAACCCGGTTTCTTATTTGCTGGATCTACCTCCTACTCTACGCATCCCTAACTCTTTTCATGTGTCGTTATTGAAACCTCTTGTTTGTAACAGATTTTCCTCCCGCTCTGCTCCTCCATCCTCGGTCCGTGTGGATGGTCAGGAGGAATATATCATCAAGTCCATCCTTGATTCTCGTATTTCTAGGGGGAAGCTGCAATACCTCATAGACTGGAAAGGTTATGGTCCTGAAGAGAGGTCTTGGGTTCCTGGTATAGACGTGCATGCTCCTCGTCTTCTTCGGGCCTTCCACGTTCGTTTTCCTTCTAAGCCAGGTCCCATCCGCCCGGTGGGCGTTTCTAGAAGGGGGGGTACTGTCAGGGTACCTGTTGGTGATGTATCCAGGGAGGACATCCTCTCTGCTTAGGGGCTCCCTTCCCCTAGCATTTCGGCATATTCCGGCCGTTTTCGCGCCGGCCGCGCTAGCTCCTCCCCCTTTTATGACGCGACGGCTAGCGTCGACGTCATGACGTCGGCATTTGCATAAAGTGCCGGGAACCGCTATTCCGGACCTTTTGGGGGCGTGGTCTCTATTTAGGTACAGGGTATTTAAAGGAAACCTTTACTACTGCTCATTGCCCTGTCGTGGTTCTAGCTTGCTAGTCACTCAGCGCGTTCTTTATCTTGTGTTTCCGGTTTTGACCCTTGCTTGTCTTTTGTCCTGTTGTCCTCTCCTCTCCTTTGACTCGGCTTGTATCTCGCTTACCTGTCCTCCGGCTCCCTTGACCTCGGCTTACCTTTTGACTATTCTTGCTTGTCCTTACGTTAGTCCGGCCATTCTAAGGTCCGGTATACGTACCTCCTTCTGTTCGCACTCTGCGTATTGGATCCCTGTCAGTTTCCTGACACCCTTGCAGTTGCTGCAGCCGGATCTGCCCGTCCCGCATAAGCCTCGTCAGCCACCAGCATGTCTGCAGCAGACATTGACAACGCACATACGATAGCACTTCATATATGAGAATATATATCTTTATTAGTTCAAAAATTATATAAAAATAGAAATATCTGGAATTTAATCCATTATACAACATGCAAGAAAAAGCACTCACACTGTCTACATGATCCAAAAACGCTAGTCTACATGATCCAAAAATGACTTTTAAACCATGCAAGAAGAAGTTTTACCAATAAGCCGTTTTGACTCTAGGTCTTTTACCTGGGGATCTTATCGTTGGGGTTTGTGGTGTCTACTCTTTTTTGACCTTTTTTTTAAAGGCAACACTAAGAGTTTATTGGTATAACTTATTTCTACTTTAAATGGAAAACTTTGTTTATGTTTTATAAGTAGTTTTTGGATCTAATGTCAGTGTAAGTGACCTTCCTTGTATGCTATATAATGGATGGTAGTGCAGATATTTTTGTTGTTATCTAAATTTGAAACTGCCTGATCCTCATTAATGCCTTAGCAGCATTCTTCACCCTACCAGGAGCATCAAAGACCTTGAGACCGTGACAAACTCCTGATAGTTGTATACCGGAGGTCCATTCCAAGGCCTTGTCAGTACGTAGGTTCAGAAGGAATCCTGTCTTTGCTCTGTCAGGAGGACAAAATAAAACTCAATTTAGTTCAAGAGCCTCCTGCATATTTTACAATCCTTACTGTATCTAGATGTAGGGGTCAGTTCCACAGAAGGACTACTGGTCCAAAAGCCTTCATTACAATCTGGATCACTGTTCTCATCCTTAGCCTCACATGATGCCATTTGTTGTCTCAAGACTGCAGGGTCCAAGGCCCAATCATAATGTAACAGTAAATATCCCCAAAACAGAATAGACATATTACCTGACCTTAGAATAGCCGGCTTAACATGCCATCGAGCGAAATCATAGTCAATTTACAAACCAAAGTCAGGACAACAGAGAGAGAGGATAAACATTTTAGCCAGGTCAGGACAATCGAAAATTTGGAAACTGTATAGACTGCCGGATCAGGGTTACAGAGGTACTCAAAATCCAGAAACAAGTCAAGGTCAATACCAGAAATACAGACAAGGTAATAGGAACCCACCTAATGGGTACTGAAAACAGGGCAGTGGAAGTGGGGCTAGTGCACTTTAAATAGTGTTGTGTTTAACCCCTTAAGGACACATGACATGTGTGACATGTCATGATTCCCTTTTATTCCAGAAGTTTGGTCCTTAAGGGGTTAAACTGATTGGTCCTCGTCCTCCTGCGACCCCGAAATGTAAGGGAGCAAGGTTACCGGAGTGCCGTGGGTACAGTGGGACAGGAATGATGCTGCACATGTTATTTTTTGCAGCGTCCCTTATATTTCTAGGAGACGGGCCAGATGCAGGGTTCACCCAATCCATGCGTGGCCCACAGGAGAAGACATGAGGGCCACACTGGTTGTTTGTGTATAGCCACAGGAAAACAGATTTGTATTTCTAATGCTATAGTGTTCCTTTAATGCTTGTTATTCCTATAAATAAGATATTGACATTAATGAAGTGACATTTTTTTTATTATTTTTTATATGTTTATTTTTATGCACAATACATTTTCTGATATTTAAATATCTTGAAAAAGAATCATTCTAAAAGTTTATCCAAAAATATTAACCCCTTAAGGACTGGGCCAGTTGTACACGTTGTGATCAAAACGTTTTAAAAAAAAACTGGAATTTGCGCTACATGTCTGTTCAACCGTAATTCACCTTTTTTATATTAAGTGCACCCACATTTATCATATATCATTTTGTTCAGGAGAAACAGGGCTTTCATTTCACATGAACTATTCATATATGAAACATAATTCATTATGAATAAAATCTAAAAACAAGTGGGAGAAATTAAGATTTTTTTAAAAATGTTTAGTTCTGCGTTGCATTTTAACTGTGAATGTCATAATATTGTTTGCTTTTACTGCAATGAAATGCACGTATTTGTATTCAGCAATGTATCACAAGTACAACAGTACCCCCATATACAGGTTTTATGGTGTTTTGGAAAGTTACAGGGTCAAATATAGCGTTTTTCATTTTTCAGTTTACACACATTGAAATTTGTTAGAGTGGTTATGTTGCCTTTGAGACCGTATCGTAGCCAATGAATGAGAAGTAACCCCGTGATGGCATACCATTTGTAAAAGTAGACAACCCAGGGTATTCAATATGGGGTATGTCCAGTCTTTTTTAGTAGCCACTTAGTCACAAACACTGGCCAAAAGTTAGCATTTATAACTGATTGTGTGTGAAAAATGCAAAAAACAATTATGAACGCTAACTTTGGCCAGTGTTCGTTACTAAGTGGCTACTAAAAAAGACTGAACATACCCCATTTGCAATACTTTGGGTTGTCTTCTTTTGCAAATGGTATGTCATCATGGGGGTTATTCTTATTCCTGGGCTACCATACGCTCTCAAAGGCAACATAACCAATTTTTAACATGAAAAAACAGAATAGCAAGCCTTATATTTGACCCTGTAACTTTCAAAAACACTATGAAACCTGTACATGGGGGGTACTGTTATACTCTGGAGACTTCGCTGAACACAAATATTAGTGTTTCAAAACAGTAAAACATATTACAACAATGATATCATCAGTGAAAGTGCCGTTTGTGGGTAGAAAATTTAAAAAAATGTCACTTTCACCGACGATATTATCATCGTAATATATTTTACTGTTTTGAAACACTAATATTTTGCCCCCCATTTCACAGGAGGAAGTGTCAACTATCCACTATACAGCAAAAAGAAATTGTACGCATTTAGCACAATTCAGCCACTCCAAATCACCATCAGCCCCTTTATGGGGGTGCTGAATATCTACAGTGTAAGCTTGGAGTGTCTCTAGAACTCCTATAGTTAGATATTCTAAATATATTTAGATATTCTAAATTAAACAGGATTTGCAATAAAGGAAGTGTAAACATTAGATCTCTCTTTACAGGAAGTGTTTAGGAAGGCTGTGCTAGTCACATACAGGGAGGTGTCGCTAGGGATGCATTAACAAAGTGATTTAACTTCTAAATGGCAGATAATTGAGCATTGACACTGAAGTGGTGTAATCTATACATCAAAACTGTTTCATTAAGATAAATTTTAGCGTCCCTTGTAGTCCACATAAATCTCCAGAAAGAAGTGCTGTAATGCTACAATTATTATTGATATAAATATCCACTCCACAGAATGTTCCTGTAATATTTCTTTACTGCAATACCTGTGTAATATACTTACTAACATCAAAATAGTGGTGACGCATACATAATAATTGGTCTTTGTTACACATCATGGTATTACTCCTGATCTGTTATCTATAAAACACTACTGAAACTGTCATAAATCTGAATCATATATTGGATTATTTCCAGTATTAAACAATTACATAGAGTGTGGAGTACAATGATATATAATTTTTGCCTTCTCTTAATGAGAATAACAGAACATTTTACCCTTCTATTTGTACTACCCAGGGAGACCTCAAGGTGGCAATATTTGAGTAATAAATGAATTGTGAATAACTGTTTCTCCTAATGTGGCTTAATTTATCTATGGGGAATATTTCATTTTACTTGCACTTTCACCCACTTCAAAAACCAAGCAAAACCATCCGGATGCATATTAGGCCATTCAAACTTCAAAATCCAGACATTATTCATGCTGTTCGGCAATGTAGACATTTTGCAATTTAGGGAACTGTGTGCCGATTTCAGCTAGACCTAATGAAGCCAGGCCCGGATTTAAATAAAAAAAAAATCTGAACTATTTGCATGCTGGTTATGTGGTGGCTGGCCAGTGCATGCTAACCAGCTGCTACATTAAAGTTAATGTAAAAAAATAATAATTAATTTAAAAGCCTACTGGGGTCAAAAAGACCTCCATATATAACTATAAGGAAGATTTTAAACCTCCCTGTGTCCTCATTTACCTTGCACAGGTTGGGGCAGCTAACTTTAAATCGAGCAACTGGGCAGTTTAGTGCCTACTCACCAGGGCTGGATTAAGAATCCATTGGGTCTGGGGCTGACAATTATGACGGACCTAATTACAGAATATAATCTGGAGGCGGAGGTTATACCTCCCAAGCGGCATGTATCTGGAGGTGCGGGTTATACCTCCCAAGCGGCATGTATCTGGAGGTGGAGGTTATACCTCCCAAGCGGCATGTATCTGGAGGTGGAGGTTATACCTCCCAAGCGGCATGTATCTGGAGGTGGAGGTTATACCTCCCAAGCGGCATGTATCTGGAGGTGGAGGTTATACCTCCCAAGCGGCATGTATCTGGAGGTGCGGGTTATACCTCCCAAGCGGCATGTATCTGGAGGTGCAGGTTATACTTCCCAAGCAGCATGTATCTGGAGGTGGAGGCTATACCTCCCAAGCGGCATGTATCTGGAGGTACAGGTTATACCTCCCAAGCGGCATGTATCTGGAGGTGGAGGTTATACCTCCCAAGCGGCATGTATCTGGAGGTGGAGGTTATACCTCCCAAGCGGCATGTATCTGGAGGTGCAGGTAATACCTCCCAAGCGGCATGTATCTGGAGGTACAGGTTATACCTCCCAAGCGGCATGTATCTGGAGGTGCAGGTTATACCACCCAAGCGGCATGTATCTGGAGGTACAGGTTATACCTCCCAAGCGGCATGTATCTGGAGGTGGAGGTTATACCTCCCAAGCGGCATGTATCTGGAGGTGGAGGTTATACCTCCCAAGCAGCATGTATCTGGAGGTGGAGGTTATACCTTCCAAGCAGCATGTATCTGGAGGTGGAGGTTATACCTCCCAAGCGGCATGTATCTGGAGGTGGAGGTTATACCTCCCAAGCGGCATCTATCTGGAGGTGGAGGTTATACCTCCCAAGCAGCATGTATCTGGAGGTGGAGGCTATACCTCCAAAGCGGCATGTATCTGGAGGTGGAGGCTATACCTCCCAAGCGGCATGTATCTGGAGGTAGAGGTGGTGCTTGAGGGGAACTCACAGGATATAGCTATCAGAAAACACATACTCTATGCTAATATCTCGCTTTCATCTTTCAAGTAAATTCATACCCCCTGATAGCAGTGTCCGGTGAAGCAGAACCGCCTCTAGGCACAAACATGCCCAAAAAGGGTGCGTGTCTGCACAAAGAATTAAACGGTCAGCGTGGTGTGAATGCACATCAGACTGCCTTCCAATCATGCAGGATGACCAACCCATGGCATACTGTGCAGGCAACACCCTGAGCTTGGCATAAATGCGTCTAATCATGCGCTAGCTCTACGCTTTCTAAGGACTGTCTCCTAGCACCCACTGGTCCACCCCTCTCCTAACCTTCTTACTAGCAGACAGAAGCTCCTGCTATACAGTCTGGGACAGAGGAAAGGTGTATATAGTGAGTCTATTCATTTTATTGATATTTATTTTAAGAATATTTAATTGTATATATTTTTCTATGTGTGCCTAATTATAGAAAACCTATATTATTTAAAACATGTACCCGTTTGAAGAATATGTCATTTTTTTAAATATGAAACATGTATGTGCCCTTTTAAATATTTTAATTATCTTGTTTTAGTAATAGGGAATGCATCAATATGACAGAATAGGACTTATATATAAGTACATAAATATATGGAAGTTTATGAAACTTTAAATCAAACATTCAGGGTATTAAATCAAACATTAATTTAAATCAAACCTTTATTCTTATTATGATTTCTTATTAAAAATAGGCCACTAATCGATTAATACATTCCATATATATGATTGGACTGTTAAATATTAATAAAGTTTCCAGATTTGACTAAAAGAGCCGACCGGAAACGTCATACCCGGAAGTGGAATCATGAAAAGTAACGCTGGAACGCACGTTGCGTTCCACTAGACGCAACCCGGAAATGAAGAACACCTGAATCATAATGAATGAGCGGGCTATTTAAAGCCGGAAAAATCAAACGGAATACATGACAGCCAACTGAGGAAGCCTATTCTATAAGGCGAAATGTGTTGGACACTGTTACAAACTATACAGCTTATCCAGATACTTATCTGTTATGATTTTATTGTTTTTACTTTTGAATTTTTATTTGGATTAATAAAGCACCTTTTCCTAAAACAAATCTCTCTTACCTGGCATTTATACACTTTGGAGCCAACCAAGAGGGAGAAGGAAAGCACACATCACTTTGGAAAAGAAGGATTTGGACATCCTGAAATAGTCCATGGGCGCATACCATTCGAGTCATATGAAGGTATGACTCTAGGCTTGTGAGTGATATTGCTCTTTTATTTTATCTTTCAAGCTTTTAAATACTGTATTGCACTATTTTTTGCATATTTTATCTTGCAGAATATCTGTTGAAATATTACTTTGAAACTCCACCTTCTATATCTATGTATATTATTTGTTTTTAAGTGATGTAGGATACCACTTTCAGGTGTTAGAGTTTTTTATCCACTTACCTCCATTTTGTGTGCATATTTTGTTATATTGGATGTAGTGAGTGTAGAAGAAAGGGAACATGCCACAGTGTTAGAGAGACTGAAGCAGCAAGAGCATTTGCATAGTGCGCAAAGTCAGCTTTACTTTAACCAATTTCATTGTCAGCCAGGCCACACAAGTTTTGTTTCCCTACATTCACATGTGAAGAGTAGTAAAAAATAAAATAAAGCAATGGGCCTATTCGATGGGCCTGGAGCGACAGCTCCATCAGCCCCTATGTTAATCCAGCCCTGCTACCCACCCATGGTGATCAGGTAGGACCTACTAAAATAAATGGGTGGACCCATGGGCTGTGGGTGGGGGTTTAAAACATACTAAAAGAGGGCAAACAGAGCCCCCCTCTATTTTTGGTACGGGTGTGGACAAAAGGGTGAACAGTGGTCTGTCCACGCCCATTTCATTTAAATTCCCCCACCCATGGGTGAAAACTATGTCCCCTCCATTATTTTACAGGTCCCATTCTTACGGGATAGAGCCTTGGCCTTTATAGTGACTAGGCGGGATTGGCTTTCCAGTCACTCACTTTTAAAATTTGCAGATATGCTGCCACCTACCAATGGCAAATGGGGCATAAGAAGGTTTAAATCCTCCCTTATAGTAAGATAGGAGTCTTATTGACCTCCAAATGCCTTGCTGGGTTCTGGGTGACTTGCAAGCACTGGCCAGCCGCCACATAATTAAGCCTCACATTGCCAAAGGTTTTTAACTATTTCCCGCAGGCTGCCAGTGGGTTATAGTACTTGAAATTATCGTTCGCTTGCTGAAAAAGCAACTAAACGATCCTACTGAATATTCTGAGTGACATACTTTGTATATGATTCAGATGAAAAAGTGTTATTCCTAACTGACTTTAATCCAGAGACCAAAGGCATCCAATGATTGCTGCAAATTCTCTCAGACTGACTGTATTCCAGCCATCTTTGGCTTTAATATATATGAGAATAGCCATTGTGGTCGGAATTTGATCATTTTCATCGGATTTTGATTCTCCAGTCAAAATCCATTGTTAGTGAAAAACCCTGTTAAGATTTTGGAACTCTAAGCAAGCTTGTTCCCGTCTATCAGGTTTCTCAAAGACAAATCCAGTCTAATACGCTTTGGATGGCCGCAGCATTTACACGATGCGTGATTAAGGCTCTGTTGAGCCGAAACGTTGCACCTAGCACTTTCTGTGGGGTGGTAAATAAATATACCATCCTTACTATTGGAGTGTTACCTGCATTTATTCTATTGGAACATTTTACCAATGGATTCAGCGATGTCAGGCTGGCACGGAGCACCTACGCGTTGCATGGCCAGAGCATTTACATGGTACCTGTGTGCAGGGCTTTTTGTTTACTTAAATCCAGTTGTAATGTCCTCATGAGAATGGACAATATCCCAATTCCAATCATTTGAGCAACTGCTGGGAATTGCTGGGATTAATCAATGCTATTGTAGGTTGTAATTCGTGCCAACTCTTTGATTACAGCAAATGGCATTTGGGCAAGAATGTGTTCTTGAATATTAAAAAGGTATGAGTCCCATTTGGTATTTTCATCCAAACACTAAACTTCCCAATTCCTTAAGATGGAGACCAGATCCATGAGACCTTTTGTCAGTAATGGAACCACATTTGGAATGGCACATTTACTCCTTTTTTAATAATTGTGAGAACACGGTATTAAATCAGTAATCAGAATGAAACCATAACACTAGTAATTCCCATTTGGCCAACTCAGCCATGGATTCCTCAACTTCTGTAGATAGTAATCTATTGCAAGGGGCTGATGCTTCCAAAATTCCAGATTAATCCAGAGGGTCAATTCAATTATATAGTTTAGAAAGTACAGTAATGACTTCTAGTTAGGTTAATTTCAGAGGACCTTGACATGTTGACAGAGTTTCAGAAACAACTTTGTTCCTCCTCCAACAAGCTTGGGCACCAGAAACATGTTCTTTAAAGAATTCACCTCAATTCTGGAATGGCTGGGACTTTGAACCCTCACCAATGTTTTAAATCCCTTGTTTGTGCTCCACACCTACTCTGTGTGGGAAACTCTTTTCATTGATGTGTGGCAAAGCAATGCATTTTGATGCTCGTAATTTTCCAGCAGAACAAGTGATGTTTCATATTTCTGGGAGATTTAAACTCTCCACTGGGATAGTTACATATTTAGCCTTTATACTTCAACCTAAGCAGTGCCCTGTTTTAGTTTAACAGAACTAAGGTTTTTTGTTTTTTTCACAAACTCTTGGTGAACCTTCATTTTTTTCCGAGAGCTCCATTAACCAGTTGTATCTTCTACATTGGCATGCTGGTGTAAGTGATTATTGAAAAACGCTGGAGTGAATATATCAGACATGTCATTCTATGACATCTGATGGATTCACTGTTGGAGCTAGATTGAAGAATCAGCAGATTGGTTCAAGGAGTCTGGTTGTAAGGAATATTATTTTAAACTGTTGTTATTTACCACTGTTGTAGATCATCTTTAAACATGACTTTATGAGCCTCTATCTCTTGTAACAAAAAATCCATGATTTACTAATTCATGACAAAAGGTCATTTTTTATTATAGACACAAGGCAAATATTGTCCCTCATTTCTCCAATGATAAAGATGTTACCCCTTCATTCTGCTTGCGTGTGTATATTTGTTTATATGATCTGGATAATTTTGCTAGTTTGGGTGGATTATGTCACATTAGAGTATTGTCGTTGTGGTGTTATGTTACTCCCAGATCATCATTCTTGCATTAGAGAAATGCTCTGGTTTCCACAGAGTTGGTGGAGGAGAATACAGCTTATGTTATTTATTGCAATACTTGCTGTGTTCCAGGTTTTTTTTTTCTAAGTATGTTATTATATAGCCTGTCCTTAGTTGATTGGTAGTAGAATGATGATATAGTTACCTATTTCTAAACTTGTGCACTGCAAAAAATATGGTTTATCTGAATTGATTCGTCAAAATAAAAATTTTTTTTGGACAGATCAGGCTAAAAAATGCACAGAACCCTCAAGTGACAGTACATTTTTAATGTGTACATTCTTTTTCAAGGCTTCTTAGTCAAAATTGTATCTGGAGTCAAACTGCTCGACCCTGGGGAAAAAAATATGTCTGCTATACATTAAAACAGCTCTTTCATTCCTTTGACTCACAGCTTAAGCCCTCTGGACATCCCACTCTACCTCTTCTGGCTCCAACTTATCGTTTTTGAAGTTGTTCCTGTCCCATCGGGCCTCTTGATCGGTGCTGCCATCTTAAAAATTCAGTGCCCGGAAATAACCTCTTCTGCCCTTTCCTGGTAGTGTGCTTGACTTTACGCGCATGGCCAGAAAATCTGGCGACTTGCACAGAACTCAGCGATGATTTTTGCAGAGAGAGTAAACAATAACAATAAGTAATGTGCTGCTTTAGGAGGTGACGCATTGCGGGAGAGAGGTGAGAACAGAATAAAAACGGCCAGTGACAAATTCTGTAGAGTTTGACTAAAGCTCCACACTTTGTCAACTTTTTGTCAACTTTCAGGTTATACAGAAGGACAAGTAGGCCCTTTAATTTAAAATAAAAAGCAGGCTATGTGGTGTGCTTGGGACAAGCCAATGTTAATAAAAAAGAAAAAAAAGTGTCAGGTCCACTTAAAGCTGCCAGTGGATGGCAGTATTTCCCCTTGTATTAATACCAAGCTGTTTGCTACATTGTATTAATTCCTCCCTGTAATAGGGCCTCTGAGCAAGCATGCCTTTCTCCTAAGTGTGGGCCAACTTTTCCATTCCGAGGTACCTTACAGAGCAGACTCTGTTAAACGCTGCCTTCCAGGGGGAAGCAAGATGAATAATGTATTCGTACGCCTGTAATTTTAGTTGACACAGTAAAAATAAACATCTTATAAGGGAACTAAATCATGGTAACGTGAATTTGGTCATGTTACACTGGAAATATCAGCACTGGCCGTTCAGGCCCTGTTACAGTGACTGAGGCCTAGCGAGGGAATTACTGAGGAATGTTTATAGCTCCGGTTACATTTGGAAGGCATTCAAATTCTTACTTGTGCTTGTTGAACTATGAAACTAGAATAGACTGTCTCTGGTACTCCAGCTGCCGTGGACTCCAAATCCCATAATGCTTTGCACTATTGCAAAATATATGATGATTGAGGGCTAGAAAGCCTAAAATGCATTATTATCAGAGGTTTCTTGACGTTTCTCTGTCCTTTCTACTTTGTTTTCCACTACCTTCCAGAATTGTTTATTATCTTTTTTAAAGAATAGAAAGTAAACAGATGACATTAAAAAAAAAAGATTCTATCAATCTCTCCAAAATTTTTTGATTCTATTAAAAAAATTGCGCTAGGGTGACAAAAGCAACAGGAATGAACAAATGTTAGTTGACTGTCAATTATGTTGCTACGATTAGCAAACAAATACATAGAAAGTAACTAGACCCAGGCATGGTTCTGCAGAGCATAAAATAGGGGTTCTACAAAAACCTAAATCCCATCCCGTCACCTGCTGCTCAGACATAGTGACCTTCCGCATTATCCTTCCAAGTCTGAAAGGCAGTGGTAAGAGTTCTTAGCCCAGCACTAACCTCTTATCATGGCTGTCCAAGGTTGGCCCAGTAGTGTAGACATTGACTGCTGCAGTATCCAAGCGGGTGGCCTAAGGCTGAGCATTAGTTGTCAGAAAAACCCATTTATTTTTTTTCCAAATGTCTCACAAACTATTTCACAATAAAAAAGGTGAAAGCACACAAAGAACTATGCACCATAATCACTATAATGAGCATTAGTGGTCGAGGTGCTTCAAACACCCCTTTAACCTTGAGTAGGTTGTAATAGGATGTAACAAAAGTTATAATATTGATCCTGTATTGAAATCCTACAAAGCCTTTGTCCAGTATGTGTGTTTTATTGCTTTTTCCTCTTCTTTACTACATCATAATATATTTGTTCTATTTTTGAGTTTAGAATGCGCAGTTCTCTACAGCGCCTGATTCAGTTAATACATCCCTTGTTTATTGATGATAGTTCTAAATGTTAATTCATTAAACATTGCATTGCTGTTAACTGGAAAACAAATTCAACATTAGGAGCAAAATAATGAATCGCTGAAGGTGGAACTGAGTAAATACGTTAATGAAACTCCTGGCCATTCTTTCCTTTGGTAGGTGGCAGGTTATTATCTTAAATTAATTATAAGTAAATAGGAACATTTCCTAACTTCACTGACTCCCGCATAGTGAATATTGTTCTGTACCTTCAAATAAGCACCCGTGTATTTGCTTTTTTTATTTTTTATTTAATTCTTTATTTGTATTGTACATAAAGAGGACAACAGATGAAACATAACAAGAAGATAAATTAGAGTCTCGCAGGACTCATAATACATTTGTTCAAACCATAAAATAAGTGTTATAGATACACAATATGTATTTTGATCAACATAAACATCATACACTCATTTCAGGTAGAATCTATAACAGTTCACATGTCAAAAGCTTCATCAATGAACTTGGTCTCTAAAATGTGTAATTAAAAATATAAACAAGAAAAAATAAAACAAAAAGAAAAAGAGAGAAAGGAGTAGAAAAAATTAATAAATTCTGAGTCACCACCCGTATCTGCCTCCCAGATCTCATAGACCCACTCAGGATCAGAGACATTCCTTCCATGGTTCCCAAACTTTGAAAAAGGCTGGCATTGTGTGTCTTACATTAGCTGTGAGCTCATCCATGATATAGTTATCATCTATTTTTGCTAGATGTTCTTGTAAAGATGGTCCTTCCATTTTTAGCAAACTGCTGCTAAATCCCTCTTGGCTGCTAGGTCAATCTTGTTTAGTAGTTTTTGCGAATGCTTTGGCAGGCCCTTAATTGGATGTGAAAGTAAGAATGTACATGGTGATAATTCTATAGGTCTCTGCAGAACTTTTATAACTAAAGTTCCTTTCCAATAGTTGTGTACTTTGGGACAATCCCACCATATGTGGGATTTTAAAAGATTGTGTCCGCATAATCGCCAGCAGAGATCAGATAGGTTATGTCCAATCGCCCCCTTCTAAAGATTCTCCAAGATTGCTCTCCTAGTCTTCTATATATTTGATAAGTCCCCAAGTTGAGGGTTCTTTGCTTAAATGCATGTAAAGGAGTGAAATAAGGCCTTTTTATATTTTCCTTCATTACAAAGGTGTTTACAAGCTGTGGGAAATGCTGTTGCAACTTTTTTAATCTCTATGGAATGTGCAAAATGACGTATCTGTAGAGCACAAAAAAATAAATAAAATCAGATTGAGTTAAATGGTATTTTTGATGTAGAAATTCATAACTAACCACCACGTCTCATTGCCATAAATGGTGTAGTCTCTGGATCCCCGCTATGTCTACATTTTGCAGTCTTGCAGTCTTATGCCCGGAGGGAAGTATCTATTATGGAGGACTATAGCCATCAGAAAGAAATTATTGGCTAATTAATATTTGTTTCTGGTTCGGTCCCAAATGTCTATGGAGTTTAATATTGAAGGGCATTTAGTTTGAAGTTTAATATTGTAACGGCCACCCCAGTTGGAGAAGGGGTATCAGCCGTTGGAGACGTCCTTCTTCCCGGCAAGCTGCTGTGCAGTAGTGGAGTTGCTTTATCCCATCCGCTGGATCCAAGTAGATAGCAAAGCAGAGCTCTTAAAAGAGCTAGTGATTATGCTGAGTAGGTTCCCTTTCAATAACGAGACAAGGCTACGTTTTGAAGGGTCAAGAAGAACTGAATTTTAATGGCAGGTATTCTCATTTTATGTGATGCTCCCATGCAAGGGAGACACCCACACAATTATTACAGTAACCAATAAAACACAAGGTACAACCCACACATCCCCTCCCCTTAGATAAACATTTAACACAATTAGCAAGTACACATTTCCCCCCAAGTTTTGGATGTACCCCACATATCTGGGGTACACTCATAAATCCGGTATCCCCTGATAGCCTTAATCTGGGTGAGCAACATATTTAAAAATCACCCAGATCGGGCCAGGGGTTCGGGAGTTATGGGGGTTTGAACTTTTGACCGACCGCACAGGCACAGTAGCCGAAAACAGTTCCATAAGTTTTGGCCTTGCGGTCGGTCTCTGTTCATGTAATAAAAAGTCCCGAATGGCTTGCCATCCGTGGGTATTCTGGCGTTCGTATGAATCCCTTTGATTAACTTAGTCTTTCGGCACGAATTTATGGAAGTCTGGAGGTCTCAGCGGTGTTTGCCTAGTCGAGTGTCCGATTTTAGTTCCAGACACTCAACAACAAAACACTGCTGTTCGGGAGTTTAAGATGGCCTACCGCCACGTGTAAACTCCCAAAATGGCGGCCACCCAGGGACTTGAACAGGCATTCGCGGGTTTCAATATGAATACATTAGCTGAACAGGGATGTAAATTGAAGCACAATTATGCATCAGGGTGGTCCGGTGTTCGGTAGTTAATTCAGGATTTTTGAACAGTTTGTATTGTAGTCTATGGCAATCGGTTATACGACGGTTTCAAACGAATGAACAGTTCACATAAAATACAGATCCCGCGAACGAGCACAGCGGGGATCTGTTACAAATATCGAAGGGTGTCCTAGAGAAGTTATTGAGCCATATATAAGATTTCATTAAACTTGTCATATATGTTCTCCTGGAGGTGTTTGCCACATCACTATTTTGGAGAGCTTGGCTGCAAAGTAATATAATAGATTAGGAAGTCCTCCCTTGTTTTTGGGTCTATATTATAGATTTCTGACTAATCTATGTCATTTTTTTGCCAAATAAAAGTATATATTATTCTCTGTAGACTAGCTAAATATCTCTTTGTAACTCAGGTAGGTAGGGCTTGAAATAGGAATAAGAGTCTTGGTAATATGTTCATTTTTATACAATTAATTCTCACTAACCAGGATATGGGATGATCCTGCCATTTTCCAATTTCTGTATTTAAAGTTTGTAACAGAGGTAAATAGTTAATTGAATATACATTTTAATAAGATTGACCTTTTGTGATTACTAAATACTTAAATGTTTTCAAACTTAAGTTATATGTGTATTTAATGTATATCAGTTCCGGATTAGGTACATGAAATGCCAGGTCACAAGATTTGTTGTAATTGATTTTGTAACCTGATAATTTACCAGAATGATTACATAGTTAAGGTGGAAGTGATTGAGAGGGATTCTGATGTGAGAATAATATGTCATAGGCAGCAACTTTGTGTTTCTCTTTGCCAATAGCCATGCCCTGTTTGGAGACAGTTTCTCTTGACATAAAAGAGGCTCTAATGAGAGGGCATACAGAGTTGGAGACAATGGGCATCCTTATCTAGTTCCATTGCAAATGTTGAAGAGTGGTTCATGGGAACCTAAAATCAATATTTGAGCTTGAAAATTGGAATAAAGAGCTTGACTAAACTCAACATAAACCATCTCCAACAGATACAACTCTATAAAACCTTAGAACAATACGCACTCAAATTCAGAAACTTCTACTTGACGTAGCACTGGATTTACCTTGAGTACCTGGACCATCATTACTTTTCTGAAAATTACATTGTGAGGATTGGCCAACCTCAAGCCCAGTTGCACCCTGTGATCCAAGAGAGTGCAGTATCTATTTTGGTAATTATATGAATGCACTTTCACGGAAGTGACAGACCCCTTTAAAAGTAAACAACTTTTTAAAAATACATTGAGGTACACATGCACCTCTTTCAGAAGGAAATCCACACATTTATTTTATAATTACTTGTTGACTTTACACCCAGTATATAATGAATCCAAATTAACAGAATGCAAACAGGTTCTTTATTGTTTAAGTAGTTAAAGGGACACTCTGGGTACAGAGGGTTTTATGCATTTTATGACTTCTAGCCTAAATAGCTGTATTTTTTACTATATTCAAATTTGTGTAGATTTCATAAAAAATATTTTGCTGCATTCTAATTTTAACACCCCCCATTCTGAAATACATACTTCTTACTGGTTACTGTACGTTTGTACAGCTTCCTTCCTGTTTCTGATAGCTGAACTGTAAGTCCCAGAAGCCTTTTCTCATCTCAGAACTAAGGCAAGATTTGATTTCTGCCTATCATCACCAATAGTTCAGATTCCATAAACCGGGGCTGGAAGGCTCCTGGTGTGCCAAGCTCTCCGATTCCTAGCTATGACCCTGTTATTGCAATATATCACAATTGCACTGTAATGCTGTGGGGGTTAAAAAAAACTTCAGATATAAGATCTGGATATCACCTCTAACCCCCAAATTATGATGCTGGGAAAAAGAAGTAAGAACTCTCCTCTGTAAAATATGTAATGTTCACCAAGTGTAACATGTGCCAAAAACAAAAAAAATTAATATAAGTCGATTTTCAACGTTTTATTCAATGGTGTAATTTCTAGTATTGTGATTTATTGTCTTAAAGAGCATGAAATGGTCCAAACCCATCATTCACGGATTTATTATTTTTAATATGCGAACATAAAAATGCTGTTTGTGACACGACCATCGCTCCTCATTCTCCTGCTTTAAAAAAAATTTAAAAATCATGTATATGATGTCACTCTGTTACCAGCGTTACACCGCCCTCCCCTCTGCCCCCAAACCTTGGGTGATAAATATATTATCCTTAAACTAATGTTCTGCTGCTTGTTCAATAAACTATTCAGTTCCTGCTCAAGACAATAGGAGCTTCCTGTGTTAATGGAAACCTGGCACAAAAACAATTAAATATATCCAGCTGATAAACAATGCTGTAATGTTATTTAACCTTAAAACCATAATTAGACAGGTGTGCATTCAGAAAGAAGGGTATTGCGTAGGTAGGTGGATCTATCATTAAAGAGGGTAATATGTAGGTAGGTGGGTGTATAATATAAAGAAAGATATGATCTAGTTTAGGTAACTGCCCTTGACTTACTACTTTGCTACCAAAAACATGTGCACAAAGTTTTACCGTTCATTTACCTTTTTGTATATTTTTTTTTTGCTTTACAAAGTTAAATTTAAGCCATAAAGCATATTTTCCTCCATCCATACGTCAGGAATAATTACCGGTTTCTAGATGCAAAATGTCTGTGCCAAGAGATTATTCTACCCATTTAATTCTGCAAATTTCTCAAAAATATATGTTTTAATTGTACTAACTGTACGGGCATCGTGTTCAAACATAGCCACAGACCTCCCAGATGTCTCTCCCCTCTTTCCCTCTTTTCTAGGAGCTCAGAATTGTTGATGTGTCTGATTTTGTACCAGGATTTAATGCAGGGCCAGCACCATGATAAGGCAGCACAGGCGGCCACCTAGTGCGCACCGACCCAACAGATACTATCTCCTTGTGAACAGCAGGAGGGGAGCACCCAGCACAGTGCTCCCTCCTACCAGTCACTATATGTAGCGTGGCCAAGGGAACCATAATAGAAAATAATTTATATCCTCTACCCGATCTGACAGTATCTGCCCATTGAGAGCAACAGACAGCTTTCTGATGGGCCGGGTATAGGATACAGAAGATCTAGTCTGCGCAGCCATGCTACATGAAGGTAAGCAGGACGGAAGTGGGAATAGACCACAAATGGGGGAGCTGGAGGAGATAAGACACAGAGGGTATTGTGTGCTGAATAAGATACAGAGAGGGGCAGATGGGATGGGGAGACAGACACAAAGGAAGAGACACAGAGGCTTGGGGGGAGAACAAAACACACAAAGGGGGCTAGGGTAGAAGAAACAAAGGGACTGGGTAAGGGAGAAAGAAAATATACAGAGGACCTGGGGGGCAGAGACACAGATTGGATGGGGAAGGAGCGAAATAGACAAACAAAGGGGCTGGGAAGAAGTAAGAGATGCACAAAGGGGGGGTTGCAAGAGACACACAAGGGGAAAAGGGTGGACAAGATACATTAAATCAGATAAGACTTAAAAGAGAGGATTAGAAACACAAAAGGGGTTAAGAGAAACAGGTGAAGATGCATTTTTATTGTCATTTTTTGGGGGGGAGGGGAGGGAATGGTAAAATGCATCTTGCCCTCACTCCACAGCAATAGTCCCAGTAATGTGTCTTTAAACTACAATAAATGTGTTTAGAAATCTATCTGTGTAGATAAGATACAATGTTCTTATTCTAAATCTATTTTAGTTTAGTATAAATTGGTATTAGTATGTCACCTAGAATTTCTCGGAACAGCCCTGCCTCTGGTCAAAACCCAACTCACACTCCTAAAATTAAAGGGTCCCTCTTCGTCTATTTAAAATGTTGGGAGGTATGCAGACATTCTTTTTACATTTCAGTATGATATACTACTAGAAACATAATACAGATGAAGGAACAGCGCACTCATAAAATACAATTCTAAATTCTATAAGACTACTTACAATAGTTCTCTCAAACAAATGTGGGGATTAAGTTCCACCATATGGCCATATTGTGTTAAATCCACAACACCTTCACAGTACCCCAATATCAGTGGGTCCTTGTCAGTATTCCTCTATGTTATTACGTTATACCGCCATATTGTTTTCAGTCTCATCGGCATAACCCATCTGACTTTCGGGTTTAGCCAATCCATTAACGCCAATTTTCATTTTAATTGGAACCTTGAATACATTGAATATTTGGGTATAAAATTATCCTTTAACATTCAGAATATAATACAACATAACTATGAAGATCTATATACTTCAATTGATTCATTGGAGCAAAATTGAGATTTCCTGGCTAGGGCGCTTGAACATAGTTAATGCTTATTCTATCCATAAATTGCGATTTTTGTTTAGATCTCTACGCTTCAGATTACGCAATGATTGGATCTTACAATATCAAAGATTATTTTCAAATTTTAATAAATGCCCAAAAATATCCTACAAGATCATACAAAACAAAGGTGGTATATCCTTTCCGGGTATTGCAAAGTTACATCAAACATGTTTAGTTGCAAATGTAATGGTATGGACTAAACGAAATATCCCAAATAACGCTTGGTTTCAGATTGAACAAGAGAATTGCTCACAAGGTAATTTAAATACTGTATTTTGGACAGATGAGCTAAATTTAATCAAAGGAATACTCCAAATCAATTGATAGCTGATATGTTTGATGCTCTAAAAACGCTGAAGATTAAACTAAACCTCTCAGACTCTATCCTTATACAGGGAGTGCAGAATTATTAGGCAAGTTGTATTTTTGAGGATTAATTTTATTATTGAACAACAACCATGTTCTCAATGAACCCAAAAAACTCATTAATATCAAAGCTGAATATTTTTGGAAGTAGTTTTTAGTTTGTTTTTAGTTATAGCTATGTTAGGGGGATATCTGTGTGTGCAGGTGACTATTACTGTGCATAATTATTAGGCAACTTAACAAAAAACAAATATATACCCATTTCAATTATTTATTATTACCAGTGAAACCAATATAACATCTCAACATTCACAAATATACATTTCTGACATTCAAAAACAAAACAAAAACAAATCAGTGACCAATATAGCCACCTTTCTTTGCAAGGACACTCAAAAGCCTGCCATCCATGGATTCTGTCAGTGTTTTGATCTGTTCACCATCAACATTGCGTGCAGCAGCAACCACAGCCTCCCAGACACTGTTCAGAGAGGTGTACTGTTTTCCCTCCTTGTAAATCTCACATTTGATGATGGACCACAGGTTCTCAATGGGGTTCAGATCAGGTGAACAAGGAGGCCATGTCATTAGATTTTCTTCTTTTATACCCTTTCTTGCCAGCCATGCTGTGGAGTACTTGGACGCGTGTGATGGAGCATTGTCCTGCATGAAAATCATGTTTTCTTGAAGGATGCAGACTTCTTCCTGTACCACTGCTTGAAGAAGGTGTCTTCCAGGAACTGGCAGTAGGACTGGGAGTTGAGCTTGACTCCATCCTCAACCCGAAAAGGCCCCACAAGCTCATCTTTGATGATACCAGCCCAAACCAGTACTCCACCTCCACCTTGCTGGCGTCTGAGTCGGACTGGAGCTCTCTGCCCTTTACCAATCCAGCCACGGGCCCATCCATCTGGCCCATCAAGACTCACTCTCATTTCATCAGTCCATAAAACCTTAGAAAAATCAGTCTTGAGATATTTCTTGGCCCAGTCTTGACGTTTCAGCTTGTGTGTCTTGTTCAGTGGTGGTCGTTTTTCAGCCTTTCTTACCTTGGCCATGTCTCTGAGTATTGCACACCTTGTGCTTTTGGGCACTCCAGTGATGTTGCAGCCCTGAAATATGGCCAAACTGGTGGCAAGTGGCATCGTGGCAGCTGCACGCTTGACTTTTCTCAGTTCATGGGCAGTTATTTTGCGCCTTGGTTTTTCCACACACTTCTTACGACCCTGTTGACTATTCTGAATGAAACGCTTGATTGTACGATGATCACGCTTCAGAAGCTTTGCAATTTTAAGAGTGCTGCATCCCTCTGCAAGATATCTCACTATTTTTGACTTTTCTGAGCCTGTCAAGTCCTTCTTTTGAGCCATTTTGCCAAAGGAAAGGAAGTTGCCTAATAATTATGCACACCTGATATAGGGTGTTGATGTCATTAGACCACACCCCTTCTCATTACAGAGATGCACATCATCTAATATGCTTAATTGGCAGTAGGCTTTCGAGCCTATACAGCTTGGAGTAAGACAACATGCATAAAGAGGATGATGTGGTCAAAATACTCATTTGCCTAATAATTCTACACTCCCTGTACAAGCCCCTATAGAAACTCTTCAATACAACATGATAGATAGGGGTGTGGATAATTGGTTACTAGACTAGGTTACTAGATCCTCTAACCTGTTGGAAGGTGACTTAGATGTTTTAAAAATTTACCCAATTGTGAAATGGGAAAAGGACCTCAATTTATTTTATACCCCCTATGAATGGTACCAAACTGCTATCCAATTAAAAAAATATATATCCATTGTATAGCTTTGCTAGAAGGAAATCTAAACCTGGTACCCTCTAAATTACATAAAATATATATTGCATATCCACCTTTATGTTGGAGATGTAATAAAGATATTAGCACAATACTTTATATATGGTACACCTGCGAGTTATTAAATGATATAAAGGCCCATATATCTAGCTTGATTTCAGGATACTGTATTACTTACACCTTCTCTTTTTCTATTTAATTTAGACTTCCCCATTATGGAGAAAAAACATAAATCCCTAATTACACATATTCTCTATGCACTCAAGATTTCTATAGATCGTAATCGGAAATCCAGCCAACCTCCATTACGCCAACAAATAATAAACCAAATAGATTAAATAGATTATCAATATACTATGGAAAGTATTTTTGTTGTTATTTCTGGTAAATGTATTTCTTATCGTGACTCATGGCACCCCTGGCTGATGTATAGAAGTGAAGCGAATGTAGCTTAGGATAAGGAAGGGTTAAAAATGAAGAAATGGGGGAAGAGAGAGGATAACAAACCATAGAATGGGGAAAATAAATGAATAAAGGGTAATGGATACAGGGCTCGAGTCCTGCAGGAACGCATGGGAACGGCGTTCCTGCACTTTTTCCAAAGCAGGAACGCCGTTCC
>OW240915.1:13839346-13892604 GCA_933207985.1 Pelobates cultripes
TGATTTGGTATTTGATCCCCTCTATTATGATTACACAAGGTATGAAATGACAAATACCACATTCTGATGTATAATAAAAAAATTAAAAAAATAAAGGCTAGTAATGTATTGCCAAGTTTAAAAAGGAGGATTGATTTATATGATGAAACTATAATTGATTAGATCTCATCTTGAATATGAGGTGCAATTTTGTGCACCAATCGTAAAAGACATTAAGGAATTGGAAACAGATCAAAAGCATGCTACAAAATGAATAAGGGGAATGGACGATTGAAGACACAAATAAAGGCTAAAAAAAAGCTAAATTTGTGTATTGTAGATTCAAATTAACTCAGAGGATATGATAGTCCTATGCAGCATACCCTATACAAAATCAATGTATTATACTTTGTAATAAGAGACTGATTTGACTTCTCCTGTTAACAGGTGACTTCAGAGAGCAGTCACAATGGCCAATAATGTATTGCCAAGCCTAAAAAGGAAGATCAATTCATATGATGAAACTATAATTGGTTAGACGTCATGAGGTGTATGAGGTGCAGTTTTGTGCACTGATTTTAAAGAAGGATATGAAAAAAGAAATAGTAAAAAGGCATGCTAAAATTAATAAGGGAAATGGACAATCTTATACATAAAGTCTAGAAAGTGCATTTGTTTGTTGTGGACAAAAATCACCTCCTGGAGAAAATGATAACCCTTTACAAGTATATACAGGTTCACTACAAATAGATGGCTGGTGCATCCTCATCATAGGACTGTATAAATGACAGAAGGTCAGCCTTTTCGACTTGAAGAGAGGATATTTCACCTACAACATAGATAAATACATTTTTAACAGTAAGAATTATACCATTGTGGAATTTGATGTCTGAAGAGATTGTTCTATCAGATTTTGTAGAACATGTTAAAAAAGGACTGGATTTTTTAAAAAAAAGTATCTGATGATATAATAAGCGGTCTCCCAGTGATACTACCCCTGTAATGCTGTAGCATTTTGTAATAGTAAATGTCTAGAAATCAAGTAGATATCGACTACAGTGCTTATGATTGTTGGCAAGCATTTGGCTGATCACAATGAAAGAGGAATTCTATAAAGAATCTGTAGGAAGGGTTAACGAATTCCTGCTCTCTGTGACTGCTTGCCCACTGAGTACTTGGTGAAATATAACACTAACTTTTACTTACAAAGGCAGATGTGTAAACTGATCTGTGTGCAGCTCACATAGCTATGTTCTCAAAAAACAGATGGCTGGATAACTAGAGAGCATGTGTAGCATTGGTGGTTCAGTGGTAGAATTCTCGCCTGCCACGCGGGAGGCCCGGGTTCGATTCCCGGCCAATGCAAGTGTTCATTTTATTTTTGGTCGGAAAATATGAGGATTACGACAAATGTAAAAATGTGCGATATTTCCAATAAACCAGTTAACTGCTGATACATTGGTAACCTTTTCTACTTTTTTTCTTAATGCAAAATATGAACTTTCTTAAGGAGCTTTGACCACCTGTCACATCGGTATATATCTTGGGAAACAGCTCTGACACGGTTCACATCCTGGAATCCGAAGGTAAGAATTTATCCAATTGAAGTAAATAGGCAATTTATCCAATCCGAGGGACTTGAACAGAATATATATATATGTGCCACCGGGAAAAGAGGATTCATCCTGGACTGAAGGAGAGGTAAAAAAAAATACCTGAAGGTCATTGTAGGAGCAAGGTAGGAGCAGGACTGAGCTTAAAGATTGGATTTATCTGGTGGTCTCTCCTTCCCTCTTACACGTTGTGCGTGTTTGGTATTTATGTTATTAAAACTGTCATATCCATAGAAGAAGTCTGTACCATCTGAGATTCTATTATACTATGAGAGAGGGACCAAATGTCCCCCCTCCCAGCCCCCATCCATAGGCAACAGGTGAGGGCTGTAAGCATAATATTTTATGGAAAAATCTAGTGTCCCCATCAACCCTAACCCATGGGTGGCAGGTGGGGGCACTAAATAATTATTCAAAAGAGGTGGACATGCTATTCTCCAACTCCCCAATTAGTGCCATTATCCGCCTCCCCAAGGTACGAGGGATCCCCTATTGTTTTTTTTATTTTTAATAGTTGGGTTGAGGTATTATGGATTTTAATATGGCTTTTCGGGGGCCAAAGATACAAAGATTTAAAAGAAAGAAGATGTCTGATGGTATGTATAACTTTTTTTTTATTACAGGTAATAATTTTATTGCCTTCCCTCACTTTCATTAGGGTGAGGGGGGTAGGTATGGTTATTTTATTTTAATAGGGTGTAGCTAGGGGTTTGGAAACACATAGATAGTCTGGGGGTGGACAATGACACTAATTATAATTAACTATGTATTATAATCAGAGCCCCCACCCACTGACCATGGGTGGAGGCTGAAGGCATACACTAGGTTCCCTCTGGTTTAAAATTGTGTGCCCACACCTGCCGCCATGGATAGGGGCATGGGGGAGACATCAGGATGTACCACCATTTTTTTTTAATTTAATACCCCACTCTCAATGACCAAGGGTATGGGCAGGAGGAGAAAAGTTTAATTTAAAAAAGTCCCCTCCTTTAATGACCCCCCACCACACACACACACACTTATTTTACAGGCCCCATATCCATGGCATGGTGCTTTTCCTGGTGACTGGTCACATGTTTTTTGTTACAGTAAGCATCACATTGAGCCCCATAGTCCTTTTTGTGTAATGTGGCAGCTGGCTACCAAACTGTGGTCAGCTGTGGCCACAGTGCTAGCATCCAAGTAGTTTGGATAATTAAAATCTAGGCCTGGATTCTAAAATTCCAGGCTGAATTTTAGTTATCCGAGGGCATTCAGTTTGAATGAAACAAGGACCAAATTCACAAAATCCATAAATTATTAAACAGTGTGGATTTTGCAGTCCAAATGGCCCATACGCAACTTATAAAAAAAAAAAACACTGCTTATAATATATAATCACATTCTCAGGCAAAGTAAACCGAGTTTTTTTATACCACTTTTACTTGTGCTCAATCTACATATCTAATGTGAATGTGTGAATTGAATCTGCAATATTCTACATAGCCGGAGGAGTTTGCCTGGTTCAGTATGGACCATTCAGACTAGTGAATAACTCTGATGTTCAAAAAATGTCTTGAATTAAACTGGTGCCAAGTGTTAATTTGCCTAAGCCAGCACAGTCCTGGGTTACAGGAGTTTGTAGATTGTGCACTGATATTCAATGAGAACATTTTGAGGGCCAGAATTGGCCGAGAGATTTTATCACTGCAGAATCTGATACAGGTGCAACAATGGTTAGTATTTGGTCTTTCCTTTTTGTGCATTTTTGCATTTATCGCTAATATCTACACTAGAATAACTACAAAAACACATACATACCCATATTTATTATGATAAAATCACAAATGAGATTTAAAAACGCCGGTATAGTTTCCTTTGTACCCTTAGTAACAAGGAATAAATGGGTCTTATAGAGAATGCACCAATAATTATGCTTTTCTTTTCAATTATCACAATGCCATATATCATAGCACAATAAAGAAAGTCAATCAACACTTAAATACAGGAAAAGAAAGAAATAACAGCTTAGGATTTGTATCGCAGGTAGGTAATTATTCACAGTCTTGCAATCTGAAATGCCCCCCCACCCAAAGCGACGGGTATTATAGACGAATAAATGAAAGATATTCTCTGCAATATGTGTAGCGAGTTATATTTGTAATTTGAATTTAATTTCAACTCGGGGACTGGTTCTGAGGTCACGAAGATACATTGTGTTCTACCTGGCCTCTAAAATACTCACAAACATTTATACACTTTTGGGGATATTCATTAAATGGCACTGGGGAGAATAGAAAAGAGCAAATTGTCTGGCGAAAATTTTGCCCGTTTTTGTCTAACGTTTGTATTTTTGTTGACAAGCACACTGTCTTCTGTTGGGATATCCAATCAAATGAAAATATGTTTCATTGGTATATAATCATATATAATATATTTGCTGTTTTGTTATTGCCTAAAGTGAAAGAGGTCATTAACAGAATAGCCTGTTAATTTTTTTGTTTGTTTGTTTCATCCAACTGCCAGTAATTTGTAAGAAAACAGGGCTGTCAAAGCCGGATTCTTTGTAATTATAAAAATTTCTCAGTCCCATAGGTATGATCTGACTTGAAGAGGGCATTCTCAAAAACACCAGTCTTAAAACATTTTAATAAATTAAATGAAAAATGCTCTCAGTAAAATGGTATAGAGCAAAATCCTTCTTTATAACTTATGGAGATATTGCAAGCCATTGTAGTGCTTGTTTTATGTACATTCAACAACAATGCCTTGGAGTAATGACAGAAAAATGATATAACTTTTGGTTGCCTGCTCTTCACAGATTTCACCAATTCTAGCTAGAAAAAGTGCAGAGATGAGCTACAAAATTGATAAAAGGAATGTAGCATTTTAGTTACGAAGAAAGGTTAAAAAATCGAAATCTCTTTAGTTTGGAAAAACGACACCTGAAAGGGGATATGATAACATTATACAAATATATTCGGGGCCAGTAAAAACCATTATCGTGAAATCTATTCATAAACAGGACTATACACAACACATGAGGTCACACATTTAAGCTGGAAGAAAGGAGATTTCATCTAAGGCAAAGAAAAGGTTTTTTTACAGTAAGAGCAATAAGGATATGGAATTCTCTGCCTGAAGAGGTGGTTTTATCAGAGTCCATACAAATGTTTAAACAGCAATTGGATAAATACTTGCAAAAACATAACATACAGGGATATAATTTCTAATTAGCCGGGTAATAGCTGCTTGATCCAAGGAGACATCTGACTGCCATTTTGGTGTCAAGATGGAATTTTTTCTTAGTTTATTGCAAAATTGGAAGTGCTTCAGACTAGGTTTTTTTTTTTTACTTCTTTTGGATCAACAGCAAAAACATATGTGAGGAAGGCTGAATTTGATGGACGCAAGTCTCTTTTCAGCTATGTAACTATGTAACTATGTAGCTTCATCGATCCAGTGCCCATCGCAGCAGAGGTCCTGAAGATTTGACATTTGTGGGGGGTTTTCAGCTACCTGTTTTATTCTCCATCAGTAGGGTCTGACATTTGTCCTCTTGAAATCCCACATAGAATCTTGCGAGTTACTGTGTCAACATTAAAAACGGTTGTTGGAATATCAGTAAAGATTTCTCTCAATGGCTAAAGGAATGTTGTCCTCCTTGCACCATCAAGGATAAGAATCAAGTTCTAATTTCTCAAATTCCAAACTTGCTGAAACAATTCTGCAAAATAAGTATTGTCATATCGAGCTGTAATTTGGTTTCTGCAAGAAAATCTTCTGCCGTATATAGAGTTATGTATTTGGTGATTGCATCTAATGGAAGAAACAGAAACGTAGACTGCTATTCATGTAATAATGTAGACTGTGCCAAGAAGTAGACCAACAAAATTCTGTAACAATTTGGATTCACTTATAATTGCACAAAATGTAGCATTCTAACCCAATAACCCTAACCCATATACATATACCATAACCCATATACATACCCTAAATCGAAATCCTAATCCTAGCCCAAAAACCCGAAAACTAAACCCGAATCCTTATTGTAATCGCAAACCCTTCCCATAAACTAACATCGCAAATCATTTAAATATGACAATCATTTGACACAACTTCATCAGAGTGAAAAAAATATAATTTTTCACTCGCTTATAGCTAAAATAATAAGAAATTAGAATTATAAAAGTGTGATAATGACGAGCATTGATGATAAAAATAAATTTAATATCTTGCACCTTCAGTTCATATCCTTCAAGTCTTATGGAGAACATTTACTTAAAGGGACACTATAGTGATCCAGACCACTTCAGCTCAATGAAGTGGTCAGGGTGCCAGGTCCCTCAGGTTTTAACCCTTCAGATGCAAACATAGCAGTTTCAGAGAAACTGCTATGTTTACATTTGGGGTTAATCCAGCCTCTAGTGGCTGTCTTCCGGACAGCCACTAGAGGCGCATCTGCGACGCTGGAGGCATATTATGCCTCCATCGCGCAGAGCGTCCATAGAAAAGCATTGAAAAATGCTTTCCTATTGACAGCTTGAATGCGAGCGCGGCATGCGGCATTCGGCTATGTTGACGTCAGAGGGAGCTGACGTCAGTGGGGGAGGAGAGGTCACCAGCAGGGCCGGATTAAGAGCACACTGGGCCTGGTGCTGACAAATATGATGGGCCTAATAAAGGAATCTTATTGACCAAAAACACTAAAACGGTCGTACCTCCCAAGCGTCATGCATCTGATGGAGATGGTGCTGGAGGGAAACTCATAGGATGCAGCTATAGGAAAATACATACTCTATGCTAATCTTTCTCTAATTTATGCTTTCATCTTTCAAGTAAATCCATAACCCCTAACAGCAGTGTCCAGTGAAGCAGAAAGTCAATGGGTGGGGTAAAAGGGTGGGCCACTGGTGCGAATCACGTGACCAGACCTGCCAAAAGGGGAGAACATGCCCAAAAAGGAGGCATGTCTGTCCAAAGAATTTGAAGGACAGCCTGGCATGAATGCATGTCAGGCTGCCCGCCAATCCTGCAGGCTGTCCAGGCAGCACCATGAGCTTGACATAAATGCATCTAATGATGCGCTCACTCCGTGCTTTCTAAGGACTGTCCCCTAGCACTCGCTGGTCCACTTGTCTCCTTACCTTCTTACTAGCAGGCAGAAGTTCCTGGTATAGTCTGAGATAGAGAAAAGGTGTATGTAGTGAGTGTAGAAAAAAGGGGACATGCCACAGTGTTAGAGAGACCAGCGCCTGCATTACCTAAACTAATTTTATTGTCAGCTAGTCCACACAAGTTTTGTTCCCATACATCATTCTTAAGCTTCCAAACTTAAAGGGACACTATAGTCACCAGAACAACTACAGCTTATTGTATTTGTTCTGGTAAGTAGAATCATTCCATTCAGGCCTTCTGCAGTAAACACTGTCTTTTCAGAGAAAATAATCCACTGGCCACTCCTTAGATGGCTGCTAGAGGTGCTTCCTGGGGCAGCACTGCCTAGTGTGCAGCACTGCCATTCAGTGTCTCCACCCTCTGCATGCAGACACTGAACTTTCCTCATAGAGATACATTCATTCAATGTATCTTTATGAGGAGATGCTGATTGGCCAGGGCTATGTTGGACTTGTGCTGGCTCTGCCTCTGATCTGCCTAGTTGACAGTCTCAGCCAATCCTATGGGGAAGTATTGTAATTTGCTCAGACCACCACTTCTGATGATGTCAGCAGACAGTCAATTCAGAGGCAGAGCCAGCAGCTGCAGACTTGAATACAAGTTATATTTTACTATACTTAGGGAGGCAAGAAGGGGCCAGGGTGTTGGTTTTAACATAATAGGGTCAGAAATACATGATTGTGTTCCTGACCCTATAGTGCTCCTTTAAGCAAGAGTATGTGAAGAGTAGTTAGGGTTGCCACCTTTTTTGGAAAAAAATACCAGCCTTAATCATTTGTATAATCACAAGGAGTGACATCAGAGAAAATTCTGTAAAATCACCAACAAACTACTCACAGTTTCATTCTGCTGTATAGATGGATTGCACCCAGTGTCTCAGTCTCACAAGTCACCCAGTGTCTCAGTGTCCCTATGTATCAAAGTGTCAGTGTACCCATGTCGCCCAGTCCCCTAGTCTCCCAGTGTCTCGGTGTCCCCATTTCTCCCAGTGTCCCCATTTCTCCCAGTGTCCCAATGTCTCAGTGTGTCCCCATGTCACTAGGATACTGGGGACACTGAGAGACCCGGGGACACTGAGACATGGGGACACTGGGAGACATAAGGACACTGAGACATTTAGGGAAACTGGGAGAAATGGGGACACAGACACTAGGGACACAGACACTGGGAGACATGGGGACACAAACATTTGGGGACACTAATACACTAGGGACACAGAGACATGGGAACACAGATACTGGGAGAATAGGGGACACTGGGAGACATGGGGACACTGGCTGGGAGACAGACACTTGGGGACACTGGGAGACATGGGGACAGTTGTGGGCATAGACATGGGGACACTGGGACATATAGGGACACTGGGAGACATGGGGACACTAGGCACACTGAGACACTAGGAACACAGACACTGGGAGACATAGGGACACAAAAACATTTGGGCCGGTGAGGGAGAGCTTTGATCTCCCCACCGGCCCGTCATGGCAAACAGCAGGGCCGGCGCTCGGATAGCGCCGGCCCTGCATAGACCGGCAGGGGAGATCCTGGGACCTCCCCTCCCGGCCTCGGCCCATGGCCACCGCGGCCCACCAGGCATTTGCCCGGTGTGCCCGATGGCCAGTCCGGGCCTGCTGAGAGACCCGGGGACACTGAGACATGGGGACACTGGGAGAAATGGGGACACAGACACTAGGGACACAGACACTGGGAGACATGGGGACACTGAAACATTTGGGGACACTGAGACACTAGGGACACAGAGACATGGGAATACAGACACTGGGAGACATGGGGACACTGGCTGGGAAACAGACACTGGGAGACATGGGGACAGTTGTGGGCATAGACATGGGGACACTGGGACATATAGGGACACTGGGAGACATGGGGACACTAGGCACACTGAGACACTAGGAACACAGACACTGGGAGACATAGGGACACTGAAACATTTAGGGACACTAAGACACTAGGGACACAGAGACATGGGGACACTGGGAGACTTGGGACAGTTGTGGACATAGACATGGGGACACTGGGACATATAGGGACACTGGGACACATGGGGACACTAGGCACACTGAGAGACACGGGACACAGACACTGGGAGACTTAGGGACACAGACACTAGCAACACTGGAAGGGGGACATGGGGACACTGGGAGAAATGGGGACATAGTGTCTCCGTGTCCCAATGTCTCAGTGTCTCCCAATGTCTCACAGCATCCCCATGTGTCTCAGCATCCCTATGTGTCCCAGTGTCCCCTAGTGTCTCAGTGTCCCCATGTTTTCCAGTGTCCCCAAGTGTTTCCAGGTCTCCCAGTGTCTGTGTCCCCATGTGTCCTAGTGTCTCAGTGTCCCCTAGTGTCTGTGTCCCGTAGAGTCTGTGTCCCCTAGTGCCTCAGTGCCCCCATATGTCTCCTAGTGTCTTAGTGTCCCCTAGTGTCTCAGTGTCCACATGTGTCCCCTAGTGTCTGTGTCCCCATGTGTCCCCCAATCAGGGCCGCCATCAGGGGTGACAACCGTGACTGCAGTCCCGGGCCCCACTTTCCCTTTCTGCACACATAGATAGCGAATATCGCTCCCTGTTACCGCAGAGGGGGCCCAGGCAGCACACAGCTTCTCCTCCTCTCTGCTCTCTCCTCTCTTCTAATAACTCTCGCGAGACCCACGGAGCGTTGCCATGGTAACTGGGTCTCGCGAGAGTTATTAGAAGAAAGAAGAGAGGAGGAGAAGCTGCTCCTGTGCTGCTTGGGCCCCCTCTGCGGTAACAAGGAGCCGGGGGGCCCCCCAACCGGACCACCACAGATGGAATCTCCCCCCTCCCTGGACACAGGTAAGCAGGGAGGGGGGAGAAACATTTAATTAATTTAATAGAAAATTCATGTTAAAATGCCCCTTCCTCCCCCTCCCCCCCCCCAGATCACACATTTACACACACACACACTGCATACACTAACACAACACACACACTGCATACACTAATACAACACACACAGCATCCACTACACAAACATCCTGTATTCACAGTACACACACTACATCCACCACACATTGAAGCACTCTGCATTCACTATACACAGACACTGCGTCTAATACACACACTAAATCCACTACAGACACTGCATCCACTAAACACATTGCATCTAGTACACACAAACACTACATCCACTACACAAACACACACTACATCCCTGTACACACACTACATCCACTACTCAAACACACTCTGCGTTCACTATACACACTGCATCCGCTACACAAGCACAAACTCTGCATTCACTGCACAAACAGTATCTAATACACACAAACACTACATCCATTACACACATTCTAATTCACTTCCACTATACACACCACATTCAGTCCTGCATCATTGTCAGCGGACTAGGTAGGGCTTGGGCAGGCCTGGGTGGGAGGGAGGGAGTGAGGGGAGGGGGGTGGGGTGTAGACCATGTGCTTTGTCATGGGCCCCAAAATTTCTGATGGCGGCCCTGTCCCCAGTGTCCCCATCCCTCACTTCCCTGAGCTGTAGTCTGTCTCTGCAGGTTGGGAGCTGCTGTCTGGACTCTCTGTGCTGTGTAGCTGCTCCCCCACGGATCAGTGAGTAGTAGAGAGAGGCAGGGATATTCTGTAACTTCCTATCCTGGCCTCTCTCCACACACAGTGACCCCTACTGGCCGGTGCTGGTATTGCAGAGTAATTTCCATTTATTCTGAGAAAATTACCTGCATTTATATTGCCGGTATTACTGCAATACCGGCACGGCCAGGCAGCCTCAAATACCGTCCGTGCCATTAAAATACCAGTCAGATGGCAAACCTAAGAGTAGTGTGTAAAAAAAATATATATTTTTTTTAAATGGGCCTATTCCATGGGCCTGGGCCTGGAGCTGCAGCTCCATCAGCCCCTATGTTAATCCTGCCCTGGTCACAAGCGCCGAGGGAGTCCGGTGCTCGAATAAGGTAAGCTGCTGAAGGGGTTTTAACCCCTTCAGCGCCACGGGAAGGGGCACCCTGAAGGTGAGATCACTCTCAGGGCACTTTTGTCTCAGGAAAACCGCTATGTTTTCCTGACACTATAGTGATCCTTTAATTCTTCTTTTTTCAATGAATGAAATTGTGATAACACTTCAAACATCCATGCGTGCAACTTCTGTATATTTTCCCTAAATCTTTAGTAACATATTTTCATTGACAGCAATGGGAGGTCAGAGACTGAATGTGAGTGTTAGTTATTTCCTGGCTAAATAATGAATCTTGCAACTAAGTCGTATTCACTAAATAGTGAGATTGGTATTGTAGAATAATACTAATAGCAGAACTACTAAAAGAAGGGTTTAGTGATTAATCCCCTTACGTTCTAATTTTTTACCTGAAATAAATTCCTTTTTCTATGTAAATACTTTTTTAATACACATTTTCTATTGTCTGTAAGATTTACATGTCATTTTGAATGTAAAAAAATGTGTAAATACCAAACTAAACATAGTTAAAGGTTTTTTTTTTTTTCATTTTAAAAAGAGAGACAGACAGAGAAACAAAAACAAAAAAAGCAAATTTGGAATACTATTGTTTATGTGGTTAATAAGCGGAATAAACATGAGTAACACGTTAACAAGTTATAGCCATGTGATATATTAGGTAAATATTTTAAGTGCAGGTCTCATATCAGAGTATTCTATAACATTCTATAATAAATTCAAACCGATCCTGGTATTTTAATATAATTTATCTCCAAGGATTAAAACTTTTTTTCAGTCCAGTTTAAACCCAACTCTGATCATAAAAACAATCCCAGTGTTTTCTCTTTTCACTAGTAAAAGATTAACACGCATCCTCTTTATAAAAATAAAAGGAAACGTGTTGATGGACTTACGCAGCCCAGTTACAGTTGATGTGGCATGGATCTAAGGAAGCCAACACAAGGTTATTGACCGCTTATGATCTGCAAAACATTTTTCCATTACATACTGTAGAGCTAAATCAGTTACCATTCTGACATTTTACACAGAAAAATAATAACACAGATTTTTTTTTTTCATGTCCTGAAGGCAAAGAGATACATTCAGGAACTGATGCCAAAGGAACGTTGACCTTCAATCCAAAAAGGAAATTATCTGTCAGTTCTCTTTTTATTTTAATCACTGCCTGGGATGCACACAGAGAAAAAAGCTCTCTCCTGATGGGCGGTATGAAACAAATGGTTTCAAAACAACACTAAAAGGATTTTAAGAAACAAAACACTTAGGGGTCTCTACTCCCAGCTGTGTGTGTAAAATCCTTGAAGATTGACAAAATTCTGTCCATAATCTAGTTCTCCACAGTCCTGGACACTGCAAGTTCTGAAAACGTTCAACAAAAATTAAGTTAAAGTGAAATGGTCATTTTCCCAAACTTTATATTTCACAATTTCTGTATTAACTGAAACCTGCAAAATGTAAAAATGGACCAGGTGGACCAGAATGAGGAGCATATAGTCAGTCCGAAACGTGTTCCGAATTCTTTGTATTCCCCTGTGTGGTGACATATTACACGCCAATAAAAAAGAAAATTGACCATTTCTGTGCTTTGGTGTTTTTGTGCCAAATTTTTTTCTATTCTATTTATTTTTGTAGATTAACATAACATATAACAATGTCTTCCTTGGATTGGGTCTTTCTGATACAGACTTTGATTTAATATTTCTGTATAAGCTTTTCAAACAATGTAATTGTAACGGACCGTTTTGCACACAAGAGCTTAAAAACCGTTTAGGTGATATTCCCCTTTCCAGATGCACTGACAGCTACTGTAAGCACCAATCTCCCGAACTGCAAACTACACGAATACTGGAAACAGCCGAACAGGAAACGCCTACAATCAGCTTACACTCCTGGCAATCAGCATACAATCCAATTCCCCCAATAACGAGACAACACTTCGTTTTGAGGTCAAGCAGGAACAGACAGAGCTGTAGGTTTATTGTTCTTATATACACATTCTTACACATTAGTACCACCCACAGGGTTTTGGAAAACAACCAATAAACACGTACAATACACTCAGACACTCCCACACAAAATCCTCCCCTCTGCCTGTGATACAATTACCTTACACAATGGGTAATGTAATTATCACAGCCAGAGAAATACAGTTTTTCCACATTATTCATAACTTGAAAAGTATGCATTACATTTTCAGAATCAGCATACTCCAAATACAAACATATGTCAAAATCATCCAAATTGGTCCATTGGTTCAAAAGATAGATCGAAGTCCTTTGTGACCAAATGAAGCATGGCTTTTCTGCCCAAAACCAGTTCCACAGAGTCTTCTATCCTGGAGATAATTGTGAAGTAATCCAATTATCTCCAAGGACAGAGGCAAAACTCCATTAACCACATGACAGTAAAAAGACAGTAAAAGACATACAATTATATACTGTTACATTCATCACATAGAACATACACATTCTACCTATCCCCAGATAGCTTAGATCTGAGCGCACATTATTACCGGATGGCACTCAGATCACATGCATACAGTTCAATCGCCATGGAGCCAAAGTCTTTCCCATAGTCTTTCGGTATACAAATGGGCTCCATGGCTTAGCTATCTGGGGTAACACTGTTCACAAAGGGAAAATAAAAGGTTTTTAATGCAGGGCCATAGTCCAGCGGCAAGAGGTGGGCAACCAGGCTCCTCCAGTGGCCAGTGGCGAGGTTGGTTCCGCCACAGTAATATTTTTTGGGGAAACTTTTAAAATGATTTAATAATATGAAAACTATTTAACATTTTAATATTTTTGATATATACTTTTTTATGTTTTGATATTTCGAGGAGGTTTTTCTTTAAGAGTGTATACAAACATAAATAAATAATTTGCCAAGCTTATACAACAATATTAAATCGAGGCCTATCAGAGACATCACAGGACATCATAGACTGATGACATCGGAAGGCTACATATGTAAATGTTCTGCTTTTGGAGTGTCAAGAACTTGTCAAGAGGTTAAATGGAGATACTTTTTAAAGGAACACTCCAGGCACCATAACAACTTAATTGATTCCAAGTTGTTATGGTGCCCAGCTGGTCCTTTAACCCCTTAGTGACTGCGGACATATCAGGTACGTCCAACAAAAAAAATGGTCATTAATGACCTCGGACGTACCTGATATGTCTGCGGCACATTTGAGTGCTGGAAGCGTTCGTGATCGGTTCCAGCCGATCTAACGGTATTGCAGTGATGCCTCGATGTCGAGGCATCCTGCAATACCTCCCCTGACTTCTGGGCTGCCGGGTGATCTCTCTCCCCCACAGACAGCGGTCACAAGGCCGCAAGCGTCCAGGCATCTGCCTACAGGGGGACTGCCTGAACTGACAGTCAGTCCCCCTGCTGGTAAAAAAAGTTTTAAAAAGTTTAAAAATAAAGTTAATACATTTTAAAAAAGTATACTTATATATAACGTCATACTTAGAGTATTTTTTATTAATATATACATATATTAATATAAAAATGCACTTAGAGTTAAATGACACACATATAATATATATAATAACTATATATATTGTGTGTATATATATATATATATATATATATATATTGTAAAAAATAAATAATTAAAATAAATGTAAAAAATGAAAAAATGTTTACAAAATATATATATATGTAATTTTATTCTAACTGTATTTTGATATTAATATATATATACATATATACATATATTTATATCAAAATATACTTAGAATTAAATTATATTTATATATCTATGTATATATAAATAAATACAATAATACAAAATATACATATGTCCATATACATAATTACATAAATAATTTTATAACTATAAACGTAGCCTTCAAATATATAAAGAGGTATTAATATTTAAATTCTACGTGCATATTTATGTAACATTTTTACATAATGAAGTGATTTTATTGATTGCAATTTCGGGGACCTGTCTGACAACCCAGGCTAAAAAGACCCGAACAAACACGCACACACAAACACCCTCTGACACACACACACACAGCACACTACCAGTTCCCTCACAAACAGCACCCTCACACACAGCACACTAACAGCACCCTCACACACACACACACAGCAGTGTGTGTGTGTGTATATATATATATATACATATATATATATATACACACACACATACATATACACATGGCGTGTGTTTGTGCTTTAGGGTGCACACGCCTATGCTCACTTCCCTAATCTATAGGCTGCCCCCCCATGCCTCACTCCCCTTATCTATAGGCTGCTGCTGCCCCCCAAAATCTATAGGCTGCTGCCCCCCCCAAAATCTATAGGCTGCTGCCCCCCCAAATCTATAGGCTGCTGCCCATAGGCTATCTATAGGCTGCTGCCCCCAAATTTATAGGCTGCTGCCCCCCAAATCTATAGGCTGCCCCCCAAATCTATAGGCTTTCCCCAAATCTATAGGCTGCTGCCCCAAAATCTATATAGGCTGCTGCCCCCAAAATCTATAGGCTGCTGCCCCCCCCAAAAAAAATCTATAGGCTGCTGGCCCCCCCAAAAAATCTATAGGCTGTCTCAAACCCTCCCCCCATCCCCCACTTACCTTGTTCTGTAGGCTGTCTCTGGCTGCATGTGTTGTTCCCCTGCGGTTTCAATCAGCAGAGAGAAGCAGGGATAAGATGCAGCTTCTTATCTTCTTATCCCTGTCGCTCTCCATACACAGCACCACCTACTGGCCGGCGCAGGTATTGCAGTTCATTCTAAATCTCACATGAAAAATAGCAGAACAAGCTGAAAAATCCAGGGGGGGGGGGGCAAGTGCTAGCACTATATTTAACCCTGTAACTTTCCAAGACACACTAAAACATGTACATTGGGGGTACTGTTTTACTCAGTAGACTTCGCTGAACACAAATATTAGTGTTTCAGAACAGTAAAACATATCACAGCGATGATATTGTCAGTGAAAGTGAAGTTTTTTGAATTTTTCACACACAAACAAAACTTTCACTGATGATATCATTGTTGTGATACATTTTACTGTTTTGAAACACTAATATTTGTGTTCAGCAAAGTCTCCCAGGTATAACAGTACCCCCACGTACAGGTTTTATAGTGTTTTTAATATTTACAGGGTCAAATATAAGGCGCGATTTTACATTTGTTCCACATTGAAATTTGCCAGATTGTTTATGTTGCCTTTGAGAGCGTATGGTAGCCCAGGAATGAGAATTACCCCCATGTAGGCAAACCATTTGCAAGAAGACAACCCAACGTATTGCAAATGGGGTATGTGCAGTCTTTTTTAGTAGCCACTTAGTTTTTGGCATTTTTAACACACAAACAAATATAAATGTTAATTTTGGCCAGTATTTGGGACTAAGAGGCTACTAAAAAAGACTGGACATAACCCATATTAAATACCCTGGGTTGTCTACTTTGAAAAAATATGTACATGTGAGGTGTGATTCAGAGATTTATGACAGATAACAGTGTTACAATGTCACTAGTGATACATTTTAAAAATATTTATTTTGCAACAGCAATGTCCTACTTGTACTTATAGCCCTATAACTTGCAAAAAAAAAAAATGCTAAGAACATGTTAACATTGGATATTTATAAACTCAGGACAAAATGTAGAAACTATTTAGCATGGGTGTTTTTTGGCGGTTGCAGATGCGTAACAAATTTGGGGGGGGTCAAAGTTCGAAAAAGTGTTTTTTTTTTTGGTGTTTATTTTCATTATATTTTATAATTTTTTTATAGTAAATTATACGATATGATGAAATTATCTTTAGAAAGTCCATTTAATGGCGAGAAAAACGGTATATAATATGTGTGGGTACAGTAAATGAGTAAAAGGAAAATTACAGCTAAACCCAAACACCGCAGAAATGTAAAAGCAGCCCTGGTCTTTAACAGTAAGAAAATTGAAAAACGGTCTGGTCACTAAGGGGTTAAGGCTTATGCTATCTGGCACGTGGTCTACCATTCCTCATTGTAATATCAGACTGTGTAGGAATGGTTTTATATATAGCTCATTAAACAGGAAAATTTACAATTAAACTGCCTTGACAAAGGCTGTTTAAGTAGACTCGTAAATTAACTTTTCCCAATTGCCTGAGGTTTTATCTCAGATCTATTTGGTCCACCTCAATTTTTGAAGAACAGTCTCCAAAATGTTGCCTCCACCTCTGCTGTTTTAATACTTTTACTAAAAGTGCATGGTTGGTGCATTGGCCTGTGGTTTGCATAGAATGGAAAATCCCCAACAAGTAACGGTCACGCTTTAAGATGTTTGTGAAACATAAGCAATAGTTTTTTTTTCTACAATGATCTTATCTTGGCAACAGTTAGCAAGCTATATTTCTTTCTGCTTCAAGCATTCTGCCCATATATACACACTAGGAATGACATGCTTTTGTGATGCACGATTGCACCTGTAATCCCCATGACTGCTTACCGACTAGGCTTTATGATAGAATGCCGTGGAGCATTTAATCTTCACGTTTTGTTTCTGTAATTTAGCTGGGACACCAAGGAATGAAAACTAGCACCGTCCAAGTCTTAAGGGTAACCTATAGTACCGAAAAAAATAGTGTTACAGTTACCTCTACCCACCCTCTTTTCTGTGGGGAAAACAAATTAAGTCAAATATATTTTATTCGCCTCGTTTTCCAGTGCAGAGATGCCACTGTTGCAGCCGCACACTCCGCCTCATTCTTCTTCTTCATCAGCAAGCATGCTGACATCTTCTGTGCTCTCATCCAATACAAAGACTTCAATAGCCCGAAACAAATTAAATCATTTGATAAGTTTATCCAAAAATATTAAATCATGGTTTCTATTAGTCCTTTTAATAGTAATGTTTAGATTTTTCAACTTAGGTAGGGGCAGGGCCTTTTAGCTGCGAGGCAAACAAGGCATTTGCCTTGGGCGTCATTTTCCAGGGGGCGGCAAAAAAAGCCACCCCCAAATGCCCAGGGCAAATGCCTTGTTAGCCTTGCGGCTAACAGACATGCCGAGCAGGCGGGCGGTGCTGGGCGGGCGGGCGGCTGGCGAGGGAGCACTTCTTCTGAGCGGTCTGCTCAGCTCCCTCGCTTGCCGCAGAGTGATGTTGGGAGCTGGAATATGACGCCAGCCGCCCGCCCAGCGCCCAGCAGCCACTGGTCCCCCAGGGAGAAAGGGATCCCTCCCCCCCCCCAGCATTCCCAAAGGTAAGGAGGCTGGAGGGGGGGGGGTTAAAAAAAATAAATGTGTTAATGTGAGTGTGTGAGTGTGTCTGTTAGTGAGTGTGTCTGTTAGTGTGTGTCTGAGTGTGTCTGTTAGTGAGTGTGTCTGTTAGTGTGTGTGTGTGTGTGTGTCTGTTAGTGAGTGTGTCTGTTAGTGTGTGTGTCTGTTCGTGAGTGAGTGCGTGTCTGTTAGTGAGTGTGTCTGTTAGTGTGTGTGTGTCTGTTAATGAGTGTGTCTGTTAGTGAGTGTGTCTGTTCGTGTGTGTCTGAGTGTGTCTGTTAGTGAGTGTGTCTGTTAGTGTGTGTGTGTCTGTTAGTGAGTGTGTCTGTTAGTGTGTGTGTCTGTTAGTGAGTGAGTGTATGTGTCTGTTAGTGAGTGTGTCTGTTAGTGTGTGTGTCTGTTAGTGAGTGAGTGTGTATCTGTTAGTGAGTGTGTCTGTCTGTTAGTGAGTGTGTGTGTGTCTGACTGTTAGTGTGTGTGTCTGACTGTTAGTGTGAGTGTGTTTGTCTGTGAGTGTGTGTGTCAGTGAGTGTTTGTGTCTGCTAGTGTGTGTCTGCTAGTGAGTGTGTGTGTCTGCTAGTGAGTGAGTGTGTCTGCTAGTGAGTGAGTGTGTTTGTGTTTGTGTGTGTGTGTGTGTCTGACTGTGTGTGTATGTTTGCCTGTGAGTGTGTGTGTCAGTGAGTGTGTGTGTGTGCTAGTGTGTGTCTGCTAGTGAGTGAGTGAGTGAGTGTCTGTGTGTGTCAGTGAGTTTGTGTTCCTGTTAGCTAGTGTATGCGTATCTGTCAGTGAGTGTGTGTGTAGGCGGGGCGGGGCGGGGGGAAGGGATGGGTGGGGGTCACGCGCGTAGGGGGTTGAGAGGGGGGGTTGGGGGGCACCTGAGTTTTGTCCTGCCTAGGGCAGCACAAAACCAGGATACACCACTGAGTAGGGGTTAACCCTAACTACACTTCTGGTAGTCTTTAACCTTAAGGTCTGATCTTGATCACCTTTATTGGGGGGTGGGGGGAGAAACACCCCCTCATGACCCACACACTTGTCCTGGTCTCCTACCTCACAATGCAAAAAAAAAAATGCTGTGTTCATGACGATTCATTAGTTAAATGTCAAGTGTTTAATGCACAATCCAAATATAAATGTACATTTCCCAGAATTCACTGCCTGTCACTATCATGGGAATTGTAGTTCAAACTAGCGGCTGTTCAATAATGATAGGAATTGTTGATAAATAATAACCTGGAAGAAGTGACAGGATACTCCTTCGCTAGTTGTCATGTTGGAGTTTTGGAACTCTGTGGCATTCTCATCATTCTTTTTTTTTTTAAATCCCTTAATTTTTTTGTTCCTGTGCTAATTATTCCACATTCCTATTCAATTATACATGTAGCCAGATGTTCCAGAGTTAATTAAGTGTTTCAAGTCGCGGAGTGATCAATGTTAAACAAACATTCAATGCCTTTTCCACATTCACACAATTTAAAACTGTTTCATGGGAAGATGGACTCTTCTGTTATCATGGCTTCACAAATGAAAAAACACGTCTCTTTGCCAAGTTCCTGCTGATCTCAGGCCAGTGGAAACCAAGCGCTCAATTTCTTTGCCGTTATCCCATGTTCCCTGATTTCTTTTACGTAAACAGTATCAAAATATACAACTCCAAAGCCCAGAACGGTCACTTGTTCCAAAAATACATTACTGTGCCTATCTCCGCCTGCCAATTGTAGCAACTACGCAGCTTTTTCCTCGTAATATTTAACTCTGCTTTCTCGTCAAGGCGACTGGTCAACACATCCATATTGTCATGTACAGTAATGGACGGATCAAAAGGCCCAGCTATATCACTGGTAGATAAACAGAACATTCCATTTATTAAACTTGAATTGTTTGTTTTGGCTGTACTGTTAGCAAGTAGCTAAATATATAGATATTTCTAACCAACACATTATAATGAAAATACTATTTATTGAACATAGAATATTATTCATGTTTTTATTTTGTCCTATAAACCCGGCAAGGTTTATTTATTAGACACCAAACTGTAGTGAATTAAAAACGAAATTAATTAATTTAGTCTAAAATAGCCAAGTTGTGATTATAGCTGGGAGTAAGAATTTTTCCCAATCACCTGTTTTTGGCTTTTAATTTACTACAATCTGGTGAGTAAAGACCGTCATGTATAATGTGATCAGGAACATGGACTGAGGAATAATTTGCTAAACAGTAAATTGCTAAGAATTAGGTAATAAATATACCTGTTTGTAAAAAACGTCTCAGACAGTATTTCTTCTTATTGACAGTTTGCCGTTTTCATCTCCCTTTTCACCAATACACATTTTAGCAAAGAAATTGACATCGATGCAATAATTGTGCCTCCTACAGAGACCTTTTTTCCAATATACTGCATTTTTCTGGACACATGCCCTTCTGGTGATAGGTAACATGTACAGAACCGTTCCTTACTGTGCAGTTTATATACTTCAGAAATTAAATCAATTTGTTGAACGAGGAATCTCAGACTGCATTCATTTCCCTCTTGTAGCATATGAATGCTACATATTGCAGTAAGGCATGTACTTCCCTTTGTCCTGTAAAAGTATATGGCAAAACATGGTAAGCCTGTCTGGCAACGAGAAGTGGCACTGGGGAATGGGTCTCTGAACAGATGGGAGTAAATTGATGAGTCGTACATATCTAATAGACTTGGAGATTTGCTTCGGACCAAACTGTAATTCGGGCAAGTTTGGGCTGATGAACCTGACCCGAAATATACCCAAATTATGAAATAACCGAAATGCGCAATGTAGAAACATACCCCAGATATACCCTGATGGGGGAGACAAGTCTGGATTTCGGAAGGGGAGGTAGTCAATATTCTAAATCCTGCCGTGCCCCCGTGTTTCTCTAAAGAAATCCCGACGGGTGAAACGCGTTGGATTACTGCACATTTCTGAATTTTATACTTGATTTTTGATCCTGACTTATCTTGTTTTAAATAGCCAAGTGTATATTTAAAGAACCCAGTCCGTCATTTTAATGAGGTATCTGATATAGGCCTCGGTTTAATGTTGTTGGACAAGCTTTTCAAATGCCAATATTTTGGATACACTATTAGAATAATTTATTATAATAAAATATATAATAATTTTGGAATATTTTTATATATATATATATATATATATATATATATATATATTTATTTTTTCACATTTTGAATTAAAAAAAAAAGTTTAGCAAAAAATATGAAAGCATTTGACAAGCTTATCCAACAATATTACATCGGGGCCATAGTTAGGATATAGGACTAGGTCCTTATTTTGCTCCTTGTCTTCTGTTTGGCTGAGCATCTTGGGAAATGCAGTCCACAGAAGTGAAGTTTCAAAAGTTACCAATCCCTACCCAATGCTTTAGTTTCCTAAGCATGCAGAATGTTTTATTCTTTTCATAATTGAGTTCATTTAACCATAAACTGACAAATATGTGACACGTAATTTACCTTGAAAAAAGCACAGTAAGTGTGCAAACATGGAACAGAAATTGATAGCTGTCAGCGCAGATTGCTTTTCAAGGAGAGCATCCACACACCAGAAATGTTTTATTCCATCAACGTTACGTCATTTGAAATGATTCTCGTCTACCTCTCTGTCTGTCTGTCTCTCTGCCTTTCTCTGTTTTTATTTCTCTCTCTTTAATAAATAAACAGGAACCGCACTCCTCCAACTGAGCTGATAACTCGGTGCAAAACCCAACTATGAGCCAGCAGTACAAAAAAAAACAAGTCCTGTGCTCAAACTCCCACTACTCCTGGGCGGCAGCAATGACAATAATTCACATCAGCCCCAATACATACAGTAAAAACCAAAGAAAAAAAGTTACCTGCGCTAAAATTCAAATTTTGGTCAAATTAATGGCAACGCCTGTTCTGCTAAAAAAATACGTTCCTCATTTCTTACATATTTATGTATTTTGTAACTTTGTCAATATCATTTCCTTAAGATTCCTAGACAGGTAATTTTATAAATGTATAAGTATTAAAACTAATAAAAAAGAGGGATGGATTAAAAGAGGGACAGACAGACAGATAGATAGATACACATGTAAACAGACAGTCCGAACATTCTAAAACAGTAATATATCTGTTATATTGTTTTCTTAGCCTGCAATCAGCCATATGATTTATCAACATAAGTTCAGTTATGTATTTATCCAGGTATAGAAACATCTTATCGTTTGTTTTGTATTGCTGAAATTATTCTGCTAAAGAATGGAGATGAAGAGCTCGTTTTGTTTTTCATTTTTTACTTTTTTATTTTACTGCTAACATGTCTAAAAGCTATTTACTGATATCAGCCGCACTCCACACTTGTAGCTTCAGGAGAAATCTGACATTTAATATCATTAAGTCTTTAACCTCCCATCTCCTCCAAATGTCTAAGTTAAAATAATGCAGACATTTGTTACCTATTTGTAGTGTTCCTTTAAGTTGAATCCAGGTAATTAGTTAACGTTGCTATCTACATGCACTGTTGCATTTAATTTTGCTTTGATTGACGTTAATTGGATGAGATGCCGTGGTTACATGTAGGCTCGATCAGTTACAAAGTATAGGAATGGTTCCAGACCAGTGATAGCTAGTCTTGGCCTGGTACATATCTGAAGGCTTTGTTACTCATCACGAAGGTTGGGTTGGCAACTGAAGAAATGTGGATCACAAACATCTGAAATGCCACGGTTTGCCATCATTTAGGGTTACTCACTAAACTTGAAATTCTAACAATTTAAAATCTAAATAGCAAAACTGAGGCTAAAATAGCTGATTTATGAGTGAATGGCCCTGGGCCTGTTAGTTTTTAAGCTAGCTGCATTGAGTCCAGAAATTACTCCAGGAAGCAGGTGGGGGGGCATGTGATGGACTGTGTGCAGCGTTAACGTGGACATTCCATTATGTATTCTCAGCTAAGTAATGTTATCATTTTAAATTTCAGGCATCTTTATCCAGTGTATACTCATGCACCCTATATCTATTTCTCTTTATATGTTTGTGAGTAGTTGTCCATGTATGTCAGATTCTAGTTTGTGCCTAGTTGTCTAGTTAGTTCGGTTCACCAACCACAATGTATGGAGAATACTGGCAACTTCCAGGTTTAATAAAGTGATTTTTTTCTTCAAGTTTTATATAAATATCTTTTTTTTTAATTCCTTTTCTTCAGACAACAGCCCCTTGGTTATGGTTACTATTCCGTTGTTTCCTGCCAACTACCTATAATTACCTATATTACTACCTATATTTTCAACTACCTATAAGCAGGCTAAAGACCAATCAGATTCTCTGTGAGAATCATTGTGTTAGGCTGTGAGAAACAGTACAGAACAGTTAACTCTATCATCACTGTTCTTTGCACTTTCAATACTTATGGGAGTGCCTGCCTGCACTCTGACAACAGCTTTACACAATTCACACGAGTAGGCGTGCGCACGGGGTGTGCTGGATGTGCCTGGGCACACCCTAATCCCCGCGGCATGCCTATGGATTGAGACCGGCAGGGGAGAACTCAGGATCTCCCCTGTCGGCTCATGCAGAGCCGGCGCTATCCGAGCACCGGCTCTGCTCTAAGCCTCCACCGGCCCACTGCAGCATGGAGGGAGGCAGGAGAGGACCCGGGGAGCTCTAGCCAGCAGCTCCACCGGGTTCCACTCGCGAGATCTGAGCGTTGCCGCGGCTAGAGTTCACTCTCCACTGGACCACCAGGGATGGCACATGGCAGCAAGGATCCCCCTCCCTACATAAGGTAAGAAGGGAGGGGCGATATTAACTAATCTGCCCCCACCTCCTCCCTCACAATCACCCAAACATACAGCACACACACATACAGCACCCTCACACAAACAGCACCCTCACACAAACAGCACCCACACACTGCACTGACACATATACAGCACCCACACAAACACACACAGCACAAATGGCACACTCACACACAAACAGCACCCTCACACACAGCACACTAACAGCACACAAACAGCACCCTCACACACACACACATACAAACATCCTCACACACACACAGCACACTACCAGCACCCTCACACACAGCACACAAACAGCACCCTCACACACAGCACACTAACAGCACCCTCACAAACACACACACACAAACACCCTCACCCACATAGCACACTACCAGCACCCTCACACACACATCACTAACAGCACCCTCACACACAGCACCCTTACACACACAGCACACTTACACACACAGCACATTAACAGCACACAGCAGTGTATGTATGTGTGTGTGGGTATATATATATATAAATATATATATATACATTCATACATACATACATATACACGCGGCGTGTGTTTGTGCTTTAGGGTGCACACCCTAATGCAATATGCTGCGCACGCCTATGTTCACACATGAAATCTATCACTAGCAGGACCACTCTGGCACTCTATATAAACTGCTGTTAATGCTTAAAAGGTTAGGAGGCCTGAAGACTGTCAGCTCCTCAGTTTCCAGTAGCAGACATGTTCAAAACAACTTTATCTTAATGAAGCAGTTTTGTTGTATAAATCATGCCCCTTCACTGATCAATTTTTTGCCATTTAGGAGTTAAATCACTTTTGTTTTTGTTTATGCAGCCCTAGTCAAACTTCCCCTGGATGTGACTCATACAACCTGCATGGAAAAAAGGCTTAATTTCAATCAGATGTTGTCTTACTTTAGTAGTTTTTGTCTCTTGCTCTGTAAATTGAACTTTTGCCATTCCGTTTTCCCATTCCTGTATGGACTAGAAGACTATTAATAGATCAAAGATAAGACATTCTAAATTAAACAGAATGTGCAATAAAGGAAGTGTAAACATTAGATCTCTCTTTACAGGAAGTGTTTAGGAAGGCTGTATAAGTCACATGCAGGGAGGCTTGACTAGAGCTGTATAAATAAAGCGATTTTAACCAACACTATGAATAGTATTTAAAAGAAAACCCAACAGACAGCCAGACTCTTCCTTTCCTGCAGCTTCCTTTTCTCCCAGCAGCTCAGCTCACTCTGCTTTCATAGAAAGACAGAGGCCAACCAGGAACGCATCAAGTGAAAAGGGTGAACATGGCTAAGGGATCAAGTAATGCTAAACAAAACATTTTTTTAAAGATAAGTAATTAAAGCGACAGAATAAGTCGGCAGAACTAAGGGTAAATATCAAATAAACGTAAGTTGTGTTGGAGCCTAAAACGTCCCTTTAAATATGAATTGTTTTAGTTTGCACATTATATCAGTCCAACAAATACCCTGAAAAATACTTAGTGTAAGATGAAACTTGACTTTGTTACTTCTGGCTAAGACATACGCTTGCTTGTAAGGTTCCAGAAGCCAGATAACCATCCTTGGTGGGAAATGTTAAAGAGGAGAAAACTGGAAAAATCACAACTCAGGCAGCTCAAGATTTAGTCTGTGACACAGGACATGGGCCCTGACCTTAGTCAAAGTAGATCAAATACTAACTGTATACGTTAAAGATTAAATATAGAGCACAGGGCTGAACTTACCTTATACTCGTAACTCGTCTAGTTACAGCTTTTCCAAGACACTGCTCTAAAATAAACCTTTCTTCTCCATCGAGCAAAGCAAAACAGTGTTCTCCCCGAACCTTTATTCTTAGCTGTCCTGCAATTACATAATTAAAACCAAGTAGAATAAGACAACCATGGGACAGGGTTTTCATTAAGCACCTTTGTATTTACTATATAAGCTACGAAAATATGTTTCATTGCTGGTTTGCTTACAAAAATGGTTATGGGGAGCACTGTGTTTTTACTAAACATGTCTAACCTCTGAAATGAGATAATGATGGACCTCTTCTGCCGTCTTCTGCAGAAATCACTAATAGAACACATTCTGATATTGTAACAATTATTAGCAAAAATTAAACAAAATACAATCTCATTTGGAACGTGTCTAATTAATACTGGGTATTTTACAGAGCTGTTCTACCCAGATTTCATCTTGCATAGCCGTGCCGCACAGCCTTCTCCTCCCCACAATCAGTTCCATTTTTCTGCTACAGTAACCATTGTATTGTTTCCATTCAGTATCACGCAGATTAAAAGCTACTTTTTCATTTGGCTCTGCGTTAAGCAGCATGGCATTCATTTTAATTCACAGCTATTAAAGAGAAATTGCTAGGATCTCAAAGCTGCGTTTCCTATTCCAGAAATAGGTTCAATTCCTTTGTTACATAGAACCCACATTATATGTTACAGTAACTGGAACAGTTGGTCAGATGATCTCAGGAAACATGAAAAGTCACAGGTATACTTATCTCTTAAAGTGAACCTGTCACGCACGTTTAAAGATACATTGAATACATCATATATCACAGAGATGCATAATGCCTTCAGTGTAAAATATACTCCCCTTACCTCCGATCCTGCGGCGCCATGTCCTCAGCTTTGTGGGAGTTTTTCCACTGTGACAGCAGTGGCAGTTGATTTAACTAGAGAGTGGAAGGACCACCTGTTGGAAGATTTTCTACTCTGCTTTATCAATCAATTCTTCAGCATAGTCAATGCCAAATAACTGACTGGCAGGTCAGGTATTACTGTTTGTAATAGGTTTTTATTCCAATCTATACATTTGCTAGAAAATCTAGTAGCAAAATAAATATTTAAAAGACGATAAGTTGAAGGTATCGTGTCATGCAGTTGTAATATACTTTGGTTATATTAATAACATCACAGTATTTAATAGGTCAGGTACCCATAGCTTTATGCTCGTTTCCAAGTAAATGCTGAGGTGTAGATGTTGTTAATCCCTAAATTAGTTTCACTCCATTTATTAACTTAGGACAACAAAAGGCCGAAAGGCCATTAGTGGACTTAATGTTCAGATTACTGTAGTTGTCAAAGTGGGATAACGTAAGTATGGATTTATTTATTTGATACTCAAAGTCAGAGAGAACTAATACCAGTTAGAGGTAACATGAGGCCACACTTGATCAAAGTTCTTTAAAAGTAATGTCGCATTTCACATTTTGAGTGGCATCCCGGTGACTGGTCGACGAAGCGTGACTCTAACTTATTCAGACATTTCCCAGTTAATGGTTTCTGCAAACCAGGCAATATCTTCATAACAAAATAATTACACAGCATGGTTAATGAGTGAATACTCAGTAATGATTGACAAATATTACAATGCTGGTAGTTTAAAATCCATGTCTTGTTCATTTAACCCCGATTACTGCCAAGGGTCTCATTGCTATATATTTTCTACACGGATGCATAAATTAAGGCTTAATCCACATATTCTATATTAGATGATGAAGGGTCTTGGGGTTTCTTCAATAAAACTGTAGCAAGATAAAATCCAAGTGGTAGAATTTAGCATGAAACTGTGACAAAAGTTGGCTTTGAAGATTTCTCTAAATCAACTGTATTTTCCAAACATTTGCCATTTGTGATTTCAGATACCAGAATTGGAGTATTTTTCAATTTGGATACTCTCTACAATTCCCACTTAATTTGTTAAATTTTTTTAAAGTGGATTTGTGTCAAGGTACTACCACAACACGCAAGCAGAAGGCAACAGATACTCTATTAATACCGAACCTGAGAGTGGCCGGGCTTAAAGGAACACTATAGTGCCAGGAAAACATACTCGTTTTCCTGGCACTATAGTGCCCTGAGGGTGCCCCCACCCTCAGGGTGCCCCTCCCGCCCGGCTCTGGAAAGGGGAAAGGGGAAAGGGGTTAAAACGTACCTTTTTCCAGCGCTGGACGGGGAGCTCTCCTCCTCCGATCCTCCTCTTCTCTTCCCTGTCGGCTGAATGCGCACGCGCGGCAGGAGCTGCGCGCGCATTCAGCCGGTCACATAGGAAAGCATTCATAATGCTTTCCTATGGACGCTGGCGTGCTCTCACTGTGAAAATCACTGTGAAAATCACTGTGAAAATCACTGTGAAAATCACAAATTTCAATTTAGTTTTAGTCATAGTCTTTTGACTTAAAAGCCATTTTAATTTTAGTCGTATTTTAGTCATCTGAATTGTTTTCGTTTTAATCTAGTTTTAGTCGACTAAATCTCGAAAATTTTAGCCGACTTAAATTTGACTAAAATTGTTAGTCGACAAAATGAACACTGCTCCAGATATTGTGGTCTACATCTCTCATTTTATGTTTTTACAGCCATAATGCTGCCGAAATACTTAGTCCTCAACATCTGGTGTTTCCGAAGGTTGCCTGGCCCTGCTATAAATGTTAGAAATCTGAGCATTGAGCACCCTTCATTAAGTAACCATCCATTTCTTGTTTACCCACAAGCCGACACTTTATTGCATCCTACCTGGAATCACAAAAAGCCTTCTGTTACAAAATGAAAAATGAAAAAAGCATTATAAATAGTTTTTTCTCATCCTTAATACTTTAATATCACAAAATATTTTTATCCTTTGTATTTTGTTTTGGTCTCTACTCTGTCAGGAGAAACCCTAAACTCCTGGTATAACGATGTATCCAGCTGAATATATAATTACGTTCTGAGAGAATGATTTATTTTCCTGCGTGGGATTTTCTGTGCAACAAACATTTAGTGAGTACAAAAAGAACTAAACGTGGGAAAAAAAATATTAAAAAGAAAAGTAGAAGTGATTTTTAACTGTAAGGCTTCCTAACATTGTACACAGGTTAATATCCTGCTGATTCCCCAAGTTTGCACACAAGGGACTGGACACACAAAACAGTTCTGCACTACATGTAGCATTTTAGCATGAAAAGATTATTTACTGTAAGCTTTGTGTGTTCTGATTCTGTGTGTGTCTTTGCTGCTTCCATGTTTGCTTGAATCCTTTGTTACATTTGTTTATGTTTGAAGCTCAGAGGTTCGGAATAGTATAACACAGAACAATGCTCCTCTGTCACCTGCATGCAATGCAAACATTTACATCAACAAAGGTAAAAGGGAAAGTTAAGTGGATTAAAAAACAAACAAACAGAGAAAAGAGGAAATGGGTGGTGGATGGGACCCCTGGGTCAATGATATACAGAACTGACGGTGATATCAGTGGGAAACAACTCCTATAATTCTCTGCCAGCATGTGGATGGTAGGGCATTATAGGAGTTGTAGTCTTGCTATGAGGTATGTATGTTTTTTTGGGGGGTGTGTGGGTTGTTCATGGGAACAAACATGGTGGCAAAATTCAACATTTTTTTTATTAAAATCTCTAAGCCTTGCGTCTTTTTGAGTGTGTGCGTGTTTGTGCGTGTGTGTAAAACAATCAGTTTGTAAGGTTGAGAGATTTGAGCTAATAAGAAGCAAGCTAACTCAAGCTTTAGATTTTAATCTGTTTCATCTGATATTTTAATTAATTAATGAACAAATGAAATGGTCAATATTGAACGCAGAGGCATTAACATCGTGTGAACCCGCTTCCTGGTTTTAGGCGATGTTATATAAATAGGGCATTGCATGTTGCAATAGAGTTGTTTAAGGTTACTCCAAGATCTAGGACCACTCCAGAGTCTATATGTGCAGTGTTTTGCCATGAAACGCTGGACATACGGGATCTAGCCCCTCTGCTGTAACTCCGCCTCCAGCAGCATCATTGGAGTGTCATCAGCCAGTTTAGAACTGGCGTTCCGGGCTGGCTAACATCAATAATATAATAAATAATAAGTGGTTTGTGCAAAGTGCCAAATATACAGTAAACCACCATCCTATATAGAAAAAACAAAGAGTTATAGATGTTAATAAAAATACTTCCTTTTTGGTAAAATATATTGGGATTTTATTCTCCCCTCTAGAAAAACTCAACTAACACACCAGCTAACACTGGTGGGAACAGAGCAGCTCACACTGGGAGGAACACAGCAGCTCACACTGGGGGGAACACAGCAGCTCACACTAGGGGGAATACAGCAACTCACACTGGTGGGAACATAGCAGCTCGCACTGGGAGGAACACAGGAGCTCACACTGGGGGGAACATAGCAGCTCGCACTGGGAGGAACACAGGAGCTCACACTGGGGGGAACATAGCAGCTCGCACTGGGAGGAACACAGGAGCTCACACTGGGGGGAACATAGCAGCTCGCACTGGGAGGAACACAGCAACTCACACTGGGGTAAACACAGCAGCTCACACTGGAGGAAATACAGCAGCTCACACTGGGGGGAACACAGCAGCTCACACTGGGGGGAACACAGCAGCTCACACTGGGGGGAACACAGCAGCTCACACTGGGGGGAATACAGCAGCTCACACTGGTGGGAACATAGCAGCTCGCACTGGGAGGAACACAGCAACTCACACTGGGGTAAACACAGCAGCTCACACTGGAGGAAATACAGCAGCTCATACTGGAGGGAACACAGCAGCTCACACTGGTGGGAACAGAGCAGCTCACACTGGGAGGAACACAGCAGCTCACACTGGGGGGAGCAGCTCACACTGCACAGCAGCTCACACTGGAACACAGCAGCTCACACTGGGGGGAACACAGCAGCTCACACTGGGGGGAACACAGCAGCTCACACTAGGGGGAATACAGCAACTCACACTGATGGGAACATAGCAGCTCGCACTGGGAGGAACACAGGAGCTCACACTGGGGGGAACATAGCAGCTCGCACTGGGAGGAACACAGCAACTCACACTGGGGTAAACACAGCAGCTCACACTGGAGGAAATACAGCAGCTCATACTGGAGGGAACACATCAGCTCACACTGGGGGGAACACAGCAGCTCACACTGGAGGAAATACAGCAGCTCATACTGGAGGGAACACAGCAGCTCACACTGGGGGGAACTCAGCAGCTCACACTGGGGGGAATACAGCAACTCACACTGGCAGTGGTGTATTTTGGATTTGTGCTGCCCTAAGCACGACTAAATTCGGGCACCCCCAAAATCTAAATTTGCCCCCGCAATTCGTGTCAAGGCCATTTTTTTGACTGACAGACACATGCCCTCATTGAAACATGCACTGATATACACTCACTGACAGATACACAGTCATTGGCGCACACACATACAGTCATCGGCACACACTATTTAATCAACACACACTTTCACTGACAGACACACACTGACACACCCACTCACTGACAGGCACACACTCTCAGATACACATGAAATGACATACACACACTGACACACACTCACAGGCACACCCATTCTCACTCACAGACACACACTGACAGCTACACTCAGAACACAGAACACAAGACAATGCATTTGTCTGGGAGCTTGGGGTGGCATTTTTTGGCGCCCCCTCTTGCAAGTGCCGCCCTAGGCAAATGCCTTGTTTGCCTTGTGGTAAATACATCCCTGCACACTGGTGGGAACATAGCAGCTCACACTGGTGGGAACACAGCAGCTCACACTGGGAGGAAGACAGCAGCTCACACTGGGAGGAACACAGCAGCTCACACTGGGAGAAACACAGCAGCTCACACTGGGGTGAACACAGCAGCTCACACTGGGGGCGGGACACAGCAGTTCACACTGGAGGGAACACAGCAGCTCACGTAGGGAACACAGCAGCTCACACCGGGGGACACAGCAGCTCACACTGGAGGGAACACAGCAGTTCACACTGGGGAACACAGCAACTCACACTGGGGGAACACAGCAGCTCACACTGGAGGAACACAGCAGCTCACACTGGGAACACAGCAGCTCACACTGGGAGGGAACACAGCAGCTCACACTGGGGGAACACAGCAGCTCACATAGGGAACACAGCAGCTCACACTGGGGGGAACACAGCAGCTCACACTGGAGGGAACACAGCAGCTCACACTGGAGGGAACACAGCAGCTCACACTGGGAGGGAAACAGCAGCTTACACTGGGGGGAACACAGCAGCTCACACTGGAGGGAACACAGCAGCTCACACTGGACGGAACACAGCAGCTCACACTGGGGAGAACACAGCCGCTCACACTGGACGGAACACAGCAGCTCACACTGGGGAGAACACAGCCGCTCACACTGGGGAGAACACAGCAGCCCACACTGGGGGGAACACAGCAGCTCACACAAAAGGGAGGTAATTAACCAAAACCACCTATATCTTTCACCCTATTGAGCCATGAGCATTACACCTTTCACAGTCATTTATATTAACATTTGCTGCGTGTTTTATTTTTTTTCATGATAGTCTCACCTAATGTCCCCAGTGGGAAATTACACTCCACAGTATATAGGCTCATGCTAAGTCCAGAGGTACAAAGTCCAAAAATAGAGGAATTCATTTTAATCAGTGATGTATCAATCGTTTACAGTGATGAGATGATATCTGACAAACAAATAGAAAAATGGGTTAAACTATTAAAATTCTTCCTCCTAAGCTTAAAAGGAAAATTGCTGGCCCTGGAGAGACTCCCGCTCAGCCAGTTATGTAACCAAGGGAGAATACTTTAGAGTAATAAAAGAATATAATTAGACTTTCTCCATTGGCATTTACATTAAGGAACATTAAATTGTATAACAGTATGGCTAGAGTGTTAATATTCTCGGTAATTTTCATCAAACACTTATTCTTTATCTAATGTCAAGTAAAGCTGTTGGATTCCACTGGAGAGAGAAGTATAAAGACGTGCACTAAGTGAATATTAAGGAGGAAATTTTGGAAAAAAAAAAAACTCAACAATTTCTTTACAGGATCCACATCAAGCGAAGGAATAGTTAGTATTAGAACTATAAATGATCTTATGGGTTCGTTAGCGCACAGCAATAATGATTACTGTTAGCTAGATACACTGGTTAAATTATATAATAAGGTATGGGACTGCATTTTTACCCCACTCTGAGAATTTAGCCAAGCCACCGTGGTTTTCGTTAGGGTAACCCTTCCTATCATGGTCCCTTCCCCTAAAACGTAAAAAACAAGATATAAATTTCTCTCTGTTCCAGCAGGTCAAGTTCTCCCCTCTGACTATATCTCCCCTGCTGACATTACTCTTTGCCGATGTAGGGGGAGGACAGGATGAGAAAAGGGACATGGATGGCACCAAGGGGTGGACCATGCCACCATTAGACACCTACCACCAGCATGCTGTGTGACACCTAATATGAGAAGTGACATTAGCCAGCCCAGAATTCTTGTTCCAAGCTAAAGGGGTTAAACTCAGCGTTTATAGTGAAACAAAGAAGATACCAACTCAGGCACCATGACTACTTCAAATCACTGAAATGGTCACAGTGCTTGGTTTAGCCCATTAAATAAAATGAATGTTTCCCAAATATTGTTCAGCGTCTACAAACTTAATTAAAATGTTTCAGTCATCTTAAAGGAACATTCCACTGCCCAATAGGCAAAAAAGTTTAAATCATTATACAGCAGATATACCCTCAATGAATATATGGATGATTTTTCATGTATATATTCACTGCTGGTGTACCTTAAAATAGCTTGCAAAAGACTCATGACTGCAGCATTTACAAGCCCTCCCCTTTTTTCCCTGAAAGAGACTTTCAGAAACCAGCACTTTTATAAACTGGGCTTAAAATAGGATACTCCACACCAATATAGAAGTTCACCAAGTGTTGGGGGTGTGGAGTGGTCCTTTAATTAGAAGGTATGATTAGAAAGGCAGGATTTGTTTATAGAGTGTGGGAAGTCGTGCCCTCTGAAACACTCAAGACATGGGTTCAGCCATCAGTGTGGATCTGCCTCACATTACTCACTATATGTTTGGTAAGCCCTTGCTCTTCCACCCCAAGATGAGATTTGAGTAATGCACAATGTGGTTACTCCCAAGGTTGTGGAGCTAGAACCGTATTACAGGCAGATCACTGCCTCCAATGAAGGCTTGGATATGGGGACAGACTCCCATGAGGTCTGCGGTACCATGAGAGCTTTATTACCCAACATTGAAAAATGAGATCCTAGGAACCAGGAAACAGAACATCAAAGCCAATATGGATTAAAAAGAAGTCAGAGTCAGTCCAAAGAAATAGATTGGTGCTCGCAAGGGTCAGACACCCAGAAGTACAATACAAGAGGGAGGTTGGGAGATGGAGGTTGTAATGGAGCAAGGAGGCAAAGAGAGCAGTAACAGAACACTGGACTTTTAGCACCTGAGCTACAGAATAACTGGTTGCTGGGCTAGGGATGCTGGGGAGTGTTATAGGCAGTGATTGTCCAAGGGCGCATGTGTGATACACGGCACTGCCCCTGCCTGGGTTATCTTGGCTGAGGGACCTTAGTCCCATTCGCAGCTATCAGATGCATTGACATAATTTCTGTGTTTGTCATTGAAATATGCGTGTTAATTAATGCAGCCGCTGTAACTTCCTGATTGTACGCTGAATTGACACAACTTCCTGATTGTGCGCTGAAAGTGACACAATTTCATGGTTGTGCCACAAAACTGATGCAGCTGTCACAGCAGGGCCTTTAAAGGACCACTATAGGCACCCAGACCACTTCAGCTTAATGAAGTGGTCTGGGTGCCAGGTCCAGCTAGGTTTAACCCTTTTTGCTGTAAACATAGCAGATTCAGAGAAACTGCTATGTTTACTTTAGGGTTAATCCAGCCTCTAGTGGCTGTCTCATTGACAGCCGCTAGAGGCGATTCCGTGCTTCTCACTGTGATTTTCATAGTAAGAAGACGCCAGCATCCATAGGAAAGCATTGAGAATGCTTTCCTATGGACTGGCTGAATGCGCGCGCAGCTCTTGCCGCGCATGCGCATTCAGCCAGGGACGTCAGAAGAGGGAGCCTGGCACTGGAAAAAAGGTAAGGGATTAAGACCTTCCTCCCCCTTCAGCGCCACGGGAGTCGGACCCTGAGGGTGGGGGCACCCTCAGGGCACTATAGTCTGCCACTATAGTGGTCCTTTAAATCAAGGCCAGTACATCCACCAAGCAACACATGAAATGTCCATGCTTCCAGGCAGCACAAGGACACTGAGGTGACAGTGGTAGTCTGCCCTGGGAATCACAGCAGTTTGCCACTTGGACATCTATATGTTAAAACAGCTTTGCTCTGTACACACCGCAAGAAATCCACCAACAATTGTGGATGGTTACGTTGAATTCAACTTGAATAGATTTGGTATATATTTTCTATACACAAACAAAATGGTGGGAACTTCATCAGTGTACACTAAGCTGATTGACCAATGGTCAGGATAGTGCTCTGCATGACATTTCAGCAAAAACGGGCAGGGGGAGGAACTGGTCGGGGATGCACACATTATGACAATATGTCTTTGTAGGCTTCCCTTTCTGGAGGTACCTGATTCTGGAGATCAAAGCACTCACTGTGGAAGTCCAGCTACATCAGACTTCCTTTCATCCTACACAGTGTGTCTTCGTTAATCCTCGTCCTCTCCCTATGGACAATGCACATACGTATACAGTGCTCAGATCCTGCAGGACAAGGAAGGATACACTAAATATTTACACCTTCTACAGAGGTCTGGAGCAAAATCAACACATGGGAATATCTGCAGAATGGCCTCCTGTGTACGGTCTCCTGGTGTATGAAAATAAGCATAAAACATGAAATATAACACCATAGAAAATGGTATAGAGAGGATCAGTGGTAAAGTGAATATAAAACACAGCGTGAAACTGCATTTAAAAACATATCTTGAATTAATATATGAGCTGCTGGGGTATCAGTTGCAGTTTTAACTTCTTCCTAAATAAATGTAATTGAGTGTAAGCATTTGTATCAGTATTACTTGTCACAGCAACAATGAGATTAACATAACATTCCATCAATGTTGTGTTAGCAGTGTGTGGTATTGTGCAACGAAATCAGTAAATATGCTCTAATTACACACCAGGGTCATTAATCTAATCTTTATTCATCCAGTGCCAACAATAACCCCATATTCTCCGTCACTAACAGAAATGTGAGCACAAGGCACTAGATGGGCAAAATGATGTTTAGTACCAGAACAATCTACGTATCTGTAACTTTAACATGGTAACAGAATTCAAGAATTCTTGTGATGTGTCAAGAGGTATTCTAAAGAACAAATTATTACATTGGTGCCGGTATCCATAGGGCTTATTCACTAAAAAACACATATCATACCTCTAGTCTAGACATTTCAAATGGACAAAAAGGGACGCTTTAATTTTAAGTAGAGATGACTTATTTATAATAATGTATACAACTAAAATGTAATTTAGAACAAGAACAATGTATCTTATTTACACAGACTGATTTCTAATGTAGTTTAAAGACACATTACTGGGAGTATTATTGCTGTGGAGCTCTGTTATACACTCAGACACATTACTGGGAGTATTATTGCTGTGGAGCTCTGTTATACACTCAGACATATTACTGGGAGTATCATTGCTGTGAAGTTCTGTTATACACTCAGACACATTACTGGGAGTATTATTGCTGTGGAGCTCTGTTATACACTCAGACACATTACTGGGAGTATTATTGCCGTGGAGCTCTGTTATACCCTCAGACACATTACTGGGAGTATTATTGCTGTGGAGCTCTGTTATCCACTCAGACACATTACTGGGAGTATTATTGCCGTGGAGCTCTGTTATACACTCAGACACATTACTGGGAGTATTATTGCTGTGGAGCTCTGTTATACACTCAGACACATTACTGGGAATATTATTGCTGTGGAGCTCTGTTATACACTCAGACACATTACTGGGAATATTATTGCTGTGGAGCTCTGTTATACACTCAGACACATTACTGGGAGTATTATTGCTGTGGAGCTCTGTTATACACTCAGACACATTACTGGGAGTATTATTGCTGTGGAGCTCTGTTGTACACTCAGACACATTACTGGGAGTATTATTGCTGTGGAGCTCTGTTATACACTCAGACACATCACTGGGAGTATTATTGCTGTGGAGCTCTGTTATACACTCAGACACATCACTGGGAGTATTATTGCTGTGGAGCTCTGTTATACACTCAGACACATTACTGGGAGTATTATTGCTGTGGAGCTCTGTTATACTCAGACACATTACTGGGAGTATTATTGCTGTGGAGCTCTGTTATACACACAGACACATTACTGGGAGTATTATTGCTGTGGAGCTCTGTTATACACTCAGACACATTACTGGGAGTATTATTACTGTGGAGCTCCGTTTTACACTCAGACACATTACTGGGTGTATTATTGCTGTGGATCTCCGTCATACACTCAGACACATTACTGGGAGTATTATTGCTGTAGAGCTCTGTGATACACACACACACATTACTGGGGGTATTATTGCTGTGGAGCTCTGTTATACACTCAGACACATTACTGGGAGTATTATTGCTGTGGAGCTCTGTTATGCACTCAGACACATTACTGAGAGTATTATTGATGTGGAGCTCTGTTATACACTCAGACACATTACTGGGAGTATGATTGCTGTGGAGCTCTGTTATACACTCAGACCCATTACTGGGAGTGTTATTGTTGTGGAGCTCTGTTATACACTCAGACACATTACTGGGAGTGTTATTGCTGTGGAGCTCGGTTATACACTCAGACCCATTACTGGGAGTGTTATTGTTGTGGAGCTCTGTTATACATTCAGACACATTACTGGGAGTGTTATTGCTGTGGAGCTCTGTTATACACTCAGACACATTACTGGGAGTATTATTGCTGTGGAGCTCTGTTATACACTCAGACACATTACTGGGAGTGTTATTGTTGTGGAGCTCTGTTATACACTCAGACACATTACTGGGAGTATTATTGCTGTGGAGCTCGGTTATACACTCAGACCCATTACTGGGAGTGTTATTGTTGTGGAGCTCTGTTATACACTCAGACACATTACTGGGAGTATTATAGCTGTGGGGCTCTGTTATACACTCAGACACATTACTGGGAGTATTATTGCTGTGGAGCTCTGTTATACACTCAGACACATTACTGGGAGTATTATTGCTGTGGAGCTCTGTTATACATTCAGACACATTACTGGAAGTATTATTGCTGTGGAGCTCTGTTATACACTCAGACACATTACTGGGAGTATTATTGCTGTGGAGCTCTGTTATACACTCAGACACATTACTGGGAGTATTATTGCTGTGGAGCTCTGTTATACACTCAGACATATTACTGGGAGTATTATTGCTGTGGAGCTCTGTTATACACTCAGACACATTACTGGGAGTATTATTGCTGTGGGGCTCTGTTATACACTCAGACACATTACTGGGAGTATTATTGCTGTGGAGCTCTGTTATACTCTCAGACCCATTACTGGGAGTGTTATTGTTGTGGAGCTCTGTTATACATTCAGACACACCAACAATATGGAGCTCCTAGAAAAGAGGGACAGAGGAATTTGGGCCCAAAATAAGGGCTGTCCCTCCTAAATAGGGTCACAGTGGGAGTATTGTATGGTGAACTAAATTGCAAAACGTGGGCATCCTAACTATTTCAACCTGAATTTTAGAATTCCAATATTTCCAGCATTACATCAGTGTTGTAGAGATTATTTTGCAACACAGATCCATCTGAGGCTCAATAAACAGCAGCAATCTGCTTTATACTCAAGGCAGTGACTCCTAAATTCAACTCAGTGGGTATAAAACTCGTCCCCATCATCACCTCGCTACACATTTATTCCTACATTGTTTACATATTTTCTTCCCCCATGGCAGGACAGATAGTGCCTTTAAATATGTAATTCACATTTCAGCTTGATCTGGCCTGTGCACACAAGCAATCTTGTGAAGATGAGCTGTATTTAAGGAAGACATTTCCTACGGGGAGTCGGTCACAGTAATAACCTTTTGTCTATCTATAATCTTTTCGTTTGGTCCTGGCTGCACATTGTAGCCATTAGCGGGCATTCTTTGTGATAGTAATTACAGAGTGTGCCATCTCTACAGTGACTGCCTAAGTGTCTGAGCTCGGAAGGTGAGTCACAATGCAGGGACAACAAACAGCATTGCTAGATAATTATATAAACAATAGCTTAGTAATTCTTTATCAGCAGAAATAGAATATACATAAAGGGGCCATTCATTAACCCCTTGGAGACTGGGGTTTTTCTGCGATTTTTCTGTGTGAAATTGCAGAAGCCGGCAAGTTAGGCTGAGCAACAATTGTTCAGATAACTATAGAGTCTGACCCAACATGGCTGTTCAACAAGATTAAAAAAAATATACGTTTTCTCAAAAAATTTATATTCATAATTAAAAAACCGTAAAAAAAAAAAAAATCATAAAAAATGAGTAGTGAAAATTTGGTCAAAGTTGTTTCTTTAAGGGCCATGTTGGCCCACAATGTGCTAGTGAACAGCATTATAGCATTAAAAATATCATTATATTTTGTTAAATGTAATAAAATTCCAAAAACCAGAAGGTACCATTTGTTGACAGATGCATTTTAAAATGGGAGATTGTGGCTCCAGTTGGAGAATGGACATTGGGACAGAAGTGGACTGGACAATGAACATGTTGAACCATGATTAGCCGTTGACTAGTTTCCATATCTCTTTTCAAACAATATGGAGATTAGGTAACTGACTTCCAATATCCCAAATAAATTATCCCAAATAAAGTCATTTTGTTTCAGTTCTTGTGCTTTGTGATTTATCTATGGACAAGTTATTTTAATTCCTATACATATATTTGCGTGAAAGACTGGACGCAGTGACAGCAGAGAATTTTTAAGATGGGAAAACAATGATTTATTAGGGGTAAGAACGTAGATTGATTTGTCCAAAGCCTCTATTTAGATTAAACAATACAGGACTACCTGTTGTCTTTTATTGTCAGTCCACTAATTCTACTAATTCTACAAATATACAAATGTTGATCACCCACCATTGGTATAAACTACAAATAAAGAACTGTAAAACCATTGGAATACAAAGCAAAACATAATGAAACAGCCTGATTGCCATATAAACTGTTTAGAACTATTTGTATGACCTGGTACATTATTCGATAAATAATTGCTTAGACCTTGATTCATTTTAGAAATTGGTATCTGAACAAACATAACCGCTATAAGCTTTAAAAAAAATTACCATATATGTGGCAAAGCTAGCCACTTGGACTAAACAAAGACAATATGTTTTTAAGGGTTGCCTGTATATTTAATATCATTGTATATGTGCCTGGTTGTAATCTGCTGTATCCTGCAAGCTGTATTGTCTGTATTAGCTATCTGCCGAAAGCAGATAGTCATTTTCTATTTCGTTTTCGTGAACCGAATGAACTATCTGTCAATAGCCCACACACTAAGGGACGTGTGGCGCTTGTTAACTGATTGCAACAATGTTGCAATCGGTAATTAGAGGCTCTCCTAGGTGGCCGTCGTTCGGCTACCGACCACGTGGCGGTCGACCATCTTGGATCCTTTGTTATCCAGCGGTGTTTGGTCGTCGAGCGCGTGGAACTGAAAACGGCTACTCAACGGCGCGAACACCGCTGGGCTTCCAGACCGTTCGGGAGTCCCGGGCCGTTCGGTAGTTTGGTCCATCTATGTAAATCGGTACTTTTAACTTGTGTTATAAATAATGTGTTTTTTGTGCGGCGTTCGGTTGTTTTAGCTGGGATCTGAGCAGTATTCTCACGAACTGTATGCTCAGACCCCAGCTATCTACCGAACGTCCATTCGTTTAAATAGACCAAGTACAAGAAAAGTTATGTAATTTAAAGTGAATCGCCGGTTCTGCTGCATGGAGGGATAATCCACTTAACGGTATATTCCAGTGGGAGTATCCCTCTCGTGCAGCAGTGCCTGATAGGAGAAATGCCCAGAATGTTAAGTCCCCTATGTAGTCCCCTACTGTATTACCCCAGCAATGACAGTAGGGGAACCCCTTGCATGGGGACTTGCATAAATACTGGAGCTGCAAATAAAGACCTCTGTTGACTCCCAGAACTGTGTTTCGTCCGGTTACGGGGGGATTTGGGATATTGCCTTGCTTTTCAGCGCTGACTGTGGATTACTGTATGTACCAGCAGAATTCGTGGGATTTAATATTGCCGGTCCGCTACAATATATATTTAAAGTTTGATAGCCATGTTGAGTTTGAAATCAGACTTTCAAAATATAACTAAAAAGGCAGAATTAAAGGGATTCTCCAGTGCCAGGAAAAACAAGCCAGTTTTCCTTGCACTAGAGAATCCTGGAGTGCCCCCCTCCCTCCAGCTCCCCATCCCACGTCGCTGAAGGGGTTAAAACCCCTTCTGTCATTTACCTGAATCAAGCGCCGATGTTCCTAGCTCCTCCCCTGCTGACATCCGCCGGCTGGGAACACCTATTGCGCATGCACGACAATGGCCACACGCACGCATTAGACCTCCCCATAGGAAAGCATTGTTCTATGTGATTCCATCGACGCTGGAGGTCCTCGTGCATAGCGTGAGGACGTCCAGCGTCGTTTAGAAAACTAAAAGTCGTCTAAGAAGCTGGAAGTTCCTCTAGTGGCTGTCTGATAGACAGCCACTGGAGGAGGACTTAACCCTGCAAGGTAAATATTGCTGCAATAATTACACTTGCAGGGTTAAGGGTCATGGGAGTTGGCACCCAGACCACTTCAATGAGCTGAAGTGGTCTGGGTGCCTACAGTGTCCCTTTAAAGACAAGCCTTCAGCTTGGCAACTTTGAGTTAGATGGTTTAATTTCAACAAGGAACATTAGGAACACATGGAATACTAACCAGGGGTGGCGGGGAGTCTGCCATGGGTGACAAAGCACATCCTCCTACCAGCACATTACAGGTGCCATTACAATACATAGTGTCCAGCACCCTTGCACGCCCAGTACTGGTGCTGAAACTGGGATGTGATGTTACTACGGTCCCAGGATCAACACAGAGCTGCAGGAAGCTGGACAACCAGTATAGTGACCGATCCCACCAACAAAATCCACTTCCCCCCGCCCCGGGGATGAGGTGGCACTACAGCTCCATTTCAATGGGCGAACCTCATGGTGGAATGAAAAAAATAAATAAATAGAGTAAAAATTAAGCATGTATAAGTCTGTCTGTATGTGAATGTGTGTGTGTAAGTGTGCAAGTCTGTGTATATGGATGTGTGTGTAAGTCTGTGTATGTGTGTGTGTGTCTGTGTCTGTGTATGCGTGTGTAAGTCTATGTTTGTGTATATGGATGTGTATGTGTATGTAAGTCTGTGTTTGTGTATATGGATGTGTACGCGTGTGTAGGTCTGTGCATGTTATATGGATGTGTAAGTCTGTGTATGCGTGTGTAAGTCTGAGTTTGTGTATATGGATGTGTATGGGTGTGTAAGTCTGTGTATGTTATAGAATGTGTGTGCACGTGTAAGTCTGTGTTTATGAATGTGTGCACTTTTATGTGTTGTGTGTGTATGAGTATGTGTGTGTGTATAATATGTTTGTTTATTTTTATATGTCTATATGTGTGTATATGAGTGTATGTCTGTATTTGTATGTCAGTATGAGTAAATATAAATATCTTGTCACATGTACTGATAATGAGAACAAAAATCACAGTGTCACCCACAATTGTCAAAACAAAAATTCAAACATACATAGTGCTACCCAAGCGCAAACTGAAAGTAAAAGAGCTCATATCTTTGTATGTGTATGTGTATAGTAATGTGAGTATGTGCATGTAATTTAACTAACAAAAAGGGAGTGAGGGGGTAAGCACAAGCAATCCTTGTTTAATCTTCTGTTACTTCAAATTCTGTTTATAGCAGTTACATTCTCTATTGTCAAGGAACATGTTTTGCTTCTCTGGATATTATGGGATTATTTTTTTCATATGATTGTTCTTATTGTTGAATAGCTTTGAATTGGATAGTATGTGTGCCTACCACTCCTTTTTAACCATAGTAAATATCTTGCAATCTATGTCAGACTTGCTGGTCCGGAATTCCTAGTTTGAGATTTTATTAATTTAATAATAGCATTAAGCCTGACTTCAGAAGTTCCTTGGCAGTGACAGGAATAGTACCCGTGAGGATTGGGAAAAATCATTACAGAACCAGATAAAGGGTTACTCCAACATCATACCCACTAGAGGCAAGACTATCCGGGCCCCATTTCCCAGTAATGGTGTAAACCTCTTAGCCACAGTCTGCCCTCTTATCTAACACCCCTCTGGATGTCAAGGATCCTACTGTGACCAGTGACAACATCCAGCTTCTTCAGAAACCTGATATTGATCCCACCAGCCATTTAATGACTAATAGTGTCAGCTGCCACCAACAGACATATAATATGCACAGAACTGACATTAGCCAGACCAGGAACTCTTGTTCTAGGTTGGCTAATGATGTCCCTATAAAACATCCAGAGGTATAGTTACACATCTGACAGCAGAATAGATAAACACACTGAAAGCAGCGTTTCTGAGCGCAATTCCGCACATACGGACACCAGACATCATAACCACTTCAAATCATTGAACTGGTCAAGGTGCTTGGAGCTTCCATTTAATTCACTATGTAAATGGCTGAAAATTGGGTTTCTCTAGAAGAAAGCCCATTGTCTCGGGTTTAAAATTGAAATGGTTGTTAGTTTATAAATCTTCTGTAACCTCAGTTTCCCTCAAACATACTTTCTGTTTCAGTCTACAGAAATAAAAGATGTAAAGCAATTTTGTTGCTCGGTTGAATAATGAATCTTCAATCAGATTTCACAGAGTGCAATGTGAATTACCGAACAAAAAAAAAAAATATGAATATATTGCTCAAAGAAATTATATTGTCATGAAAAATCTTGAAGCCTAGAGTGTGCAACCTGATCTGTGAAGCAAATGGAAATGTATTGACATGTAAATAGACACTATCTACTATCTATTACACTATAATTTTATAAATATAGTGTGAAATGGTAGTATATTTGCTTATCACTGAAATGATGGTTCATACACAATCACCTTCATAGATACATTCATAGAGTGAATCTCATACCACAATTGTACCATTGTACAAGAACATGTATACCTACCCTCACCCTCAAACATGCACACAGATACCTCTTTACATCATGCATACATACAGTCACCCCTATACTTCATAGATACACACATATATGCTCACATGCATGCATTCCCCTATAATGGATGGATACCAATATACACATTCTAACAAATGCATGCACACACTCATACATTCATGTACACTCTCTGCTTCACCTGGGAATACCTGTACACTTATCTTTGTACTTCCATTCCTGAGAATATCTGTACACTTATCTTTGTACAGCTTCCTTCCCACACACGTACACATCCATCTTCATCCTTACAGAGGTCCAGGGTCCTCCCAAACCTATACTGCCCAAGTAACTTCACCTAAGACTTTGGCTTCCCTTTATCCATTTTGAACACACATGGTACCCAACTTCTATGCAGCCATGACACAAACAGGCCAGAGGCTGCCATACAGGAGGGTGACAAAATCAACTTTAACCTATGGATATCTGACAGCACCTGTACTGTGTACTATAAAAATGGAAGGTATGAACCTTAGTGAAAATCGTACCTATAACAAGTCCTTTTCGGGTCCAAGACAATCATATACGCTGTTTGGCAGGGGATAGAGAGTTCAACAGTAGGTGGTGTCCTATCATGATATTTGGAGCTACACTATAATTATCTAGATAGGATGGCAGGTAGGTTGTTAATTAAATAGTAGGTCAACAGTGAAGATATTATTTAGAGATTCAAAAATATTTTCCTGGGAATTATGGACCTTATAAATTTGTTTCACTTGACATCAGCCCTGAGTAATCATATCCTGTAGAAATCTATAGGATGCATGTATGTTTGTAATCTACAGAATTTATAGTGTTGTTGGACAAGAGTCAATGACTAGCAAATAAGTCTGGAAAATCTGGTCCCACAACACCTGAAGGGTCATAATTTGGGCACTCGTATTGTGTTGTAACAATTTATAGATATAATAAAATTCTATCTTGGGCACACTGTGCTGAGCTCTAAACCTTCTGACAGTGAAACATGAAATGTGTTGGTTAATTCGGGGTATAATTACTGAAATTGTTTGCAAGTGAATTGCCTGCAGATGTTTTTAGATATTATAAATTTACAGTCACAAAAAAAAGCTGAAAGTATCATAATTCAGCTGTTTCATTGTAACCAAGTACATTATGTGCCGGGTATATGTACATCTAGCTAAGTCTAAATTTAAATATGCAAATAAAATACCAAAGCTATGAACAATGACACTGAGCATACCTCCAAAGGTCTCCGAGTATCCCAACAGCAAATAATGGAATTGCAATGCCAATTAATTCTGAAGGAGATTATATTCCACCACAGTGGACTCAGCAACATTTTGACCCAAATAAAGGGTTTTTGTCGAGCCTGACTAGGGTTGAAACGTTGTCAAGTCCACTGTGGTGGAATAAAATCTCATTCAGAATTCATTGGTGATGTAAGACTAAATTTAAAACAGAACAGCGTGTAGCTTTCCTGAAATCACAGTATATTCTTATCATTTCTTAACCAGGAAATTATGTTTCCTATTTTAAAAGTAATATTTGACAAGTGTAATTATATCCCTAGGTGTGGCTAGGGTTGCATAAACAAAACAGAAACAAAAGTGTTTTAAAAATTAAATGGCAGAGAATTGAGCAGTGAGACTGCATGATCTATGCACCAAAACCACATAATTGAGCTTTGAGTGTCCCTTTAACAAGCACTTACAGGATTCTTCACTAAAGAGAATATTAAAAGTAAATATCAAGTGTAACGACACTATAGCCAAAATGGAACCATAGCTGACTTAGAGAATGTTTCCAGTGTGGCTATTATAAACTGAAATGTGGAATTCACTCTGAATTCTTTCTTTAGGAAATAATGCAGTGTAAGGTTAGACTCGTTCATTTGGTGAAATCTTCTAACTGGCCTAAAGTCACACCTTGCTGATTTCATACCAAGGGAGCTATTTACGACATAAATACTAAAACAGGATTATTCACACCATGAATTTGAAATTCACTTTGAATTCAAACTACTAGTGAATAACTCTGACAGCGTGTATTGTTGGAAATTTAAAGTGATTTTCAAAATGTAGACCTTAAAATGCAAAATTCACATTTTTACACAGGATTATTCACGGAAGTGAAATTAGAATTTTAGGCTGAAATAGTGGAGCTAAAAACATAGCTGACTTTTTTTTCTCTAGAATTAGAAATTCACTTATTACAACTACATAGTTATGTAGTTACATAGTTACGTAGTGACATTGGCTGAAAAGAGACTTACATCCATTAAGTTCAGCGAATCTCACAACTGTCTTTACTGTTGATACAAAATTTGGCAAAAGACCAAGTTTGAAGTTCTTTCCAATTTTGCTGCAAACTTGGAATAAAACCTTTCATGACCCCAGAATGGCAGTCAGATCTCCCCTCGGATTAAGAAGCTGTAACCCCGCATATTAAAAATTATATCCCTCAATATTATGTTTTTGCAAGTATTCCTCCTGTTGCTGTTTAAACATCTGTACAGACTCTGATAAAACCACTTCTTCAGGCAGAGAAATCCACATCCTTATTGTTCTTACGGTATAAAAAAAACCCTTTTCTTTGCCTTAGACTAAATCTCCTTTCTTTCAGTTTAAATGTGTGATCTTGTGTCCTATGTTTAGTCCTGTTTATGAATAGATTTAGTGACTAAACCCCACATTCATTAAAAGCATTCCCCATTACCTATATGCCAGTTAAATGAATTAGTAATATGACACATTTTTCTTCTTCTGTGCTATACTGAACATCAGCCTTAGTAAGAGATCTGAATGCACTTTGTAAAGAACCTCAGAAATGTATTAATGCAAAATCAAGTCCCACGCATTCACTTGCAGCCACAACATGCCTTTAACTTTTCATTATCACACCCACTCATCTTCCAGAATGATGGACACGCTATATTCATTTCTTAAGGACATATACAATAGAAATATGGAAGAGCTCCAGAAGATGAAATCTTATAGGGTTTTATTTTCTTTTTCCTCTAAAAAAACAGTTTGATCCATGGCAGTCACATCACAGTATGACTAATAATGTAATACACAATTCACAAAAAATTTTGGGTTTTCCTACCATTTCCTTCAGCTTCCTCCATTTTGTTTCTGATTTGGATGGAGCAGGGCGGCGGTCTGATTATCTTGTGATGTCACGTTCTCTCTTCCTGTAATTGATGTACGATAGCAGTGATTGGATGGTATTATAATATGATGTCATATATTGTGGCATGATCTGTCACCCCACCAACAGACCTGCACAGGATACGAGAACAGACAGAAGAACGATTCGCAAAAACTTTGTTTTTGCTTGGAGTTTGGTCTGATGTAAACTCATTCTATTTATTATTATTATTGTTTTATTATTATTTATATAGCGCCAGCAAATTCCGTAGCAATTAAGTTTTCTGGTTGTCGTTGTCCCCTAATTCTAACTCTGCGATGCAAAACATTGATATTTTTAGTCTTCCTTATAGCAACTAGGGCAACTTCCACCTCCGTAGCCTATTTAAACTCGTGGAGACCATTTGATTAATGCCCTTAGCAGAAGACAGTAAGGTGAATTGTTAGTGTAGGACCCACCTCGGAGGTTTGCTTTGACGTGGCAGGTGAGCTCACACTTTAATGGCAATTGGAGTGGTACTAAAAAAACTCCAGTTATTTAGCTGTGCATAGGGATTTGGGATAGTGCGCATGTAACTTTCTTCTTTGTTTTTGTATTGTATGTATTGGGACTGATGTGTGTACTCTAGTCATTGCTGCCTCCCAGGAGTAGTGGGCGTTTGAACGTAGGGCTTAATTTTGTACGTTATAGTTACAAAATTGTCCTGAACAGAAAGGACAGTGCAAACTTGTAAAACTGGAGAAATTGTCAAAAAACATCTCTCCTTATTGCTTGGTGATTCAGCATTGTTTTTAAACGTTTCTGATTGTGGTACTTTACAAATTTCTCCCCATTGTGCATGCATAGCAGAGCCTATATCCTCTGACAAACTTGCCAAATCTACTCGTTCCCAAATCCGTGTATACCTTAGCTTGATTGCAGAGCAACGCAAAGAAATGTGTATTAGCCAGTTAACGTCGTTGACCGAAATTGGAATATTTTGCAAAGGGATGTCACCCTTCCTGAAATTGTACGACATGATCTGCTATAGATGTAACAGGAATTTAAAAGACCTTTTGGTCCATACAGACCCGGTACACTGTTACAAGTCTAAAAATCATGATGTGGTGAATGTGGGTTGTGTCCGTTGTTTGGGTTGTGTGACATGTGGACACATTATACCACCTAAAACTTTCTGTCACCCCCATCTGGGAAAATCCTATAAAATAGGATACACTGCAGAACAGAGTATGTGGTTTATAAGTTAACCTGTCCTTGTGGCCTCAACTATGTCGGAAAAGCTGAAACCGCACTCTGTGAAAGGATCAGGGGACACAGGTCAAGTATCCGGCTTGCCTACAGAGATGGCAAGTCGGACAAACCTGTGGCCAGACACTTTTTGGAAAATCACCACCACCTCTCGACACTCAGATGTGTTGCGATTGACCATATCCCAGTACCTGTAAGAGGGGGTGATAGGGCCAAATTGTTATTACAGCAGGAAAGATTTTGGATCATTTTGTCCTCTCCTGATCTCTCCCTGTCCCTCTTGACTAGTGTCTCTGACTGCCTCTCTGCTATTTCTAACTGGATGGCTGCCCACTTCCTTAAACTAAACTTGACCAAAACTGAAATTCTGGTCTTTCTTCCCTCAAGTGTTGTTACTACTGTGTCTGTCTCCCTCCAAGTCAATAGTGCTACCATCAGCTCCACCTCGCAGGCTCGCTGCCTAGGTGTTCTCTTTCACTCCGACCTCTCCTTCAAGCCTCGTGTTCAATCTATCGCCAAATCCTGTCATTTCCATCTCAAAAACATTGCGCGCATCCACCCCTACTTAACGCCAGATGCGACTAAGATGTTTGTTCCATTCCACTGTCCTTTCTCGCCTTGACTACTGTAATCTGCTTCTCAGTGGTCTTAAATGCTCCCAACTTAAACAGCGCCATTACAGTCCATAATGAATGCGGGGGCGGGGCTCATCTTCCTGTCCGCCTGCACCTCCCACGCCTCACCCTTCTGTCAGTCCCTGCATTGGCTTCCTATAAGATATAGAGCTCAATTTAAAATTCTGGTTCTTGCTTTCAAATCTCTACATAATGCTGCTCCCACCTATCTATCCTCCCTTATACACAAGTATGTCCCGTCTAGGCCCTTACGATCTGCTGAAGACTTACGTCTATCTTCTGTCTGTACACCCACCTCTGATGCTCGCCTTCAAGATTTCTCGAGGGCTGCACCGTTCCTGTGGAACTCGCTTCCCTCCTCCGTTAGATGCTCACCCAGTCTCCACTTCACCACTTCAAAGAATTGTTAAAAACCCACTTCTTCATAAAAGCATGTCAATTAAACTGTTAATAGCTCCTGGCTGATTCTTCTTCTGCAACTGTCACTAGTCTAATACTATCCTTACCTTTTTGTGTCATTTTACCCCACTCCCTCTAGCATGTAAGCTCATTGAGCAGGGCCCTTAACCCCTCTGTTCCTGTGTGTCCAACTTGTCTGGTTACAACTACATGTCTATTCGTCCACCCATTGTAAAGCGCTGCGGAATTTCATGGCGCCATATAAATAACATAATAATAATAATAATAATAATAATAATTGAGCTGAATACAATGTCCCCTAAAGGACTTTATGAAAAGCGTCCCTTTTTGCCATTCTGGTGATCATTGAATGTTCATGTATATACATATATATTTATCCTTCTGTATTCTGCAATTACTGGATATATAGACATTTGTATTTTTACGAATATTTGTTCCATTTGCATATTTAATTGATATATTGAGGTCTGTTATTGTTCCCCTACGAGTCACTCTAATCAGTGTATGAACTTTTTTCATTACCTTTCATTTGCTTAAAACCTTGGGATTTCTCGGTCCCTTTCTCCTATGATTTTTCCCTTTGGGGCACTTTTTACACTTTTATCGAATTTCTAGTAACTTGGATCATTACTCCTTTGCACAACTTGACTTTAAGCACTTACTCTGCACATCTTAATCAAGACACTTTATAAAAATATTTGAGACATACAAGTGTCCCTTTTCCATGTGTGGTCAGCGTATATACATATATATATATCCAACGTGTTTATTTATCTACTATATTTATATAATTAATTAATTGTATTAATTATAATTCAAGGGAGCTGCTTGACAACACAGGCAGAAAGTCCATTGAATTTCATTTACAAGCCCTTTATTTAACCCTGTAACTTTCCATAACACCATAAAACCTGCACATTTTGTGTGAAAGATGCAAAAACAAAATATGAAAACTAACTTTGGCTAGCGTTTGTGACCAAGTGGCTACTACAAAAGACTGGACATACCCCATTTTGAATACCCTGGGTTGTCTACTTTTGTGAATGGCATGCCATGATGGGGGTAATTTTCATTCCTGGGCTGCCATATGGTCTCAAAGGCAACATAGGCCCAGCAAACCAACCTGGCAAATTTCAGTGTGTAAAAATGAATATATATGTGTAAAATGAATATATATTTGACCCTGTAACTCACCAAAATGCCATAAAAACTGTACATGGGGGTACTTTTGTACTTATGAGACATCGCTGAATACAAATATGTGTACTTTATTGCAGTAACATCTAACAGTATTATGATATTAACAATTAAAATGCCACGCAAGACTTAAAAAAAATAACATTTCTTAATTTCTCTAAGTTTTTTTAAATTTTATTCACATTAAATTATGTTTCTGATATAAATATTTGATATGAAATGAAAGCCCTGTTTTCCCTAAATAAAATGATATATAATATGTGTGGGTGTACTTAATATGACAGAGGTGAATTACGGTTGGACAGACATATAGCGCAAATTCCAGGTTTTGTTTACGTTTTGTTTTGATCACAACTTGTAGAACTGACTCTGTTCTTAAAGGGACACTATAGTCACCTGAACAACTTTAGCTTAATGAAGCAGTTTTGGTGTATAAATCATGTCCCCACGGTCTCACTGCTCAATCCTCTGCCATTTAGGAGTTAAATCCCTTTGTTTATGAACCCTAGTCACACCTCCCTGCATGTGACTTGCACAGCCTTCCATAAACACTTCCTGTAAAGAGAGCCCTATTTAGGCTTTCTTTATTGCAAGTTCTGTTTAATTCAGATTTTCTTATCCCCTGCTATGTTAATAGCTTGCTAGACCCTGCAAGAGCCTCCTGTATGTGATTAAAGTTCAATTTAGAGATTGAGATACAATTATTTAATGTAAATTACATCTGTTTGAAAGTGAAACCAGTTTTATTTTCATGCAGGCTCTGTCAATCATAGCCAGGGGAGGAGTGACTAGGGCTGCATAAACAGAAACAAAGTGATTTAACTCCTAAATGACAGTGAATTGAGCAGTGAAATTGCAGGGGAATGATCTATACACTAAAACTGCTTTATTTAGCTAAAGTAATTTAGGTGACTATAGTGTTCCTTTAATGGGTTAAACAAAGCTCAATTGACATTCTTCTAAACCACACTGTAGATCTTTGATTAACTAAAACTGTTCAGAAGTGTACCTGTAAGTTAGAATGAAACCTCTACTCTAACTAATTTCAACTGAAATTAAACAAATCCAAAAAAAAGGTGGACAAAAAGAGGATGACATAAGTTTAAGTACTAAAATGAAAATTGCCAGGAATTCAAAATGAACTCATAGTGAATTTAAAAATGTGGGCCAATATAGTTGAAATATAAATTATTCAAACTTCATTAGATTTTATGTTTTTAGGTTGACTATTTTGGTCTTAAATATGATATTCCCTTTAGAATTGTTGGAAAATTCCCACTTTTGTGGATAACCCTGCTTGTGTTCATAGAAATTCACAAGTAATACATATACCTTTAAGTACTGAACTATTGTGTGCTTTGTTTATTGTACTATTATGTATTTTGTATAATTTTTTTAGTTATCAAAAGCTGGTTTGTGACCAATTTTTTACAAAGTTCAAAAATCTTCTGTGAAACTGATATAGGCCTCAATTTAATATTGTTAAGTACATTTTTCAAATGATTTAATATCTTTGGATAAACTTTTCAATTATTTTTTTACAACATCAAAATCTAAAAAATATATATCTTATAGAAATTATAGAAGTTTTGTCATGACCTCTTTTCATAATGATTTAAGAGAACGAAATATTTCACATCACACGGTGGTCATAATGGTTTAGTCGGCGTTATTATTTCACATCACACGGTGGCCATAATGGTTTAGTCGGCGGTATTATTTCACATCACACGGTGGCCATAATGGTTTAGTCGGCATTATTATTTCACATCACATGGTGGCCATAATGGTTTAGTCGGCGGTATTATTTCACATCACACGGTGGCCATAATGGTTTAGTCGGCGGTATTATTTCACATCACACGGTGGCCATAATGGTTTAGTCGGCATTATTCCAAAATCTCATTCTTTGAAAGTATTTGGCAAAATTGATATATATATATAACTTTAGTTAGCTATGGCATAATACTAACCCATTTTTAATGTATTTCAAAATAAATTAAAAAACACCAATTAGGAATATTTTTTTTTTTTTTTTTTAAATGCACACTTTTTAAGTTCCCAGAGGAATCACAGCAGCTAGGAGCTTCTCTTCATGGTCTATAGGGACTTTTCTTATCCCATAAACTCCACTCCAGTAAAAATTTAGGGGACAAGTAGTTCATCCCGTAAACTATGATTGAAATTTCTCTCTAACCTGGCAGAAGCCATACAGCAACTGCTGTCAGCATACAAATAGCCGTGTTTGCTGTATTGCGCAGTTATCAGAGTCACAAACCGCGCATGCATGAGCTGCTGCAAGGTTGTGTCCTCTGGAGCGAGAGCTCTGTCCGTGTTGTGTTTACTGAATAGACTTGTAGAACACAATTAACTCAGTCAGTGCAGCAGAGTTCTGGGCTGTCTGATTGACCACACTGAGTTGCAGTTTTAAGCCACTGATACAGAGTTGCAATGATACATAGAATGGCCTTTTAGGTTTGATCAGACAGGATGAATTTCATAAACAAAGCTTGGCTGCCATTTTGTTTTTACAGGTATTTTTGTTTTTTTTCCTACCCCTCTATTGTCTGTTCAAGTATTACATTATTGCAAATCCAAAAGAGACGGTTTCTCTGTGTGCAGTTCAGGGCCTTACACTGGCATGTTGCTTAGCGTACCTTGGTAACTGAGTTAAACTCTTAACAGTGCTGCTAAATTCCTTTCATATCACAGATAATAGAGA
>OW240915.1:13902747-13965193 GCA_933207985.1 Pelobates cultripes
CTCTGTATATGTGTTTATCTCTGTATGTACGTGTGTGTCTCTATATGTGTGTGTCTATGTATGTAGTGGCGTACACAAAATCCATGGGTCCCCGTACGTATGTGTCTGTGTCTATGTATGTATGTGTCTCTCTGTATGTGTGTGTGCCTGTGTCTCTGTATGTATGTGTCTGTGTGTATATATGTGTGTGTGTCTGTATGTATGTGTCTGTTGAGGTATGTGTGTGTGTCTGTATGTATGTGTCAAGGGGAATGGGGGGCACGGATCGAGGGAGAGAGGGAGGCACGGATCGGGGGGGGGGAGGGGAGGGGACCACAGATCAGTTTCGCACCAGGGCCCCATGGATTGTGTGTACACCACTGAGTGGCTATGATGATTGGAGTAACCCTTTATTATTATTATGATATTTATATAGCGCCATTAAATTCCAAAGCGCTTTACAATGGGTGGACGAACAGACATGTAGTTGTAACCAGACAAGTTGGACACACAGGAACAGAGGGGCTCAGGGCCCTGCTCAATGCGCTTACATGCTAGAGGGAGTGGGGTAAGGTGACACAAAAGGTAAGAATAGTATTAGACTAATGACAGTTGCAGAAGAGGAATCAGTTGGGAGCTATTAACAGTTTAATTGATATGCTTTTATGAAGAAGTGGGTTTTTAACGATTTTTTGAAGTGGTGAAGTGGAGACTGGGTGAGCATCTAACGGAGGAGGGAAGCGAGTTCCACAGGAACGGTGCAGCCCTCGAGAAATCTTGAAGGCGAGCATCAGAGGTGGGAGTATGGACAGAAGATAGACGTAAGTCTTCAGCAGATCGTAGGGGCCTAGACGGGACATACTATAGATAGGTGGGAGCAGTATTATGAAGAGATTTGAAAGCAAGAACCAGAATTTTAAATTGAGCTCTATATCTTACTGGAAGCCAATGTAGGGACTGACAGAAGGGTGAGGCGTGGGAGGTGCGTGCGGACAGGAAGATGAGCCTCGTTGCCGCATTCATTATGGACTGTAACGGCGCAAGTTGGGAGCACGTAAGACCACTGAGAAGCAGATTACAGTAGTCAAGGCGAGAAAGGATAGTGGAATGGACCAACACCTTAGTCGCATCTGGCGTTAAGTCGGGGCGGATGTGCGCAATGTTTTTGAGATGGAAATGACCGGATTTGGCGATAGACTGAACATGAGGCTTGAAGGAGAGGTCGGAGTCAAAGAAAACACCTAGGCAGCGAGCCTGCGTGGTGGAGCTGATGGTAGCACCATTGACTTGGAGGGAGACAGACACAGTAGTAACAACACTTGAGGGAGGAAAGACCAGAATTTCAGTTTTGGTCAAGTTTAGTTTAAGGAAGTGTCATCTGCGTAGAAATGATATTGGAAGCCAAAGGAGCTAATGAGTTTACCAGGGGAGGCAGTATAGATGGAGAACAGTAGGGGACCAAGGACCCTTTAATTTTGTTTAAATTCATTTCATCCTTTGACAGCCCTGAACCCAATCTGCATATTTGTCAGGACTAGGTGGATACATCAGCAGCCGTGGATGGGTGTTATACTGAGTGAAGTCCTGACATGATCAATATGCGAAAGCCAGGACAGCTTATTTTCTCTGACAATACCCTGTCAGTAACAGAGAAAATCAAAACCACATTTAGAATTGTGCATTCAAATGAACTTTATTTATTATGACTTGACTGTTTTAAAAAAAAAAAAAGAAAGAGCTACATCTACCACTTACACATTGGTATAACAAACTGCAGTGTCCTGCAAAACAGCGCGACTGAGAAATCATTACATAAAAAATGTAGTTCTTCAATAAATTGAAAACTGTGAAAATCTGACAAAGAAATTTAAATTTTAGGCCATAATAATCTGAGCTGAATTGGAAACATTTTCTTTTTCTCCTATTTTGACCTTAAATTTGCAATTCACTTGTCATTTTTCTACAAATATTGGTTTAGTAAATACGCATAAAGATTTTGTGAGAAATCCCTGTAATATGAAAAAAATACCCTAAATCTGGTGTATGTGAATATTGTGGGTATTACCAATTTCTATTTAACTTTTTTTTCTATCATTGCTTCGGTTGTTACTGTTAATCGGAATTTAAATGAAACATCAATGAACTCTTATCACAACAAAATGATTTGCTGTCAAATTTGTTTCTTTCTTGAATTAATTGCTGTACACTCCACACAAAAAATCGTATTATCTAATGTGATGATTCATTCAGCTGCGCTGCGCTATAATTTTAATAACACAGGTGCCAAAAGCTGTTTAAATTGTAATTTGAGATGGCTGATTATAAAAAGTAAAAGAAAGTGTAACTTATTTTTTGCTTAGTACTGTGCAGTTAGATGTGTATTCATTTAATTTAATTAAAGTCACCTGTCCTTGTTCTAGCAATGGGAGGGAGCCATAGTTTCCCCATGATGCTGTGGAACGGGGCCCTAGTCATAATTGTATTCCTAACGCCATAGTGTTCCTTTAAGGGAGTTGGGGTTGATATGTAATGTTTAAGTATATTAACAATGACCGTAAAATATTATGTGTTTATCTTTTTACATTATTAAAGGACCACTATAGTGCCAGGAAACATACTCGTTTTCCTGGCACTATAGTGCCATGAGGGTGCCCCCATCGCAGTTCCATAGAATGTTTACATCGCAGTTCCAGAGAATGTTTACATCGCAGTGCCAGAGAATGTTTACATCGCAGTGCCAGAGAATGTTTACATCGCAGTGCCAGAGAATGTTTACATCGCAGTACCAGAGAATGTTTACAACGCAGCTCTAAGTCTGCCTTCTGTGTCTAACAGACAGCCACTGGGGGAGCTTCCGGAATCCAAACTGAGTTTTAGTCCGTTATCGGACGCTGGACGGCCTCCCGGACCTCCGGTGTCAGATTTTCCCCATCGGAAAGCATTAAATAATGGTTTCCCATGGAGAGGCCTAACGCTCGCGTAGCCGTTGGCACATTAGGTGTCCCCTGCCGGATGACATGAGGGGGGCCCGCGGTTAGGGGGTTCTATTAACCCTATAGGCGCTATGGAACCCCTTTAAATCCCCTAAACATTGTGCCACATATTAACATAACCAGGTCTCCCAGCACAAACCATCAGACAGCAGCCACACATTGAGCCACATATAACCAGGTCTCCCTGCACAAACCATCAGACAGCAGCCACACATTGAGCCACATATAACCAGGTCTCCCTGCACAGCCCATCAGACAGCAGCCACACATTGAGCCTCATATAACCAGGTCTCCCTGCACAGCCCATCAGACAGCAGCCACACACTGAGCCTCATATAACCAGGTCTCCCTGCACAGCCCATCAGACAGCAGCCACACATTGAGCCTCATATAACCAGGTCTCCCAGCACAGACCATCAGACAGCAGCCACACACTGAGCCACATATAACCAGGTCTCCCTGCACAGCCCATCAGACAGCAGCCACACATTGAGCCTCATATAACCAGGTCTCCCAGCACAAACCATCAGACAGCAGCCACACATTGAGCCCCATATAACCAGGTCTCCCAGCACAGCCCATCAGACAGCAGCCACACATTGAGCCTCATATAACCAGGTCTCCCAGCACAACCCATCAGACAGCAGCCACACATTGAGCCACACATTGAGCCACATATAACCAGGTCTCCCAGCACAAACCATCAGACAGCAGCCACACATTGAGCCTCATATAACCAGGTCTCCCAGCACAGACCATCAGACAGCAGCCACACATTGAGCCTCATATAACCAGGTCTCCCAGCACAAACCATCAGACAGCAGCCACACACTGAGCCTCATATAACCAGGTCTCCCAGCACAGACCATCAGACAGCGGCCACACATTGAGCCTCATATAACCAGGTCTCCGAGCACAAACCATCAGACAGCAGCCACACACTGAGCCTCATATAACCAGGTCTCCCAGCACAGACCATCAGACAGCGGCCACACATTGAGCCTCATATAACCAGGTCTCCCAGCACAGCCCATCAGACAGCAGCCACACATTGAGCCTCATATAACCAGGTCTCCCAGCACAGACCATCAGACAGCAGCCACACATTGAGCCTCATATAACCAGGTCTCCCAGCACAGACCATCAGACAGCAGCCACACATTGAGCCTCATATAACCAGGTCTCCCAGCACAGACCATCAGACAGCAGCCACACATTGAGCCTCATATAACCAGGTCTCCCAGCACAGACCATCAGACAGCAGCCACACACTGAGCCTCATATAACCAGGTCTCCCAGCACAGACCATCAGACAGCAGCCACACACTGAGCCCCATATAACCAGGTCTCCCAGCACAGACCATCAGACAGCAGCCACACACTGAGCCTCATATAACCAGGTCTCCCAGCACAGACCATCAGACAGCAGCCACACATTGAGCCCCATATAACCAGGTCTCCCTGCACAGCCCATCAGACAGCAGCCACACACTGAGCCTCATATAACCAGGTCTCCCTGCACAGCCCATCAGACAGCAGCCACACACTGAGTCTCATATAACCAGGTCTCCCAGCACAACCCATCAGACAGCAGCCACACATTGAGTCTCATATAACCAGGTCTCCCAGCACAACCCATCAGACAGCAGCCACACATTGAGCCTCATATAACCAGGTCTCCCAGCACAAACCATCAGACAGCAGCCACACATTGAGCCTCATATAACCAGGTCTCCCAGCACAAACCATCAGACAGCAGCCACACATTGAGCCTCATATAACCAGGTCTCCCAGCACAACCCATCAGACAGCAGCCACACATTGAGCCCCATATAACCAGGTCTCCCTGCACAAACCATCAGACAGCAGCCACACATTGAGCCTCATATAACCAGGTCTCCCAGCACAAACCATCAGACAGCAGCCACACATTGAGCCCCATATAACCAGGTCTCCCAGCACAGCCCATCAGACAGCAGCCACACATTGAGCCTCATATAACCAGGTCTCCCAGCACAGCCATCAGACAGCAGCCACACATTGAGCCACATATAACCAGGTCTCCCAGCACAGCCCATCAGACAGCGGCCACACATTGAGCCTCATATAACCAGGTCTCCCTGCACAGCCATCAGACAGCGGCCACACACTGAGCCTCATATAACCAGGTCTCCCAGCACAGCCCATCAGACAGCGGCCACACACTGAGCCCCATATAACCAGGTCTCCCAGCACAGCCCATCAGACAGCAGCCACACATTGAGCCTCATATAACCAGGTCTCCCTGCACAGCCCATCAGACAGCGGCCACACACTGAGCCTCATATAACCAGGTCTCCCAGCACAGCCCATCAGACAGCGGCCACACATTGAGCCTCATATAACCAGGTCTCCCTGCACAGCCCATCAAACAGCAGCCACACATTGAGCCTCATATAACCAGGTCTCCCAGCACAGCCCATCAGACAGCAGCCACACATTGAGCCTCATATAACCAGGTCTCCCAGCACAGCCCATCAGACAGCAGCCACACATTGAGCCTCATATAACCAGGTCTCCCAGCACAGCCCATCAGACAGCGGCCACACATTGAGCCACATATAACCAGGTCTCCCAGCACAGCCCATCAGACAGCGGCCACACATTGAGCCTCATATAACCAGGTCTCCCTGCACAGCCCATCAGACAGCGGCCACACATTGAGCCCCATATAACCAGGTCTCCCTGCACAAACCATCAGACAGCGGCCACACATTGAGCCCCATATAACCAGGTCTCCCTGCACAACCCATCAGACAGCAGCCACAATATTGAGCCTCATATAACCAGGTCTCCCAGCACACCCATCAGACAGCAGCCACACATTGAGCCTCATATACTGGTGGTCTCCCTGCACAAACCCATCAGACAGCAGCCACACATTGAGCCTCCTCATACACCAGGTCTCCCTGTACAACCCATCAGACAGCTGTGCCACACATTGAGCTCATATAACCAGGTCTCCCTGCACAGACCATCAGACAGCTGCCACACATTGGAGCCTCATATAACCAGTCCCTGCACAGACCATCAGACAAAGGCCACACATTGAGCCTCAGTATGCACAGGCCTCCCTGTAATAGCCTCCATCAGACAGCAGCCACACACTGAGCCTCATATAACCAGGTCTCCCAGCACAGACCATCAGACAGCAGCCACACATTGAGCCTCATATAACCAGGTCTCCCAGCACAAACCATCAGACAGCAGCCACACATTGAGCCCCATATAACCAGGTCTCCCAGCACAGCCCATCAGACAGCAGCCACACATTGAGCCTCATATAACCAGGTCTCCCAGCACAACCCATCAGACAGCAGCCACACATTGAGCCACACATTGAGCCTCATATAACCAGGTCTCCCAGCACAACCCATCAGACAGCAGCCACACATTGAGCCTCATATAACCAGGTCTCCCAGCACAGACCATCAGACAGCAGCCACACATTGAGCCTCATATAACCAGGTCTCCCAGCACAAACCATCAGACAGCAGCCACACATTGAGCCTCATATAACCAGGTCTCCCAGCACAGACCATCAGACAGCAGCCACACATTGAGCCTCATATAACCAGGTCTCCCAGCACAGACCATCAGACAGCAGCCACACACTGAGCCTCATATAACCAGGTCTCCCAGCACAGACCATCAGACAGCAGCCACACACTGAGCCCCATATAACCAGGTCTCCCAGCACAGACCATCAGACAGCAGCCACACACTGAGCCTCATATAACCAGGTCTCCCAGCACAGACCATCAGACAGCAGCCACACATTGAGCCCCATATAACCAGGTCTCCCTGCACAGCCCATCAGACAGCAGCCACACGGCCCAGGCCTCGCCGCCAACCAGGTCTCCCCGGCACAGACCATCAGTGGCTCAGTGGTAAATCAGTGGTCAGATCTCATGGTAATCTAACGGTCTCCCAGCACAAAACCATCAGACAGCAGCCACATTGAGCCTCATATAACTTGGGTCTCCCAGCACAACCCATCAGACAGCAGCCACACATTGAGCCTCATATAACCAGGTCTCCCAGCACAACCCATCAGACAGCGGCCACACATTGAGCCTCATATAACCAGGTCTCCCAGCACAACCCATCAGACAGCAGCCACACATTGAGCCTCATATAACCAGGTCTCCCAGCACAGACCATCAGACAGCAGCCACACATTGAGCCTCATATAACCAGGTCTCCCAGCACAGACCATCAGACAGCAGCCACACATTGAGCCTCATATAACCAGGTCTCCCAGCACAGACCATCAGACAGCAGCCACACACTGAGCCTCATATAACCAGGTCTCCCAGCACAGACCATCAGACAGCAGCCACACATTGAGCCTCATATAACCAGGTCTCCCAGCACAGACCATCAGACAGCAGCCACACATTGAGCCTCATATAACCAGGTCTCCCAGCACAACCCATCAGACAGCGGCCACACATTGAGCCTCATATAACCAGGTCTCCCAGCACAGACCATCAGACAGCAGCCACACACTGAGCCTCACAGGCTCCAGTCCCACTGGGAGGGGGCGGGTCCTCCCATTTTATATCTCTGCCAAGACCCGCCTCCTTCCTGACTGACAGCTGTAGTTCAGACCAATCACAGCCCGGAACGGGCCGGTCCCCGCCTCCTGTCAGGAATGACAGCGGCCCACGCCTGCCGTGAAGACACGCCCTCCCTCTGTGACGTTAACCCCTGCGCGGCTGAGCGGAGGCGGATTCCAGTGCAGTCAGTGGGCGCGGAGGGCTCCTCCGGCAGCGAGCGGGTTAACAGTCCCGGAGGCCACGCCCACTGTTTGTATGTGAGAGGAATCCGTCCGCTCCCGGCCGCCATGTTGGGAAGGTCGGGGAAGGAAGCTGGGGGCGGAGTGAGAGCGGAGTGAGCGCGGACAGCGAGCTGTGAGAGCGCCCCCTCCCTCCGCCGGGATCGCAGGGACCCTCACCCCAGCCCGGGCTTCATGCTGAGCACGGAGCGGACTAGGAGCAGCCAGGGAGCCAGCCCGGAGCCAGCGGCCGGCTAATCCGAGCCCAGCATGGACAGCACGGCCATCATCACCCAGGTCACCAACCCCAAGGAGGAGGGCATCCTGTCCTGCGCCCAGGAGAAGGGTGAGACATCGGGGGGGACTAGGGGGGAGAGACTGGGGGGAGACATGAGGGAACTGGGGGAGACATGAGGGACTGGGGAGACATGGGGAGAGGAACTGGGGAGACATGAGGGACTGGGACATGGGGAGAGGAACTGGGAGCATTGGGCTGGGGAGGAACTGGGAGACATGGGGAGAGGAACTGGGAGACATGGGAGGAACTGGGGAGACATGGGGAGAGGAACTGGGAGACATGGGAGAGGAACTGGGGGAGACATGGGGAGGAACTGGGAGACATGGGAGAGGAACTGGGGAGACATGGGGAGAGAACTGGGGAGACATGGGGGAGAGGAACTGGGAGACATGGGGGAGAGGAACTGGGGAGACATGGGAGAGAGGAACTGGGGAGACATGGGGAGAGAACTGGGGAGACATGGGGAGGAGGAACTGGGGAGACATGGGGGAGAGGAACTGGGGAGAGACTGGGGAGACATGGGGGTGGAGAGAAGGGGTGAGACATGGGGTAACTGGTGGGGAGGGAGACTGGGGTGGAGAGAAGGGTGAGACATGGGGTAACTGGTGAGAGAGACTGGGGTGGAGAGAAGGGTGAGACATGGGGAACTGGGAGAGACTGGGAGACATTGGGGAAGGGGAGACAGCATCAGACCCCTGAGAGTGACACATTGGGGACAGCTCGGGACCCTGAGACACACATTGGGGAGTGGAGTCAGCTCTGGGACCCTGAGAGTGACACATTGGGGGAGGGGAGTCAGCCTGGGACCTGAGAGTGACACACTGGGAGTCAGCCTGGGACCCTGAGAGTGACACACTGGGAGGTCAGCCTGGGACCCTGAGAGTGACACATATGGGGGGTGTCAGTCTGGGACCCTGAGAGTGACACATTGGGGGGTGAGGGGGTGGTGCAGTCAGTATGGAACCCTGAGAGTGACACATTGGGGGGGAGGCTGCTTGGGAAACTTTCAGTGACTCGTTGAAGTAGGTTGAAACCCTGAGAGTGAAGTGCTACGGGCATGGGATGATTGACTGGCTGGAATTGTGCAGGGCACTATGTACCGTTTTGTGTTTGGACTTTGTGGTGGTTTAACTAACTTTTGACTAGTATCATTAAATGGGTAGGAGGGCTGTTTCCAAAAGTGCAGATGGTGGCCCTGTCCTTGGGACATGGCTCTTATTAGTACTACGTTCCTGAATGGTAAATGGCTGAAAAGGCTGAATATGGCTCTTGGCTTGTAGAACACCATGGTGGTAGCATAGTTCTGGAATACCTAAGCAGATAGGCGACTGGAATTCTGTAACTGGCTACAGAGGAATTGGCACGCATGACTGGGAATGTACATCATCCATGCGCAGATTAAGAATTGGATCTGAGAGTATTAGAAGAAGTGGACTCTGGACTTGAGCCCTTTATGTAAATGGGTGTTTTGGATCAGGGGCAAAATAAGACATTAGGATCCTGGGATTAAGGCGTACTCAATAGCTTTGATGGTCACTTGGAAAATTAAATTTTTAGGGAACTTGGGTAGTGGCCCTAAACAAATTTAGTTGCTGTGAGTCTGGGTCTAAACAACACTAGGCAGAGTGAGTGGGACTTAAGTCCAACAAATGGCAATGTTGCTGGAAAATGAGTTACTGTGAGTTTGGATCCTCTAGGCATTAGACTGATTTATTGAGTAACCTTGGATAATGAGTGCATTGAAGGGATTGAGGTGGTTACTGCAACTCTGGATCATGAGATCCCTCGGAGGTTGAATGTTGGGAACTACGGATAATGAGAACACTAGGAAGACCATTCAAACTGTTGGTCTACGGGCACACGACTGACAAGTGGCTGTTTTGAACAATCTTTGCGGTATTAAAGGGATAAGAGGCTGGGGTACTAAGCAGAGGTATAACTGGAATTGTGAATTTATGGGATGTAGTTAGTCAATATGTATCTCTTTAAATAGGAAGCACTATTCTGAAAAATTAGCGAAGCACTAGGTGGATGATTGACTAGGACTCTTAAGGTAGTGTTCGCTATGTGAATGAGTTTTATTGAGAACTTGCAGGATAGTTGACTGGGGCATTGGGTATATGAACAAGAGCACTAAGATGACTGAGCCTAGGTGGTAGGACCTGGGCATATTTGTAGTGCACTCTGAATTGTGGGCACTAGACGTATCAGTACCTTAACCTGGATTTGTCAGACGTTGTACATGTCTGTAACATATCCTGCATCTGGTAGGTGACTGGAATGGATTTAGGACACTAGGGGAAGGAGAGACCTGGTTAAAGTTGGCACTATGCAGGTGGGTGATCGGTCACTGGAATCGTTGGTCTTGGGTTTTATTCCCATTAAGCACCCGGTCCTAAAATACCATATTACAGCATTTAACATATTGTATATCTGGAGCTTTGGCAGCTCCACGTAGCCCTGCAATCATTAATCAATCTGATTAATGAAGTGAGTATTTTTGGTATTTTATCCTTAAAGAGTGGATTTGACGACATCCTTAATGGGATTCAACTTGGACCATTTTGAGGTCTAGATAAAGAAGCCCATCATTATCCGTGCTTTGTGGTCTGCAAGAAAACGATTATATTAGCTACATTTTCTAGTTTTACCATTGGATTCCCACTGCTGTTTGAGTACAGCTTTGCCTGTTATATTTCCATGAAAGCCTTACAAACTCTGTATGTCTCATAAAATGTGCTCTGTAATTTTTGTTTTTGATTTACATATAAATCAGTGTGTGGGAATATGCTGCCAATTGTAGCTTAACTTCTGATCAAACTGCTTTTAATATTTGCTTAGATTACTAATGTTTACTATAAAACTGATCTGTCAGGTAAGCAAACCTTTACATTGATCAGTTCAACATAAATGACCGTAAAAATATCTTTAAAACTGGTCAGGATATCTGCAATATTTCAAACACAAGCCGTTCAGTTACTTTTTATTTTTTTAATTCACAAATCTATTTTTCCCAGCATGCAGTATAGGACCTATAATCTGTACGAAACATGTGACCTTTCTATGCTTTTAGTTAATGTATTTTTCCTCCTATATTTGCTTTATGTCCTTATCTGTGTTCTTAAAATATACATGTATATAGTTTAAAAGTCATTTGCAATAGGGTAAGTTGTAATCATTTACTCTGGTGCTAACCCCCTATTAGAATCCTTACCCAGGGTAGCTGGGTTATTTGGCCTCAATAAAATCTGTGTTTCAAGCGATTATGTAGCCACAAACTATTATATCTAGAATTCCCAGGAAGCTGCTTCCTTTCCCAAGTCAATCTTCTAGTCTCCATCGCCACATAAGAACGCTTTGGATCTTTGCGAAAGTCTACAAATTTCTCAGCCATAAACTTAACTCGCAGGCTTTCCCCTCTGTATCTCTGGCACCAGGAAAGACCCTTTCTTGACACCAGAAATGATGTATGTAGATAGGTTTGTGTGTTAGTGTGTGCTCTAATCAACTGGGCTTCTGGAGGACGAGAATCCAGGAGGCTAAGATCTGCACAACTGTCTCTCTGGGTCCCAATCCTGCACAGTGTGCCTCATGTTCACACTTTGCTAGGACGGCCTAAAAATGTACAATCCCTAGTTTAGGGAATGTTGTTATAGGAGAGTAAATGAAAGTGTAGACTAAAGATTGAGGGTGGTGGTTACTTTCTGCTGAAAGTCATACATCAGTGTTTGTGATATTACTTGCAGTGGCAGAATATGCTGGTTTAATCCTTTGGATGGCATGAAGGAGGGCGATATGGCATTCAGCAAGGCAGATCTTTTGAATGACATCTTCAGCTGGAAAGGAAGGGCATGTGTGTTAATGATATGTTACTGTGTAACCTTTATATCTCCTCTTACCCAAAACAAAGATTGCTCTGTAGTCTGCATGGACTCTGACTTAATTTAGTAAATAGAAAGACGTATGGCAGCCAGTACTGGACCAAGATTTCTTTTGCATCCGATTCTGTCCTGAGAGCACACTTAATAGAAAATAAAAAAAAATTCCGTAAATGTTATGTTCTAAATATACAAAAGCCTTGTTGGTGTCGGCTTGTGTTTTGAGATTCACTATTGGTTCTAGAACTTTGTCACAATCCAGAATGCTGGTGTGTGATGGACTGGTCAGATGATCTTGATCTGGAATCTGTTCTACAGCCTCTAATTGCATAGCTGAAATGTTCCTCTTGGTAAAAACGGCACTAGATTCTCACTATACGTGAGGCAGATCATTACGTAACCCATTCGTTTGTGCATTCATTAATTGGCATTAGGTCCTGCTTAATCTAGATGTTGAACTAAAATACTACTTGCTTGAATAAAGGCTGACAGAGGTTTATGGGAGTTGTAGTCCAACATTATTAGGGCGGTGGGAAGGTTGCTGTGGGTGGTGCTTACTTCTGGTATGTGACAATTGTTATACATCAGGTGCATCAAGTGGCATGTCTAATGTCTCTATGCAAGAATAGGCCATTTCTGTATCTTGGGCCCGTGGAGCTGAGTGATGTAACCGTATAAACTCACTGCTTCTATGCTGAAAATAGTGAATGTCCCGTCTGTGATGTTCTGTAATTGAATATATGGACATGCATGTGACAATTGAGTTATGCAATCGATACAGCAGTATGCCCCATAATTCCTGATCGAGGGCATTCGTACATTGTAAAGTGGGCCATGTACCCTTAATGGTGAACTATGATTTAACTGGTGTGTAAGCTAAAGTAAGAGGTGGGAAATCCGCATTTCAAATCAGTTGGGTGTATGTTTGTTTTTTACAGCCATGTCAGTTTGTGGCGTTTGTTAAATACGTCCTTATAGGGGCCACAATTGTAGGTGGTTTGGGAGTATGGGGTACATGAGGAAGGTTCAGTAGTGCAATAGGTGTGGATGGCAATGCAGGGGTTAAAATAACTTTCCTGCCTTACCCTGCAGCAGGGCATGTGAATTTAATGGGAAAAATGACACAAAATCTTGTGTATGTATGGTTTCTAAGTTGGCTATCTGGTTATGTGACAATCTAAAGTACAGTTTTTCTAGTACGATACTTTAGTATATCTGTGTGGAAGTTTTATCTAACCATTTTACCATTCTTGGCACCTGCACATCTAGCCACACTTTCCAGGAGGGCAGAGTGTGTAAACAGGTTAACCTGGTCATGTGAGGCTATTGTCTAAATGTTAGAACAGATCATGTGATTGCTGCATTTAAATAGTATGTCCTCCCAGCCAGCATTTGTAACCTCATAATAACTTTCCTAAAATAGTTTCTTCTGATTGGGCAGAAACAGTTAAGATTTGGTTTTATGAAGCTTGTTAAAATCTCATAAAACTAAGAACAATAGTTACTCCTTTAACAGTCTCGGTGTTGGCAGGTGAGGTATGTCGGGCACTTCACCCTGCCTCCATTTAAAGGACATCCAAACTATTTCCTAATCCCTTTTATTTTATATTTAAGTATATGTAGAATGAGAAGCGTATCCCTAACCTTATTATATGACCGGATCCTTTAGCCATATACATGCACCATGGGTCAGGTCTCAGGTGGTGTTTTGAAAACTTGAATATAAACAATGAGAGCTCCACAGAGATTCGCTCTCTTAAATCTAACCACCAGAAGGTGGGGGCAGGGTTAAAGTGAACTTCATTATAGGTTTTGGACCTTGAGGTCCTTAAACATAGGAAAATCAGTGCTTGAAAACCAACAGTTAGTCTCTATGGTCTTCCCTGCTTCACTCCCTGAACAGATACAGGAAAAACCATAGAGATTAACTGTCGGTTTTCTAACACTGTCTGACCATAGGCACAAGTATGTGGCTGAAGGATCCTGTCCTAGACTGAAGGTAGTGATGTTTATTATTCAATTAATTTTTTTTCAAAAACTCAAGTATTTTAAAAAAAAAAGTCGTGTTCTGGTGACCGTTGTCCTTTTACATTTTTAGAGAGCTACATTTGGTAGTGCTGGACTTGGCTCACTGGCTTTTCTTGCTGCAGAGAAGAGGCAGGGATTGGTTCCTGGTAGACCCAGGTTAATGTCATACCATTCTTACAGTGTGGTGTAGTGGTCTTTGTGCTTGGAATATTCCTTTGCCACATACCATACAATAAGGGTTATGTATAAAGTGTCTACTCTCAAAAGTTGTTGCATGTTTCGGCATCGCCAAAGCAGTGAACTTGCTGGTTCCACTGGTTTCCATAGTGATTGCACCCTTTTCGGACTTAAGACCACTTTTCAGTACAGAACACCTTTTTAAACAGAACTCATTGTGTTTACCATTGTTGTATCAGTCTGCAAAAGCTCAGAAGCAAGTCTCATTTTATTTATATTAATTTGTACATGCATTTTTGTGATCTATGCATTAAAACCAATTGGAATTGCTGTTTAGATCCCTTAGGATAATAGGAATTTTGAACATTTCCTTAACAAATGGTTGAGTTACTGGAGCCAGTTAGCCATGGTTACTAAAATGTTACTGCCAACACCTAAGTCTGTCGATTTTTATTTGAAAAGGGAATAATGTCAAATGTTTGAAATGGTTATTCAAGTAGTTTTACAGTGTTTTGTTTGTTTTTTCTTCTTTTGTTTGATGGGTGTGCGGTGCTTAAAGGGACAATCTATGGAATTGACAACACATTTTTATTTTACTTTTTTTTTTTTTTGCAAAAAAAAAAAAACTACTTGCCTTAAATTCCTCTGCTAATCCACATACAAGCTGCATTCACAGACCCAGCTATTCAATAATGAAACTCTATCAAGAGTCACCTATTTGGGACTGTCAAATGTAATATTCTCCAATAAACCTTACCCAGCAGAGGTTTGTGGGATATGTAGTTCAGCCCTTTGGCTTGGGCAGTGGTAGGCAACCTTCAGCACTCCAGATGTTGTGGACTACATCTCCCATAATGCTTCTACATCCATAATAATAGTGGCAGTCATGTGAGATCTAGTCCAAAACATCTGAAGTGCCGAACGTTGCTCCCGCTGGACTAGTGTATGTATGAGGTCCAAGTGGATCCTCCGAATAAACTCCTAGCAACTGGGCTATAGCTGCTATAATCGGTTGAGGTTTGTGAATGGGGACGGCTGCTCCCTCAGAGCCGGACAAACTAGGTGTGGACTTGAGTGGAGTGTACTCATTTTGTGTGCAAATAATGTGATTATTTTTATTTTATTTGAAAATTGCTTTAAAAAGAAAAAGTAAGTTATAAGCAATTCTCCAAGGCGGGTCAATAAATATTCCAAGGGCCGCGCACTCCACTGTACTAAAAACTAATCTGTGACTTGTACTAAAATCAAGTGATGCTTTTTATTCAGCTAATGCAAGACGACGTTTCAGTCTCAAGGAGAAACATTTATCACAATCGCGCTGACTCCAAAGCATGAAACTGAGGCTGTGTGATGTCAGAATGATATCACATCCATATGTGAGCTCATAGAACTAACAAAAGAAGTCTTATAACGTAAGCAGTGAAAGGGGAGAAAGCAACGGAGTTGGCTTTACTAAAATCGAACTACCCAATGAAGGGAAGAACGATAGAAAATTAAGTATTTAGCTTGCCCGTGTAATACATATAATTATAACCCAACCAACTGATATACCCATCCACTTTGTGACTTGCTGCCACCTTATGTATGGTCTTCGTTTTGGTACAACCGGAGTGATTTATACTCTATATGATACATATATGCATTTGTGAAACTTCTTAAAACAAATAAAAATAAAGTACTTCTAATCGAACTAAACACCAGCCTACATGCTAACCGGTCACTAAATCTAAGAGAAATATGTAACATATTTTACACGTACGCCGCAGTACGTCAATGTAAATATGTCTGTACAAATATACACAATGTGGCAAAGGGAAGCCAGTCCTTAAATGTTACAAAATAACGTTCAGTACCCAAAGCGTCTGATATAGTATTCCATGTAACAATACGTATATTAAGTAGACACATGCAAAATATTGTGACATAACTTGTAGCAAAGGCTAATGACACAGTTTAATGTATACAGGAATAAAAAAAATCTGAAATAAATTTATCTAGAAGAATAGTAAACCTTACAAGGATGCATGCCTCGGATATAATCCATCAAGCCAAGTAATCTGGGTAGATCACACTGTAGTAGAACCTCTACCTTAACTAACAATATTATCCAACCAGGTAACCTTCTATATGTCAAACGATATAAACCTGCAAGACAGGCTCACAGATGGCTTTTCCATACCGCGGGAAGGGCTCACGATCAAAAGCCTAGAATTAACTTAAAAGTAAATGGCAAAGTAATGAGTGATGCTGAAACCAAATTAAATTATACAACAAAAGACTTGCCGAATGTGTAGAGCACATGATTACACACACAATCATGTTATCCCATATAGGCTGGTATCCTGGTTATGTGTACATGTATGTAAAGACTTAGAAGCTCTAAGAAGCAGCTTCTGTGGCTCTCCTGAGCTAAACCCTGCAATGCAAGTCCAGCTTTTGGCTGAGAGCAGCAATTATTTTCTGCCAATGAGTTAATTTCTGCGCCACTGGGCTTAGTCTTGACTCTGAGATTTGGCGTTTCTAGTGGAAGTAATGTAGGCAAAGAGCGGCACCGGCAGACTCCAAGCAAGAAGCCAAGGTGTTCCAAACCAGTTTGACTACTCAGAGGGTGGGCACCAGGGCAGTTATGGCACCATAACCACTACAGCGTGCTATGTTGATTATGGTGCTTGGAATGTTCCTTTGTGATATTTGGTTCATGTTGTTTGCATTCATTATTACCACCTACTGCTGGGAAAAAGTGATCTTCATTTGGGTAAGCGCCGCTGCCTGCAGAGGACCGCCTAAATGGCAGTGCTTTGGCAGAGAATTCTCCGGTGTTGACGGTTTTCTTTTAGTTCTATCACTTGGATGCGCTACCGTGCAAGCTTGAGACGGCACTGTTCATGTGCCAAAATAAAAGGCTTCACACTGCCAAAACAATTCAGGGTTAGTTATCAAAGTGAGTTTAAAATTTAAGGCCAGAATAGACAGACTGGCAGCATAGTTGATTTTTGCCTTAAATGTGAAACTTCATTCGAATTCGCAGTGATTAACCAATCCGATACATGTAGCGTATTTTCAGTACTCTTGCAGCACCTGGGGAGCCATATTAAAAACTTGACTTTGCTTCTATTTTAATACAAATAAGTTCTAGGAGAATCTATAATTGGCTCTATAAATATCCATTTTGCATATTCATAGCCAAAATCCCAGAACGATGCAACGGTAACACATTATTCAGGAAATTAAAGTTGTTTGCTTGTAGAATTTTAACATGACACAGTCCATTTCTGTATTTTTTGTTTTTTTTGTTTTTAATACTTTATCTCTTTTTAATTTGTTTTATACTGGTGAGACTAGTAGTGTAAGCGAAGTTGTAGTTTTACAGTGGGACGGGTGAGGAACTAATCTTTAATAAACCATGATTTTAGAAAATCTCATTAAAGGAACACCCAGTCACCATAACCACCGCACCAAAAAGCCTAGATTTCTGTAACAATTAAGATTAAGTTCCTCTCCATTGGATAACATGCGTTTTTTTTGTTTTGTTTTTTTAACCTTGCTTTTAAGTTAGGCTGCATGATACATTATAGCACGTATTATATAGTTTATTTAGAACAATAAATGACATGCAACAGGCAGTTTGTGCAATTTTTTATTTTTTTTAATGCATGTAAATACGTGTTTTCAGTGCATCTTACGCGTTGCTCCATGGGGGGCCGCCATCTTTAAGTCCCTGTTGTTACGAAGTGATGCTTTCACAATAGCAGATCATATGCAATTAGCAGCTGAAGCCAGGCCACAAGGCTTTTCTGAGATGCCTGGGGCTTGCACGTGATGTGAGCAAGCACTAACACTTAGTAGGTGCATCTTTTCTTTTAAATAATAATAAAATTAGTTTTCTTTTTTACCATTTCATGGTGCCCTGCTTTTGTCAGTGGGTGTGCGCTCCAGCAGGTTAATCCTGGCTAAATTATGTCTGGTGTCCTAAAACAGAGGTCCCCCAACCCAGTCCTCATGGACCACAAACAGTCCAGGTTTTATCAGTATGTCCATTTGAATAAAGAAGGGAAATACTTAAATCTTGGACTGTTGGTGGGCCATGCGGATTGGATTGGGGACCACTGCACTAAAACTTTCTCTAAATCAGCAGTGTATGCATGCTACATATTGGGTCTGTGCTTAAAGAACACTCCAAGCATTATAACCACTAAAGCTCGCGGTAATGGGTTTTAGTGCCAGGATTGCCCTCCCAGGTTAAGTAATCAGTTTAACAGCTTACCTGGGGTCCACTGAGCACCACCTCCTTCCTTAAACTATATAACTATTAGAGAGCTTAGGGGCACTTCTGGCATCAGAACCACTCTAACATGATGCAGTGGTTATGGTGCTTGGAGTGTTCCTTTAAATTAAATACCCAGCATGAAGCATTGTGAGTCCTCCCTAATCATTGCAAACCTACATTTAAAGGGATCCAAATCTGTTTTCCTGGCACTATAGGTCTATAAGGTGCCCTCCTCTCTCTCGCTTCCCCACCACACCCCCCCTCCCTGCGGGGCTGAAGGGGTTCAAATCCCTCCAGCCAATGTTACACGGCGACTCTAGCTTAGGCTCCTCCCCTGCCATCAGCCGGCGGGGGAGACCTAAAGCACATGCATGGCAATGGCCGCGCGAGCATTCGAGCTCCCCATAGGAAAGCATTATTCAATGCTTTCCCATGGGGAAAATCTGATTCTAGAAGTCCTCATGCATAACGTGAGGACGTCCAGTGTCAGTTACCGGACCAAAGGTCTGTTTGATTCCGGAAGTGCCCCCAGTGGCTGTCTGGTAGACAGCCACTAGAGGCTGACTTGGTGCAACAATGTAAACATTGCAGTATCTTTGGAACTGCAATGTTTAACACTGCAGCACTAAGTGCATAAGGGACACTGCACGCACACCACTTCAATGAGCTGAAGTGGTGTGGGTGCCAACAGTGTCCCTTTAACAAGACGCAAAGTGTACAAAAGGTAAAAACCAAATGCGTTTAGGCCGAAGACTGACAGAATGTTTGTGGTGCTCAGTTTCTCTAGTTAAAGATTTAACATGTTGTACCTCTGACATGAACTTTTCCATAGTTGGGACAGGCCCAGCCTGATCTTATTATTTTGGCAGATCACACTGATAACCTTTTGGTAATGTTATGGTGAGTGGCAGATAATCCAGGGAGGTTATTACAGGAATTTGTTCAGCCACTGCAATGAAACAATCTGAGGCTCATTAAAAAGTGATTGCATTACATTTTATTTGTAGATATTTATTTATTACAGTGTATACGGCCAACACCGTTTTTCACAAAAGTAAGACTTTTTTTTTGTGAATTTCAAATTTTAGGTCAAACTAGCCCAGCTGATTAAGAGTTTCTCGAATTTGGCTATTTTGGTCTTAAATTGGAAATTCACTTTGAGTTTTCACTTTAGTGAACAACCCTGCAAGTTATAAACAGTCAGCAAAGTTTAGACCACAGTATGTAACTTTATAAAAAAAATGCAATGAATTCCCATTAATACTCACTTCAGTGAACTAGCCCACCAGTGTTTAAATTTAATTCTACAAAAAATATTCTGCAAAACCATTTCTAATTGTTTTAAAAATGCAAAAAACAAACCTTTTCACCAAATCAAAATCCTTGTGTGTCTGTACGTGTTTATCAGGATACACTTCATTTTTTATTCTGTCCGTATCCTCTCCAGTGTGTGACCCCAGCACGCTGACTTAGTGCAGTGATCATTGGAGGTCTGGGGGGGGCAGACAAGTTGCTTTAAAAAAAATAAAAAAAAATAAATTGTATGTGTGTATGTATATGTATATATGTATATGTGTATATATATATATGTGTGTGTGTGTGTGTGTATATATGTATGTATATATGTATGTATATATGTATGTATATATGTATGTATGTATGTATGTATATATATATATATATATATATATATATATATATATATATAATATATGTGTGTGTGTTAAATAGTTTTAATTTATTTCCACGCAATGTATTTGTACCAGCATTGATGAAATATTGGTATTTAATATATTTGCCGTCAGGGAGAACCTCACACATGCAATGGGTAAACGTTCAATGCAAAGCTGCATTCAGCATCCATTGCACAAGGCATGATAGAAAGTACACACAATGGGTTATCCCTCTTGCAATCCCCCTATAGGAACACTGGTATCACTGCAGTAAATGTTTTGATTAATGATATTAAGAATACCCCCATCCCCTCACCTCCCCTTTTTGCTGCCCCTTCAATACCCTAGACACATGTCGAATTGGTCAACCGCAGGGGTGCCCAAAATGTAGATCCCCAGATGTGTTAGAACTACAACTCCCTAGATACTTTGTATGCATCTAGAATGACAATGCATCATTGGAGCTGTAGTATTAAAACCTCTGGGGATCTACATTTTGGGCACTCCTGCTGTTGACCAATTCGACATGTGTTTTCAATCCAGTGGCAATGAATTGGAGATTTCCAAATCTTGTCCCCTGATGTCTTTCATGACTGACCAGATTACCTTACTAGACCCAAGCTGTCTGCGGGGAACAATAGCAAACTAGTGGAACAGCAGATTTTCATTTATTTATTTTGTTATACAAAAACGGGTTAAACTCTGAAGTATTCTAATAAATCCTAATTTGCTTCCCTTGTCCTTTTTTTAATTCTCTGATGAGGCAGACTTGCACAGATTGTTTTAGGATGGGTGGGAGTGTAACCGACCCGAATCTTTACATGGTGGTTTAGCTTGTTACCAAGCAATCGCACAGATGCCATAGATCACTCGCTTGGAACAGTGTGTCCTAAGGAACGTAAGGAAAAATACTTAACATAAAAACACAGGTGGTTTAAAGTTCAAGGGCTGTGTTTTGCATTGTGCCGTTTTAATTTTGATCTGCCTTGGTAGTACATGTCCTCTGTTAACACGGATGTTCATTGCACAATGTGCTGATTATTTACCCACGTAATCATGAAACGTTTAATAAGTAGTAGTTGCTTGGTCAAGCTACTTACTATGAAGCCTGTCTTGCGTTGCTGGTGTGAGTTTGTAGAGCTGTAAGAAACATAAAAATCTAACCCTTGAGTATTAGATCTACTTTGCTGAATGCTTCATATCCATTAACCCTCCTACCATCCATAACAATATTTGCTGTGTTGACTGCTATAGGTCTCAAAGGCATCGTGGCCTCTTTAAAGATACTGTCTCCTAATAATTTTCTTATGCGTAGCTGAGATGGTACACTGATTAACAAAGAGATCACATGCATAGCCTTGGTTAATCAGGCTTCCAAACTAGCTATCCTGTTTATTCTCCTTCTCCACTATCCAGAGGTGTTGTTTTATAGGTCACTAGTCAGGACTGATCATTTTCAATCGGGACACTTGGAAAGTAAGATTACCTATATTTCGACAATCATACATGTCCCATGTTGATTGGAATTACAGGTATTGCACAGAATGTAAGCTGGAGACCTTGATGATATCTGGGCGTAGAATTACATACCCTGTGCATTTATTGACCCTACATCCAGATTTCACTTTATAGACCCCAATTATGGCTGCTGATATTTCTTTTTAGCTTGCTTTGCAAGAAGGTGTCCATGTTCACTTTGTGCCAGCCTTCTAGAAACTAAAAGTTTGCTTTTTGAATGCTTAAGTGCTAAGCAATTAATTAATCACTGTTTATTGAATTGCACTGCCCTGGTGGAACCCCAAGTGATTATAAATGCTGATTGCATTAGGGGTTTATTTCTGCCCATCACTGCCTTTTTCAAAGTCTTTCTAGGAGGGAATCCCCACCTGTCCCGCACAGTCGCTTGTCAGGCAGATCAATATCTGTCTGGTTTTGTGGTGAAATTAAATGGCTTTCTTGTTCAGTAAATGGAGAGCACAGGGGTGGGGGAGCACAGCGTGAGCTCACCAGGAGAGCACGGTCAACTCTGCAGCTAGCTCCATCACTTGCTTTTTAATTCCCTTTTAATGATGAATTTCATTCACGTGCAGCTCAAATTTTACACTAGGTAAGAGTCTTAGAGCATGACTGGACGGTGTTGGAAACTTCTCTTAACTTCTATGTAAATATATACTCATTTTGTAAATTTGCAGAAAATTAATGCTTTTGTAATTAATGGAATCTGGTTCCTGGGTTTTCGAATTTGTCTGTTTTTCATTATTAAAAGTGGTGTCATCCCTCTACGTTTTTCCAGTGCAGAGGCTCACTTGGTGCTGATTACCTCTCCGCCTCCCAAAACATGGAGGAGGCAAGGCGCGCTTGCATGCCAATTCAAACTTTAATTGAATCAGTGCTTTACTATGGGGGCTTCCACGTGATGTGTTTTACTTGGAAGCGTGTCTGTCGTACTGAGTGACACGATGCAGGTAGACCCTCTAATTTGAACATTGCAGTTTTTATAATTAAAAAATAAATAAAAAAAATCTGTCAATACCCTCAAATAGGTAGTAATATAGAACCCACTTGAGGCTCCTAGATAGGTGGCTGCAAGTTGGTTTTGTTTCACAGGACACCGTAATTATGCTGACAAGCAGTTTGTGAAAAGTATTTATTTAAATAAAAAATAAGTAAAGCTCTTGAACACCATATTCATTTGATGCCTCTTGCCTCGTATTAATTCTGCATAATGTAGGATAATCCGGGCCAAACTGGCACCACGGGGATATTGGAAATTTTCTGGTGGGCAACCCTAATGCCATGTAATTATATTATTATATGTATTTTTTAAGATGGGGCTGGTACAGCTGCATTAATACTGCTGGCAGCCCGTACAGCGGCAAAGTTAGTAACCAGCTATAAAAGTAAGGCAAGTCTCCCTTCTCAAGTCCAAAAGCTTTTCTGAGCCTATTTTGTTCTGCCCCTAGCCTCAACTATCTGACTTTAATGGCAGGAAGAGGCCAGAAAATGGCAACTTCATCTACCAGTGCTCCCACTGCCCTCGGTGAGCCTGTCTGTAGTAGCGTGTGTTGGTGAGCATGTGTCTGTGCGTATGCTAAATGTATAATTTATTTTTCTTTACCCTGAAAGGACCAGTGTTTTGAATTTTAAAAAAGCCTGCCTACCATACATATACACTACAGTAATAATTGATACTGTCTAACATTTCAAATGTCTTGCTATCCAAATGAGATGATGGAATATATACACTGCTCAAAAATAAAGGGAACACAAAAATAACCCATCCTAGATCTGAATAAATTAAATATTCGTCTGAAATACTTTGTTCTTTACATAGTTGAATGTGCTGACAACAAAATCACACAAATTTAAAAATGGAAATCAAATTTTTCAACCCATTGAGGTCTGGATTTGGAGTCACACTCAAAATTAAAGTGGGGAAAAACACACTACAGGCTGATCCAACTTTGATGTAATGTCATTAAAACAAGTCAAAATGAGGCTCAGTAGTGTGTGTGGCCTCCACGTGCCTGTATTACCTCCCTACAACGCCTGTGCATGCTCCTGATGATGTGGCGGATTGTCTCCTGAGGGATCTCCTCCCATACCTGGACTAAAGCCTCTGCCAACTCCTGGACAGTTTGTGGTGCAACGTGACGTTGGTGGATGGAGCGAGACTTGATGTGCTCAATTGGATTCAGGTCTGGGGAACGGGCGGGCCAGTCCATAGCCTCAATGTCTTCGTCTTGCAGGAACTGCTGACACACTCCAGCCACATGAGGTCTAGCATTGTCTTGCATTAGGAGGCACCCAGGGCCAATTGTACCAGAATATGGTCTCACAGGGGTTCTGAGGATCTCCTCTCGGTACCTAATGGCAGTCAGGCTACCTCTGGCGAGCACATGGAGGGCTGTGGGGCCCCCAAAGAAATGCCACCCCACACCATTACAGACCCACTGCCAAACCGGTCATGCTGGAGGATGTTGCAGGCAGCAGAACGTTCTCCACGGCGTCTCCAGACTCTCACGTCTGCCACATGTGCTCAGTGTGAACCTGCTTTCATCTGTGAAGAGCACAGGGCGCCAGTGGTGAATTTGCCAATCTTGGTGTTCTCTAGCAAATGCTGTAAGCACAACCCCCATCTGTGGACGTCGGGCCCTCATACCACCCTCATGGAGTCTGTTTCTGACCGTTTGAGCAGACACTTTCACATTTGTGGCCTGCTGGAGGTCATTTTGCAGGGCTCTGGCAGTGCTCCTCCTGTTCGTCCTTGCACAAAGGCGGAGGTAGCGGTCCTCCTGCTGGGTTGTTGGCCTCCTCCACGTCTCCTGATGTACTGGCCTGTCTCCTGGTATCGCCTCCATGCTCTGGACACTACACTGACAGACACTGCAAACCTTCTTGCCATAGCTCGCATTGATGTGCCATCTTGGATGAGCTGCACTACCTGAGCCACTTGTGTGGGTTGTAGACTCCATCTCATGCTACCACCAGAGTGAAAGCACCGCCAGCATTCAAAAGTGACCAAAACATCAGCCAGGAAGCATAGGAACCGAGAAGTGGTCTATGGTCACCACCTGCAGAACCACTCCATTATTGGGGGTGTCTTGCTAATTGCCTATAATTTCCACCTGTTGTCTATCCCATTTGTACAACAGCATGTGAAATTGATTGTCACCCAGTGTTGCTTCCTAAGTGGACAGTTTGATTTCACAGAAGTGTGATTGACTTGGAGTTACATTGTGTTGTTTAAGTGTTCCCTTTATTTTTTTTGAGAGGTGTGTGTGTGTGTGTGTGTGTTTTCTCGTTTTTTCTCACCCATTCTTTCCAGGGCTGCCTTGTATTCTCAGTCTGGCTCTGAGCCTGGTGAAGTGATGTGTCCAGCAATAGATATAGGAGACTCTAAGCACTTAGTGGTGGTCTCCCTTCCCAGAGTGAGGGTGGAATAAAAGTCCTGCGGGCTAACTGTGGGGTCTGTCTCTGTGAGTCTCTAGATGTGAGTACCCACAGAAAGCCATTTAAATGCTGCAGATGTTGAACGCATTACAGCACCTGCTGGTAAAATATAATTGAGTCTCACAGGGGCAGAGCAATGCGAAGCCTCCTGCTGCTTCATATTTCTGTTTAAATGTTCCACCTTGTTTAATTGTCCATCCATAGAACATTCACCAGCTTGTTACTTTCTCTTCATGTTAATGCACTCGTGTAGCTTTCACATTGTTCAACAAAACCCACGCTGCATGCTTTATAAACTATTTGTTGGTAAAAACGTAACTGTAGTAAGAAAAATAAATCTATCCCGAACCCCTTTCCATGTTTCCACTCTACCTTACTTTAATTATAACCTGGGGGAGTGAGGCTAGAGCTGTACCCCCTGCAGGATATTTTAGTTACAGGAATTTGGGCAAAAAAGTTTAGAATATTGTTCAGTTTCTTTATTTTGCCCTAAAATTGGCCATTTTTATGTCCGCTCCCCATCATTCCTCGGTTTGTTTAACTCCTACATCAGTGTTGGGCGACCTTGGCACTCCAGATGTTGTGGGCTAATGCTGGCAAAACATCAGGGATCCTCTAGAATGCCAAAAGTTGCCTACGTTTGCCCTAAGTCATCTCTAGTCCTTTCAGGAAAGGCTGTGTTATTTGCTAGGCCAGGAATGGCACATTTGGAAGCAAAAGAAGCAGAGTTGAAAAATAGCTGCTTTTGGATGTTTCTTTCTACTCGGCTGTTTTTACTTAAAATGCATTACTATTGACATTTTTTCGCAGTTGCAGGAATCATCAATAGGTGTGCAGAGTCGTGTCTTTGTTGCATACAGTTTTATTAAACCTTCAGGAACTATAGGAGTTCTGAGACAAAGAATACATATAATTTTTTTAATTTTTTTATTATAAGATCTATTAAAAAAATAAATGTAAAAGCAAATAAAAATTATATATTTTATTTTTCCGCCAAACCAAAAAGGTTTTGGAATTTACAATTATGTAATTCCTCCTATTTAAACTTCTAGTTAAACTTTACTATAAAGCGCGCGCACGCACACACCCACAGCTGTGTTGGTGAATCCTAAAAAGAATAAGTTTATTAGACACTCTGTACTGGTTACACTAACTTATGGTATCCATGTAAGTTCATTGAGCAGGGCCCTAAACCCCTCTCTTCCTGTGCGTCCAACTTGTTTGGTTACAAATGTGTGTCTTTTAGTCTGCCCATTGTACAGCACTACGGAATTTACTGGCGCTAGATAAATAAAATATGTGCGTGGATCGGGTTAGTCCAGTTATGGCCACACTTGTGCAGAAGCATTTGTAAACTACATTTCCTAAGATGCTCCAGTCTCAGTCTCACAGACTCTGTAGAATTTGCAAAAGGAAAAAAGCACAAGGTGCAGTTTTTGGAGTACGTACGATAGCAAGCAGGCATGCAATGCCACAACAGCAAGGACAGGCATATTAAGACATACAATCGAACAGTAATGCACCATTTTATTGAATAATATAAACAAGCTAGGTTCCCTGTCTAAGTGTAGGATTGTTAGTAAGCTGGCAACGATTAGAGACTTACTAGACAGAGTGAGTAGTGGTATATTAAATCAAGCTGAAATGTGACATGTCACAGTGTACTTTCACAAACTATCTGAGTAAAGTAGAAACTACTGTAGTACATGGCTTAACGTTGCTGAACATTGCACAGTGTACACAATAGCGTCCAAAACATGGAAGGATACAAATTGCCAGCATTAAAAGGAAACGTAGAGGGGGAAAAATGAGCTGAGAAACACAAAATAAAATTAAGATTAAAACGTCTGCAGTAGGTCAGGCAATGTGTGGTGTGAGACATGGCCCTAGATCCCAACTCTGGTCAGCCCACCCCTGTCAAGGGCACTACATAGCTCATCAGAATGGCACAGTTTGCAGGCTTAGCATCTCTTTCACCAGCAAGATGCTCGATTTTTAGCAGATCTCTTGGCTGGATCTTTGTGCAGTACAGAAGTTGGCCTGGTCACTTTTCTCCATGAGGCGTGCTGATGTAGCCTTCCCTGCTTTTGCCATGCTTTTCCCACAAGTAGTTGCAGGTCGACTTCGAGATGAGCTTGCAGTCGCTCAAGCTGCTTGCAGGCATCGTTCCCATTCATAGCACCTGCCAGGTCGCAGAGGTGGTGATGCAGAACCTTGGCCGGGGGCTGTCCGTGACAGCGGGGAAGCAGTCCCAGACCGGTCCATCAAGTCAGGGATCAAAGCTTGTTGCCACCCCCAAGATGAGAGCCCAAAGAGCGATTTAGTAGGCTTATTTCACTCATACATGAGGAGCTCTCAAGAATCATGTCCTGTAGCCATTAAGGTCAGGCCCCATCCCCCAAGGAACAGGTTTAAAAAATAAATTAAAAAAAATTAAATATCACACACACACACACACACACGTAAAATAGGTCTAGCAGAGTTATTAACTAAAGTGAGAATTCATTATATGTAAGGTCAATATAGCCAAACTGGAAATATTCTCGCGGTTGAGCAGCTATGCTTTCAATCTGATTTCTATGGTCTTACTTTGAATTCTCAATTTCGTGAATAACCCTGCTTTTAATTTCTAAATCTCAAGAGCGCTTTGATAAACACACCCAATATATAGTCCATTTCAGGAGATGAAGTATAAATCCCAGTCGGTGGTCCAATATAGAATTCCGGTGTAACTTGGATCTATAGTTGATCAGGAGACCTCTTACTTGACTTTCATTCTGATTCTACCATCCCATCAGGGGGTGTATACAGTGATAGGGAAGATTGTAGATTATGCAGCTTTCTTTCCTTTTTGTATTCTTTTCTTATGCCATTGTTTGGCTGGAGAAATCCCTGTGGCGTCTTGACTTGCTTCCATTTAATGCTTCACTTTGTGTGAAAGATGTAAGGCCTTTCATGTTTGCTTTTCAACTTACGCTGCCACCCGCTTGTATGAAGTGTTTAAAATACACAGCGAGGCCCCTTCAGAATGGGAGAACATTGCTTGTCAGGCTGTGTTCATTCTGTTCAGATATTCCTTTAATTCCAGCCGCATTGGAAATGGTTAAACAGAGCTGGAAGCATCCCCTTTAGGCAAGCTGCTAAAATCTCGGTGGTGGTGGTGGTTGGGGGGGGCGGTGAGGAGAGAGTGAGAGATTCCAACACAAGTACCACAAATATAATGTATACCTCTTGTGTTTATGTCCTAGAGATGCAGTCCAACCCTGTTCTAAAATCGAAGCTTTGATACTTTAAAAGTGTATCTTACTGAGTACAGCTAACCTTTTTTATAAGATAAATATATGTATGTGTTTGCATGTCAAGTGTACTTGAAATGGTCTTCCAGCGTGTTGCTCTGATTGCAGCACCGACATGGTTAAAGGCATTCTGTAGACTGTACGGAGGAGATCTCAGATACTCCATAAATGCACAGCGCCAGCAGATTCCTCTGTGCTTTAGAAAACGCCTGCTTACAAAGTCCGATCTTTATTTGAACAGGCTGTGGTATGTGACCTGCTCAAATACCCGGGGCTGTGAGGCCCAATCAGTGCTGTGCACCTGCTCTGATGGTCTTTTTCATTCCTATCCGGCACCCAGTCCACAATCGAGTACATCATTCTATGACCTCAGTATTCCAGTACTTCTGATACCAGTTGATTTCACTGCGTATGGACTACCGTATACGATCATTCAGTGTCGTTGTTGTTATTGCAATTGTTTTGGTTTTTTTTCCTTTTTTAATACAACCCAGACTTGTAGTGTATGTTGTGTCCCCCCCCCCCTTGGAAATTAAACCACACTGGTTTAAGAATCCAGGAACAAAACCATTTGTATCATTCTCCTTTTTGCCATAACACATTTTATGTAAAGGAAGGAAGAGGAAATGTGGTGGTTATTTTGATTACATAAAAACAGAAAAACACTATTACATAACTTGGACACACGAAGCTGAGGGAAATGATAAGATAAGGCATTTTGGCACACGCCATGCATGGGTACTTGTGAGCATTGCTAAGAAATCTAACCTTTTGACACTTCACCCTGTCATGTGGTCTGTGATGCTGTTTTTCTGGGTTTTTTTTTTGTTTTTTTTTTGGTAATTTTACAATTTATATTTGTGGTGCCAGATGTAATGAGACAGCTTGGATGTAGTGGTTAAAGGAACACTCGGGATTTAGGAATGCAAACACTAAATCCTAATGTTGGCGTTCTCTGATCTTTGATTACATTGCTGAAACAGCAGGGACCGTATTTTCCCCAGAACAATTACATTAAGCTGTAATGTTTCTCATCCTTTGTATCTCTTTAAATGTAGCACTCTGGTGGTAAAGGAAGCGCCGTAACTGGATGTGGTGTCACATCTACTGTCAGATTTGCCACAAATGCAAGAACGGTATTGGTGAATAATTTAAACACACCCAACTGCCAGAAAACCTGCCATATGGTTTTACCTTGCTCCAAGAATACGAGAAAATCATTCTGCAGTTCTTGCATAAAGTGGCTGTACATGATGTCATAACTACAATTCCTGGTAATGGAAATAGAAAGAGGTCCACGCACTCCAGAATACAAAAAAAGGCAACTTTTATTGAACCCACCGCCACTCACAATACCTGTCAATTTACCAATACCTCTGCTGTGTAGCTAAAGTGCTGCTTCTATAATAACTTTTTTAAATCACAGGTGAACGCAACAGCAGTCACTTCCTGGTCGGAGGTTTCACTCGTGATGCTGAAGTCTGTGCATTTGCAGCAGATACCAGAGTAGGAAGTGTGTTTTTATATATAATCTAAAATGATTTTCTTTCTTTCTGCAAAATATCTTGCCTGTTTAATGTGCAAAGTAGTAATTCTAAGAAGTGGTACCATGTTTGCGTTTACCATCGGATTATATAACACAAACCAATGATACATACGCCAGCAGCTTATGTTCCATTCTATTCCATTTTAAAATTAAGAAATCTCATAAATGGATACATAGTTCCTTCGTTTTCCTGTGTTAATTTCCAGATTAGTCTGACATTGTTTGTGCTCTGGTCTAGGGGATTTACACAGATTGTAATGGTAGCAGGAGCTCTGTATCACTCGGAGGAGGGTTCGAAGAGACTGACCTGTGTCTGTTGCTATAGCAGCGTGTGAAACACAATCAGTCTATTTAATGCATATTTTAAATGAATAGCAGCAATTTGTCCCTACAAAGAAGGCTGTTATCTGACGAGGCAGTCTTAAAGGAACATTGTGATGTTGAGGACAGGGGGAGCATGCTTAGCAGTTGCTGAATTTTGCCAGTAAAATGCTTCTGAGCGATGCATTCTGTATCGTTTATGATGTGCGTACTGACACTGAGCATCAAGACTTCTTGATGTTTAAAATTCTTTGCTTAGCAAGTGCCTGTATTAGGTGTCAGTCTGAGGCCTGGTTTTGGACAACGTGGTTTCTAATATTGTTTCATAGAATGTTTAATGTTAAAAAATAAAAAAAAGTCTTGCTTTCTAACACTGAAAGGGATACTCCACTGCCAAAATAATAAAAAAAAATTTTAAAAATCCCTTTTTAGATGTAGACCATATGTATCCACACCATTCAGAGCCTTCTGATTTTACAGAATTTTAACAAGTAGAAAGACAGAAGGTCAAATAGAACCTTTTGGGTTAAACCATTTGAGTGCTGCCTAGCCCTCCAGCCCCTGGGACCTCCTGGCACCATAACGGTGCAGTCACTGATTCTTTAACTGTTTTGACTCCTAGATCCTACTTTAATTATTGGGTGGTCTAGCACGCTTTTTATCACTAAGTATGGATCTTGACAAACTTGTGTATATACAGTACAGTGTGTGTCTTCCAAGGATTCAGTAAGTGATCGAATATTACAGAGAGTGCACATTATGAACAGGCAGTGGTTACCAATGCCACCTAAGTTGGCCCATAGGATTAAGCCAAAAAACTTGTATGCAAGCTGACCAAATTAGCCAGATGGTATTGTGGGCTTTTGCACTAGGTGTCACTTGTATAGTTAAAGTATTATTCAATGTTTAATTTCCAGCTTGTTTAGCAAATAATGCAAGCTTTTCCTCTTCTTTCCTTCAAATATCTGATTTTATAGGGTTTTCAAGCCACTCACAACTTAATTTTCTTTTTCAGGCAATTACGGTACTTTCCTAGTGACAATTATACCTACAGCAGGTTAGAGGTGCCTGGTTTCTCAATCTTTCAGGGCCCACCCCCAAGTATTTAAAATAAACAAGATGGGTTTCCCTTATTTTTTTTTTTTTTCTTCCTACCCCCCTGGTGTGATGGTCTCTGTGGCCAGCGCTGCTGCTGGATGAAATCCTCAATCCTTTGGGACGACTATACTGCATTCTCAGCAAATAGCCACTCAGTCATTCAGGTTCTCCTCCAAGCAACACATTCAGTCAGTGCATCTCTATAGGGAAGGTTCTGCATCTCCATACAAGGCATGGAGACTAACGTCAGTCCTGCAATCTTTGCAGGACTGAACCCAGGAAGTCTTTCTAGTGGCTGTCGAAGTGACAGCCAATAGGGGTGGCATTGGGCAGCAGCAGTTTGAACACTGCCTTTTCTCAGAAACTGCAGAGTTTACACTGCTAATCCTGCAGGGACAAGCTGTATGTCCCAAATCCACCAAGTTAGGCCCTAGAGTGTACCCCTTTTTAAATTAATATATTTTAAGAGGGATTACATAATATGATACAAATGCGAGGAGGAAACAGCGGTGCAGGAATTGGAGATGGTTATTACTATTGTGACCCTTTCATTGTGTGCTCATTCGTTGGATGTGAATGTCACGCGCTGCACATAAGTGGTTAAGTGCGACAGCTTTATATTCCACTGATGTATTTCGAGAGCACAAGGTCTAAGGGCTTAGAGATGTCATCCAAACAGCTGTCTTCCTGTTTCCATAGCAGTCCAGGGCTGTTTAATAGACAGACTTTACACACATCGTTTTGTAGCAGAGAGATTCCAGGCTCATAATGGCTAACCACAGGTTTTATTCGTCCCTTTGTACCCTTATTATGGAAGAGGAGAGGTTCTCTGGAGACCTTTAACCACTGTTTATATACCAATACATTCTCACAAAACAAATGTGTGGTTTTTTTTTTTTGTTTTGTTTTGGTTTTTTTTTGGGGGGGGGGGATATTTTTCAAGTACCGTATTTTCTGGTGTATTAGACGACTTTTTACCCCTGGAAAATCTTTTCCAAAGTGGGGGGTTGTCTTATACGCCGGATATGCTAATGCTGCAGCTGCCTGAGCGCTCTATAGAGAGTGCTCAGACGGCTGCCGCACTGCCTCTCTTACCTCCCCTTCCCTGTGCAGAGTGGGTGGCCGAGCTCCTCTTCGTCCTGTCAGTCCGGCCGGGTACCGCGCGGTACAGGAGATTCAGTTACCTGTTCCCGGACGGACTGAAAGGAAGTGCACACTGAGTGCTCAATTCCTTTCAGTCCGGCCGGGAACAGGTAACTGAATCTCCTGTACCGCGCGGTACCCGGCCAGACTGACAGGACGAAGAGGAGCTCGGCCACCCACTCTGAGGGGGGTGGGGAGTAAAAAGAATGGAGGGCGGGGGAGTACAAAGAATGGGGGGGGGGAGTAAAAAGAATATATCGCAATTAGCCTCCTGTGTGCTAGACCAGCAGGCATGGATTATATGCCCAAACAGCCTGGCACATACCTGGGCTTTAAATGCTATTTCAGATTATCATTATTTAAAGAACCACTCTAGGCACCCAGACCACTTTGTGGTCTGGGTGCCAGGTCCAGCTAGGACTAACCCATTTTTTTATTTTTTTTTTATAAACATAGCAGTTTCAGAGAAACTGCTATGTTTACAAATGGGTTAATCCTTCCTCCAATTCCTCTAGTGGCGGTCTCATTGACAGCCGCTAGAGGCGCTTGCGTGATTCTCACTGTGAAAATCACAGTGAGAGCACGCAAGCGTCCATAGGAAAGCATTGTAAATGCTTTCCTATGCGACCGGCTGAATGCGCGCGCAGCTCTTGCCACGCGTGCGCATTCAGCCGAATGGGAGGATCGGAGGAGGAGATCTCCCGCCCAGCGCTGGAAAAAGGTAAGATTTTACCCCTTTCCTCTCCCCAGAGCCGGGCAGGAGGGGGACCCTGAGGGTGGGGGCACCCTCAGGGCACTATAGTGCCAGGAAAACTAGTATGTTTTCCTGGCACGATAGTGGTCCTTTAATGTCTTGCTGTGTAGCTCTGTCTGCTCACTGTACATCATGGCTAATTTTTATTTGGTGTGCATTGGAAGAGGTTTAGTCTTATATGGCGAGTATATCCCAAACTCTATATTTTAACTGGAAAAGTTGGGGGTCGTCTTATACGCTCAGTCGTCTTATACGCCAGAAAATACGGTACCTGTTCTAAGGGGGTGGTAGCTTTGTTTTATGGTTTACATATAATTTAACCTATTCTTACAATGCTATTTCCATCCAGCATGGGTATTACAAATCTGCCCTAAGTTGATCTCATTTGGCAGATCTCTGGATAATGCATTATAGTTCGGCTGATTATAAAGAGTGTAATTGATCCAATTTCTGTAATATTCGCATGGTCTGGCAACGGATCCCGTTGTAAACAAATAAAGTGGGGACAGTGTTGTGTAACGCATTCTGAATAGCTGAATTGTTTGTGTTTTTGTATTTCCAGACGTTCTCATAGTGACAATCACTTGTGAATTAAGAGTTAACATGTAACATCTTAGTTTAAATCCAGTAAACACTGATTGTTAAAAACATCGTTTGATTATTTTGGTGGAATATACGAATGGTTTAAGCTTTTAGTGACCATAATATAGGAAATGATAACATTTCAATATATTTGAAGTATGTATTCCAACACACTCACTCATTGACTAAGCAGCAACTTCAAACTAATCACAAAAATGTAAGTGGGTTTTTAATTTTTTTAAATTTTATTTTATAATGGGGATTTAGTTACATTATATGATCATACATTGCACAGGCCTGCCACAATGCCAATGTACGCCATTCTTAGCTTGGCATCCTAATGCCTGCCCTTATGAGATTAATCCAATTACTTGGGAAATGCTTCCTTCCTCCTGGACTCTCTGAAGTGCAAGGGTTAATACAGCCCTGAAACGATCAATGCTGCTCAAATGAACTAGCTACTAGCAATAGGTTTCCACCCTGACTGGCTAACACAAGGCAGATCAAGACTGGTCATGAAGAACCCTCACAAGGGAACACCATCTAGCTACTGACCGGTCACCGGCATCCCCACGGCATGGAAGGCATCATAACATCCAAGATCGATGGGCATATGAGTCGGGACACTGGCAGTGCTCAGAAGGGGATTGGAAAACCCAGAGGATCAAAACACCAATTACTGGACCAAGCAGTCACATGGGATTCTAAGACCAGACAGATCAGCCTGAATTGCTTAAAAGAAAGCCTGACACCATGCAACACACGGATACTGGAATGCTTGGCTCTGTACAGGTCAGCAAGACACTAAGAACTCTATGGCCAAGTGGAAGCCTATTCTAGGAACATAAAATGTGACATACCAAGGTGATTCATTGTTCCCAATGATGTTCTCCATAGGCCTCTTGTAATGCTTTTTTTTGTTGGATTAATTTCCTGTTATTTTATATATAGATGGAGAGAAATGCAAGTAAACCTACCATTAAAATTCCTGAGTTGTGATGGTTCCCTTTAAATGGAGACGACCAGTCCCCAGCTGCAGACATCTCATTTCCAAGCCAGAAGTGGCTTAACAAATCTAGAGCCTTTTATTTTGGTTAACTGGGAATTTTTCTACTCCCATAAACTGCAGCCATAGAGAGGTTGGTGAGATATGTAATTCATCCCCTAGCTGCAGTTCCACTCATTAGATTTCATGTATGGAACTGCTCAATAAGCTCATGATTTTTGACTTTGTGAACAAAATCTCCATAGCTGCCAGGCATTTATGTACAATTTGAACAAATCTTTGATCGCAAAACAGGAAGTCAAACTTCAAATTGTCAATTAGTCCGCCATGTAGTGGGAAAAAGTAACTGGATGAGGGGAGCTGTAACATGAGGACTGGGTTGGTACACTCAGCAAGTCTGTTATAACACTATAATTTATCATACTCCAAAGTGTTTGTCTACTACATATCCTTGAGGGATCTTTGTTCAATATTTTATTAAGAAATGCTAATATAACTAGGTAAGGCTCCCGCAGTGCCATGCTAGTCTCTATGAATATGTGAAAGATTTAAAGGAAACCTAAATTGTTGGAATACAAATGTGCATTCCAAATGCAGGGATAGGCAATCTTTGGCATTCCAAGTGTTGTTCACCTCCGGTCCGCCCCGCACTCCTACTTGGCTCTTCATTTATTTGCTCTGCTTAGAGACATGTCCCCCCCAAGCATGGCAAACCTTCTGTGACGCCAACATACTGGCTTCTGAATGAAGTGATGTCCCAACACTCTGTTCTTATATTCCCGTGCCAGAGCTAGCAGCACCGGCTGGGGAGTTACCATCGCAACCACAGCTCATCCACTGTAGTTCCCATGGGTGGAGTGCAGAGACACTCACTGTTTTTCAATTACTCGGCATGGAGTGTCTGCCGAGGAATTGATGCTGGTGGGGGAAAAAAACGATTTTTAAATATGGTTTACTCACAATCTATAAGTTTACTAGCATAACTATCTGTACACTTTTTTTTTTTATTTTTTTTTTTATACATTATCTATACATGTGGAGCTCTTTTTTTAAGAGGTAAAATCACTATGGGCCTGGCAGATTCATTTATTTAACATAAATACAATTCAGACTCTGTAAAACAGTCATTGGGTTCTCTCTAAAAGTGATGAAATGAGAATTTCACACGGACTTCAATGCCATAACTTCCAGCTGAGCAAACAGCGTGCAGTGCACATAGTAAACAGAAATACAAGGACCTCAGATGCCAAAATAGGAAGATAAACACTGCAAAAATCTTACGAGGGATCTTTGTGAAAAGGATCTATTTTTAAACCCAACAGGGGAAGCAGTGTGACTTAACAGGATGCCAGAAAATCCACATTTTGTTCTTGAAGAAGATATCCACAAACCTATTTTCATATTGCAACAACTAAGGATATTCCACCCAACCCGAACGGCCTTCAAAATTATCCCACCAAGTGCCTGTGTATTCTGTGGACAACCATTTACGACAGATGGGTGATTTAGGAAAAGGTTATATGTAGCCTTTTTCAAATCTTATGTGGTTAAAAAATTAAAAATTAATTAAATAAATGGAGCAGTCAGACTGAAAGCCAAAATTGGAAATTCCCCTTAATTTCCTATTTTAAATACCCCTTCTCAATGAAATGCTATGTAAGCTATTTAGCATGGGTGAATACAGACTCACTGGTGGGTCACTTTACATGGCAAAATATTGTTTTATATTCATTCCAGGTGTATATCCTGAGTTGCCTCTACATGTGTCATGTATTGAAGATTATCCTCTACCATGCTATACGTTTATAGGAGATTGTTACTCAACAACTTGCTACCTATAGGTCACTTTTTTTTGGGACTAGAAGTGGCTTTAGGGCACTTCGCAGAGAATTGTCTAATCAGAGGCTTCTCATGTTTTCTATCTCTCTTCAACCCCACAAGTCACCGTCTCCCCTCCCCGAGGTCCTTCTTGTAGCGTGGCCGTCTGCTCGGCAGGTCTGGTTCGCGTGCAAGCCTTTGCGAATAGGCACACATGCAAACCTACCCTCGCACTTTCAAAATTGCGCGACTATTTCAATTTAAGAAAGAGAAAAATGCAAGTAATGGAAGGGAAAGTAAACTATGACAATTCTTTGCGGGCAAGCTTGGAAGGCAGCTTCACTCTTAGAACGTGCCTGCTACTTCCGTTGGCTCCACTGAGTAGGAAACATAGAAACCTAGAATGTGACGGCAGATCAGAACCATTCGGCCCATCTAGTCTGCTCAATTTTTTAAAATACTTTCATTAGTCCCTGACCTTATCTTATAGTTAGGATAGCCTTATGCCTATCCCACGCATGCTTAGACTACTTAACTGTGTTAACCTCTACCACTTCAGCTGGAAGGCTATTCCATGCATCCACTACCCTCTCAGTAAAGTAATACTTCCTGATATTATTTTTAAACCTTTGTCCCTCTATTTTAAGACTATGTCCTCTTGTTGTGGTAGTGTTTCTTCTTTTAAATATAGTCTCCTCCTTTACTGTGTTGTTTTCCTTTATATATTTAAATGTTTCTATCATATCCCCCCCGTCTCGTCTTTCCTCCAAGCTATACATGTTAAGATCCTTTAACCTTTCCTGGTAAGTTTTATCCCGCAATCCATGAACCAGTTTAGTAGCCCTTCTCTGAACCCTCTCTAAGGTATCAATATCCTTCCGAAGATACGGTCTTCAGTACTGTGTACAATACTCCAAGTGAGGTCTCACCAGTGTTCTGTACAATGGCATGAGCACTTCCCTCTTTCTACTGCTAATACCTCTCCCTACACAACCAAGCATTCTGCTAGCATTTCCTGCTGCTCTATTACATTGTCTGCCTACCTTTAAGTCATCAGAAATAATCACCCCTAAATCCCTTTCCTCAATTGTTGAGGTTAGGACTCTATCAAATATTCTGTACTCTGCCCTTGGGTTTTTTCGTCCAAGATGCATTATCTTGCACTTATCCACATTAAATGTCAGTTGCCACAATTCTGACCATTTTTCTAGTTTACCTAAATCATTTGTCATTTGGCTTATCCCTCCTGGAACATCAACCCTGTTACATATCTTGGTATCATCAGCAAAAAGACATACCTTACCATCAAGACCTTCTGCAATATCACTAATAAAAATATTAAAGAGAATGGGTCCAAGTACAGATCCCTGAGGTACCCCACTGGTGACAGGTCCAAGCTTCGAATATATTCCATTAACTACAACCCTCTGTTGCCTGTCACTCAGCCACTGCCTTACCCATTCAACAATATTGGAATCCAAACTTAAAGATTGCAGTTTATTGATAAGCCTTCTATGTGCAACAGTGTCAAAAGCCTTACTGAAATCTAGGTAAGCAATGTCTACTGCACCACCCTGATCTATAATTTTAGTTACCCAATCAAAAATCAATAAGATTAGTTTGGCATGATCTCCCTGAAGTAAACCCATGTTGTCTCTGATCTTGAAATCCATGTGTTTTTAGATGTTCATCAATCCTATCCTTTAACATGGTTTCCATCACTTTCCCCACTACTGAAGTAAGGCTTACTGACCTATAGTTGCCCGACTCCTCCATATTACCTTTCTTGTAAATGGGCAGCAAGTGAATATCCCCAGCTGTTTGAAATATAAAAGTGCTAATTTCACAATTAAATTGGCATTTTTATAAATGGGAAGGCTTGGCCTGCAGTTGTGGGAGGGGCATGGTCACCTATTTAAGCCCACTACTCACCTCCACCTGTCTCGTTCGTTCCGTAGCGTTGCTTGACACCTCCCTCATCTCCCATTTTATACTTTTCTTTATTCCTTACAGGGTGGGCCCTCTTTATCTACAGGCCTACTGCTACGTCGGTTCCGGCACACCTCAACCGACTTTTCCTCTTCTTACACTCTTGCCTCAGCTTTTTATGCCCCTACCACAACTTTAAATTTTAAAGGGATACTCTAGTCATATAACAATTCAGCAACATGAAAGTGCTCTGCGTGTGTGAAGTGCTGCTTTAAAGGAACATTTTTTCGAGCCGCAAGTACATGCTTAGTGTTAAAGCAGAGTAGGCACCTGCTTCCTCCACATTGCAGGTGCCTACTCTCCTTAAAAATGTACCCGGCCAGGACTCAGAGGTCGCAGGAGGAGCTCAGTTTTCCTGCTCCCTCGCGCGCGCAGTCTGTAGTGATGCCGGAATATGACCTCATATTCCGACACCCTGCATCACTAAACTGCGTGTGTGAGGGGGCAGTGAGGAGCTGAAAGGAGCTCTCCAGATAGATTCCCACTGGACCACAGGGAGAGGCCCCATACCAGCTTCCAAAGGTAGGGAGCAATAAATAAAATGTGAGTGCGTAAGAATGTCAGTCAGTCAGTGAGTGTCTGTCTGTGTTGCGATGGCAGTGGCTGGACAGTGGAGGACCCATAGGTGCACGGAGGCACGCAACGCCATGTCACATTCCGACATGCTCCACCTTAACAGGGTTTCTAGAAGTAGCAGGAGTATCAGCTTTGTCACGTGGTGCAGTCGGCGCCATTTGGGGTATACCAGAGGCTGGACTCTGGAGTTGCATACTGGCAGCGGAAATGTGAGTCCTCTGCTTGTTGGCTAGAGGAGGATGCCTGGGATTTAGTAGAGAGGGGGGGATTCTGATTTTTATTTTATATATTTTTTTGCAGCCCATATAAACGTAAACCTTGTTTATTTGGCCTGTGCTAGACTTTGAGTTTAATATGCTTGATCTAAGAACTATAACAACTTCAATCCACTATTGTGGTTATAGTGCTTGGCGTGTCCTTTTTTTCGTGTAAAAATAACCTTTTTATTCTTTAATATGAATTATCATCAGATGCTTAATGCGATTTTATTTTTATTTTTTAATTTAACAAATCTAGATTTTTAGAGAACTGTAATCTTACAAAAATTATCTACTAAGCATAAGTTGGCCATTTTACCCTAAAATTTGTAATTGTAATTTTTCAGTTTACTGCAATGGTCCATTTAGTGAATAAACAATTAGGTTATTGGGCCACGATCCAAGAATAATAAATCTTTTAAAGACCAAAACAATTAGGAATTTGAAATTAATTAGGTTTTGTGTTTTCGGGTAACACGGAGTCCATTTTCAGAATGTGTAACCAGGTTTTATCTGATATTCATATGTCGTCTTAATTTTGATCTTATTTTGTCTTTTCCATGTCCAATTTGTTGGGGAATTCCCAGACTCTCCAAACCTGTAGATCTGAATGCTGAGCTCTCCTTGTCAGTGCTTGCTTACTGTTTTTGTTTTTTATTTTAAATCTAGATCTGCCACCATGCTGCCCAAACATCTCTCCATAAATTAAAAAACAAAATAGTCTCTCATTTCAGTCAGTTCCACATAACGCACTATAAACTTGTTTGAGCGGTTCCCTCGTTACCTCTGTGTGAACTTTCGAATATATTGCGTTGGATATAAAGATAATTTTGATGCTAATGTGGCTAATCCCTATATCCTGCTATAACCCTGCGTTCCTTTTATCAGCGAGAACTTCTTAAAGTTACAGATCGTGCACAGATATATGTATATACATGTTAAAAACACACCCTTATCCTTCCTGGGGAATTTAACCTCTTCTTCTAAAGGACCGCCACTCCCCAATGAATTAATTACTGGATTAGTAAAATCTTAAAGGGGAACACAATGCTCTCTCTGTGACACTCGGAAAAATTGTTACATAGGAAAAGTAAACTTAATGTTTCAAATCCTGGGACATCACAGTTCCCCTTCAAGGTGGAATAAGTGTGTGACAGCTGTCCTCTTGAGAGCAATTTATGAAACCTGAGTTTCTTCTCCCTAAGACTCTTTTGTTCGGCCGGCAGACCACCACAAGGTATTTGCTCCTCAACAGGTGGGCATTAGGGGTTATCAGTCAGTTTGTAAGTGAGCTGCATGCCGTGTTTATAACGTGAAATGTACAAAAATAATACAATAAATTCAATGCTGTTCAGAAAGGAAACATCAAGGCTTGAACAAGTTCAAACTCTTGCCCCAGGGATTCAAAGCGCTAAAGTGATCATTCTGATTGGCAAGTGGATCTCAATTGACATAAATCTACATTCCTTTAAAAATATCACAGCCCATTAAGACCGATGTGTCTTTATTCATTTCTGGTTGGTTTGTTTGAGTTTTTCTCCGCGCCCCCCCCAATGGGGAGTTAACATTACATATGTTAAATGGCCGGTGGTTACCGCCATCAGGTGAGCCACTTTGCTCACAAAACTCTCATCCTATTGACACTTGAACAAGTAAAGCAACAGTTTAGGCTGTTTATGGCACAATATTAACTTCATCTAAATTATGTTATGGTGCCAGGAGACCCCTGGGCACACTCACATTCAGGGGTTAACCTCGGTTTCCTCCAGTGCCGGTCTCCACTCAAGCTACTAGTTGTCTATCTAGGGCACATTTATGCTAGATGCATTATGGGAGGTATAGTCCACAACATCTGGAGTGCAGAAGGTTGCCTACCCCTGCTGCTAGAGAAACATGTAAAATGCTTCATGTGTTTAGAGCAAACTGTAGTCTGATAGTTTAACGTTCCCTGCCTGCATTCACTGGGGCACTTTCCTCAGGTGCTGTTGTACACCATGGCACAGGATCTGCCGTTGTGACCCTGTTGTAATCCTTCCCACGTTTATAGTATTGCTTTACCAGCATATTGTATACACGTGGAGGACGAAGAATCTATCGCTTTACATGGGGCTTTCTCAACCACCAGAGAATTAACGATCAATATCCTCTGTCTCGATTTGAGTCATTATGCTATCATCTTGTCAGGTGTCTGTGCCAACTTGGCGCGTCTGAAACAAATGGCTTGGTAATGTGCAGATTGTCCTGAAATCGCATCCTCCTCTCTGTGTGCAGCTAGAAAATTGTTTAACCAACAAACTTAATTATACCGTCCCACAAGACACAGCTACTTCCTGCGCAGCTCACCGCACCGCTTGTTCTACTGAGGTGGAATAATTAATGGCCTAAGGAAGGGACGACCGTGTTCTGTGAGAGAAAATTTGGAATGGTTGTTGAAGGAAGATATATTAGGCCTGCTTTACTAAACAGCAGTCAGAGGTTCCACAATTAAATATCCCAGGGAGAGATGTTAGGTTTGCAAGATACATTATTGGTACTCTGCAAACCACGGTAAGGGTCCCTGGGGTGCAGCATTTAGAGAGCAGGGTGGGCCAGTGCTCCAATAGCACTAGTTGCTATGTAACAGCCAGACCAGGACTTGTATATACCTTAGGAGTTCCAGAGATGTGAACTAATTGATACTCACCTGTAGCTGGTCAATAAGCAGCCAGGCTTTTAAAAGAAGGGATCAGCCTGCTGCAGAGTGAGGGAGATAGAGCCAGAGGAATGGTGTGTTTTGCAGCTATAGTAAATTGGTAAGTGGGAAAGCTGCCCAATTCCAGTTAGTGATTATTGTGTTTAGTAAGTGCTCAAACAAGAGCAAGGAACTTGGTTTTATTTATTTTTATTTTGAAGCACCAAATAAATCAGAAAAACTGAGCTGGATGTGTCCTGGACTTTGATTACCCTAGAAGGCTGTGGTTACCATAAGATCTGTGACACAATCCTACCGGTAAAAGACGTGGTTTGTTACAGTTCATTATAGTTGATATGAATGGTAACTGAGCATATTTGTACTAAACCAAATAGAGGGGGGGATAATTCTTTTCACACATTTCAATGACCTTCTTGCCTTTGTGCCCTTACTGCATGTGTAAATGGACATGAGACGTGACCATAAAAATGTACTCCTTACAGCTTGTTCTCTATGCAAATTTCTGTTTGGAACTTTTTGTGCAGTTGTTTGTAGAGAACGTTTATTTTTATTTTTCCAGTCATGATGCTACCTTTTTATTTCCAATGAGCGCACTGTGCCATGTTCTATAAATGCCTTTATTCATAATCAAAAAAACAAACAAACCTACAAGTGAAACTACTAAGTTGGTGAATACCAGCCATACTGACACTACTACTTGCTGTATGGTGGCTTCATTCATGTTTTTTTCAGTAACCAATCTACTGGTGACTGCCAAAATCCATTTAAGTAGCTGAGGATTTGTACAGCCTAAGCACATGTTAAACATGATCTTGTCACATCAATGTCTCTAGTGTTTTACAGTAAGTGTTTTCTCGTAAAACAAACAATGCTTGGATCTACTAGGCTTATGAATATTCTAAATAAATGAAAACTAAAACAAAAAGTGGATAAAAACAGGCACTGATCAGTAATCCCTATCAAAACTCAAAATGAAGTATATAAAAAATAAAATGTGCTGATATCTTAAGCGTTAAGGTGCATAAAATTACATGCAAATCCAAGTATATGGATGCTGTGCAATAGACTTGTTTTAATATTGTCTTAAAGGTGCAGCCCAAGGACATTTAAAGTGTGTGTATGTATGTAAATATAATATAACATTTTCTTCTACTTTTTAACAATTTCATTTATATTGGTTTGTGCACCATCGTGTGTGTGTGTGGTGGTTTTTTTTTTTATTTTTATTTTTTTTATTTTTTTTTTCTAGATAAGGGACGTTTTAGGAATTTTTTTTAGAAGTGCATGCTTATGGCAAAGCTCTGCTGTGATTTTTAGAATATTTTATTATAGGATACAAGTGAAGCTCCTTCCCACTGACTCAGCCAGGCCTGTAACCTGGTGTTTGTTTTGTAATAAACACTTTGTGTGACTTTCTTGTGTTACAAGTTATGTGGGTAGAGGTGGATTCATCGTTGCCAGCAGGGTCGATATCAAACCTGATCGGCGTTCAAGCATTCCGAGTAGGAGGCACTGAAAGATCCGGAACAGGTGGCAGATTATTATAGACCCCGGTAAATTTGTGATGCAGCCAGAAGTGAGTGGGCATGTTCTTCAGTGACCTTTAACCCCTTGAGGACCAAGCTTAATTTGTTTTTCACTTGCGGACCAAAGCAATTTTTGGTCTGTATGTTTAACCGCAGTTTCCATCTTTCTTATTTTCTGCACACACTTATTTTATACTTTGATTTACGGAGTATGTAAGACGTCTAGGATTTCAGTTTTATTTTTGGTAGTTATAGGTCACAAAACACAAGAAGTTAAATAAAATGTCAACGTGCAGAGAATTTGGTATGTTTATCTTGTAAGTTTAAAGGAACGCCACACCCAAAAGTACTTCAGCTCAGAAGAGTGCTTTATGGGTGAGGGGTATCCTAATTTAACGCCTGTCTATTCTATGAGAAAAATGCAATTTAAAAAAAATAAATAAATTTAACTAGGGAACACCCCCTAGCTGTCAAACAGCCAGGGAAGTTTCCTTCCCACTGCCACTAGCTCCACTGAGTGAACGGAAGTAGCAGGGGCTCTTTCCTTGAACGTACCTACCTTCTCCCACACAGACTTCAGACCAGCTCTAGCAGACTTCAGATGCGTGTCTCAATGAGAAACCTGAGATTGCTCTTTTCCCTGCGAAAAGACTGAAAGTCTCTTCCAGGGATAAAAAAGGAAGGACTTGCGAAGGCTGCAACTCATAAGATCCTATGGTGAACAAGGATTTGTTAAATAACCTTGACATTGACGTTATTCAGTTCAACACTTTGTTTTGTGAAACTCGTTGGCCCGTTTAAAACTAGTATTTTATTAGACTAGGAAATATTGTTCTAGTTAAAGTACTGTGCTTTGTTAAGGAAGCACAGATTAAATCAACTCTCCAGTGCCAGGAAAACAAACCTAATCCTGCAGTGCCCCCCCCACCCCCCATCCCATGTCACTGAAGGGGTTTTAACCCCTTCAGCTACTTACCTGAATCCAGCGCTGATGTCCCTCGGCGCTGGATAAGTCTTCGTCCAAGCTCCCCCACCCTCCGCCGATAGCTGGTGGGGGAGACCTAATGCCGCATGTGCGCATTAGACCTCCCCATAGGAAAGAATTATTCAATACTTCTCTATGGGGGAAATCACAGAGGACAGACTTAAAGCTGCAATGTAAGCATTGCAGAACTCTGGAACTGCATTGTTTTACATTGCAGCACTAAGTGCAATAGGGGCACTGCACCCAGACCACCTCAATTAGCTGAAGTGGTCTGTGTGCCTACAGTGTCCCTTTAAATGACCAGATTACTTTATCTTAGTGAAGTGGGTTGTTGCAGTGGTCCTGTCCTTGTAACTTTGCAATATAAAACAATGTTTTTTTTTTTTTTTTTTCTTAAACGACAATGTTTATATTGCAGGGTTAATTCCACCCCAAGTGGCTCTTCCACTACACCGACAGAGTAAAGCTGGGTCACACAGGAGCCACCATAGGAAAGCATTGATTCAGAGGATGCTTGGATGCAGCGCTTGAGTATCAGGTCCCTAATGCTCCTCTAGGAGAAGCATTGGATTGGATGAACGGTGGGGGAGGCCATGCCTCTTCCACAATGTCACAGGAGGCAGTGCGAGTAAGCAGCTCTGATGGGCTCTTGGTGCTGGGAAAGGTTGTGATTTATTTTTTATTTAAATCTCATCGCAAACACGAGGGAGGCAACTTTATAAAGGAACAGAGCGAAGCGCACACTAGTGCATTAGGAATACAGGTTTGTATTGGTGTTTCTTTTGAAGTTTTTATGGTGGGGGTTGTTTTTACCTTTTTATTGTATCCCCAGCTTTTAATATTTTTTAAGTTGCTTGATGTGATATACCAATGCTGGCATAAACTATGCAGTATAAAAAAAAATTTGGGGTCCCTATTGGCATTTTAAAAACAGGCCATCTTCCTGGGATTCCTGAATTGTCTCCAGAGCTCACTATGCTGAAGGTACCAAAACTAGCTCTGCAGTGCCACCTTGGGTGCCCTCTTGAAAGTTATTTCTGATGAACATTGGGAGGTCATGCTCATCATGTACTGTGGTGTAAAAATACTGTGTGCACCTTAAAAACTAAAGCTAAATGGTGCCTGCTGGTTCTGGGCATTTTCTCTTAATGGGTTAATTTGTTGATTTTTGGTTTTAATCCAAAATAGTCCAGACAGCACCCAGTAGCTCTGCCTCTCTTCAAAAACTGTTTAACCTTTTAAGATAAGATGGTGCAAAAGGCCTCCACATACCATAACTTCAGTGAGTGTTCTTTCAGACCATCTGTTAAGCAAAGTCAAGACATAAGACAAAGTAGGGACTACTTTGTCTTTTATATATATATATATATATATTTATTTATTTTTGACGCATGGAAAAAAGGCCAAGAGCTACTCTTTGTCAAACACTCAGCCATAACTAGTGACGATAGAGAGGCAAAAGGGTTCTTTTCTGGAGGATCCTTCGGTCTTGTGATATCCTCCATAGACATCAGTGTTGTCCTCTCTCCCATGTGTGAAAGCACCGCTCGAATGTCTGGTCTTGGCAGATGATGCGCCAGGAGCTGTAGAGGTCCTCACAAAAGAAGATGGTGGCACCAGCAAGTGTCAGGATCAGATTAAGTATAAACCATCTTCCACTTCACCCCAGAGTCACCGCAATACAAGTAGAGCAGTCACCATCCTGTATCTTTGCAAAATATGCAGAGACCGTGAAAGCTGACACACGTTTCGTTTTATAGGGCTGGATTGCAGCAATTCTCAAAGGTTTTGCTGAAACACTTCGAGGCCAAGGCAACACTTTGAACTTTTTGTCATGTTCCTCAAACAATTCCTGAGGAAGTCCAGTGGACGAAACGCGTTGGATTTTTATGTTGGGGACTTGCAGTGCTGTATTCTTTGCTCCACCTTGCAGTGGATATATGCTGTTTTTATCTGGACTTTTTGTAAGTGCATTTGTAATAAATATTTGCTCTTCTAAGTCTCATCTGCACTATCATCTGGTTTCTTTTTATTTACAAGTGCTAAAGATCAACTCCATAATATTCTGAAGATCATTTCTGATTTAGGATGATGGGCCTGATATTCACTTACATTTTGTGAGTTAAACCAAACCTGTGTGTGTATATATGTATGTGTGTGTGTGTATATATGTGTGTGTGTGTGTGTGTGTGTGTGTGTATATATATGTATGTGTGTGTGTGTATATATATACTTTTATCACACTGTGCGATTTATATATATTTTTTCATAGATACTGCCCACCACGCTGCTCTATTATAAGGTTGTATATTCCTATTTACACCTTAGAAGTGTTTTTTGCATCTTTCTGCATTCCTACTTATTTGTTTTGGCTTCAATTCCCGAACAATGTTTGCAATGTGGCATGGTGCATTATCCTGCTGAAAGAGGCCACTACCATGAGGTAACATCATTGCCCTGAAGGGTTGTACGTGGTCTGCAACAATCTCTAGGTAGATGGTATTTGTCAAAGTAACATCCACATGAAAGCTGGGACACCGTTTCCCAGCAGAACCTTGACCAGTGCCCTTGTCAGTCACTTAAATCTTTTCACTTGCCCATTTTTCTTGCTTCCAATACATGAAAGTCAAGTACCCTAATCTTGCTTCCTAATATATCCCCCCCTTGACAAGTGCCAATGCATCTTGGACTTAAAAACCCAAGGGCAGAGTACAGAATATTTGATAGAGTCCTAACCTCAACATCTGAGGAAAGGGATTTAGGGGTGATTATTTCTGATGACTTAAAGGTAGGCAGACAATGTAATAGAGCAGCAGGAAATGCTAGCAGAATGCTTGGTTGTATAGGGAGAGGTATTAGCAGTAGAAAGAGGGAAGTGCTCATGCCATTGTACAGAACACTGGTGAGACTTCACTTGGAGTATTGTACACAGTACTGGAGACCGTATCTTCAGAAGGATATTGATACCTTAGAGAGGGTTCAGAGAAGGGCTACTAAACTGGTTCATGGATTGCGGGATAAAACTTACCAGGAAAGGTTAAAGGATCTTAACATATCAGGAAGTATTACCTTACTGAGAGGGTAGTGTATGCATGTAATAGCCTTCCAGCTGAAGTGGTAGAGGTTAACACAGTAAAGGAGTTTAAGCATGCGTGGGATAGGCATAAGGCTATCCTAACTATAAGATACGGCCAGGGACTAATGAAAGTATTTAGAAAGTTGGGCAGACTAGATGGGCCGAATGGTTCTTATCTGTCATCCTATTCTATATAATCAATGTTATTCACCTTTAGAGTCAGTGGTTTTAATGTTGTGGCTCGTTGAGGAAATGCAGTCGTTCATACACTGCAGCAGCCATCTTTGTTTACAAAAGCATTCTCAGAGTAGTGTGTGTGTGTGTGTGTATTTTATAGCTCACAGCTGAATGTATAAAGTACATTTTGTATACATGCCCACAGTTAAAATTGCAGTGTCAGAGATTCCAGTGTGTTTTTAAGTAGGAGTCTGTTTCTGAAATGCACAAAACAAACCGTATGTTTGTATGAAGAGTAAGATCCGCTGCGGGAGCGGAATGCAGTGCTGGCTTACACTGCATACTGTTACCTTTTCTCAGCCATTTCAATGTAAGCTGCTTGGCTGCTGCCCAGAACGGGCAACAGCTTATAGACCTGAACAAGCATCTCTCACCCCATCACTGGGAATTGGAATACGGAGTGCTCCTCCTTAGGATGTCCGCAATACAGTTTCGTTAAAGGAACACTCCACTAACCACTACATTAGGTTTTGATGCATAGTCCTCTTAAATATTATACGCTGCTCCTTCAAAGTCTGTTAAAGATGCCTGATGGGTATTTATAGGGCTGGTAAATGATAATTAAAACACAAATTGGAGAAATAAAGTAAACAGAGTGCAGGTCAGGAGTCTGGATACAAGTCAAGGGCTCGTGAGCTGCACCACTGTAACCACCGAATACGGAGCTACAATAAGGGGGTAACCCTCCAAAATATGCAAGAAATAGGAGAAAGTGATGTATAGAATCCCACAAGGGGAAACAAACATTGGGAGAGCTCCACTGGTATAAGAAAAGAAGGGGGACCCTACCTTTTTAATCAATCTAAGGATAAAAAGGATATGCAAACAAAAAGTATAACTTGAAAGGGAGATCTACTAAACGGTGCCCAGGGGATCCATTATCTGGAGTACTAAATAGCTTCTATGTTCCAGGTCCCCTAGGGCCCGACTGACGGGAAGGTAGTGTAAACTAGGTTAGGGAGAGGGAAAAAGCACAGGGTCCACAGAGAACAAGGGGCCAGGTAATCTCGTCTAAGTGCAGATGAAAAGCCTTTATGGGGTTTTTATGTGTTTTTTTTTTTTAAGGTACTTTTTGGAGTTTCATAAAATTGCATGTTTTTCTGTGCTTGGAGATATTTGGGTAAGATTAGTACAATTCCTAATTCAATTATCACCCAAGCACAGAGGAGGGATTCTATTGTTTGTCTATGGGAGCATCTCACTGTATGACTGTTTGTTTTTATTGGTTTATTGACTTTGTGTCACTGTGCCCAACAAGGTCCACCTGGGTGTCAACCATGTTGGGGAAACTTGCATAAAAGGCCAGTGTGCCTCCATTTAAAATCCTATTTCAGCTTGTACTCCAAAACTGTTACCTCTGTACTCCTGTTACAAAACTGTACTCCTGTTATTGGAGGGAAATAAGATTTACTCCTGTGTCTGCTGTTCCAGCTTGCAGGGGATTAAACGGGGAAAGTCCTTGTAAAAACTAGGAACAAATTCCCCATTCAACTCCAGGAAGGAGCGGTTCCAGGGCCCCAGTCATGCCACGGCGACTGGGCAGAAGTGCTGCTGTTTGTCCCCTGTTCCAGCTGGGACATGGTCCTTGACCAAGGTACCCGGCCAGAGTACAGAGAGCTCTGTTGCAGCCCCCCTTCATTTCTATACCAGTGGAGCTCTCCTGACGTTGGTTTCCCCTTGTGGGATTCTATACATCACTTTTCCTATGTAAAGGATAGCTAACCTAGCAAATTATATTATAGAAAAACATCTTCTATAGAGTTAAAGAATTATGTTTTTCTTATTATTGAAAACCTCATGGGCACTGTAGCCTCAGAATATGATTTTGTAATTGTGCGTCTCCTGCCTTGCCGTCCCTCCATGGGAGCGGGCCTCTTTAAATTATTTATTTTTTTAAAGCACAGCACATCCAACGAAAAGCAAGTATTCGTTCGCGAATCTTGGCATCTTAACATGACGTGGATCTGTTTCAGTACAAATTGTGCAGGATCCAGCCAGAGAAGTTTTATTTTCAATAATAATTTCATTTAATTTTCCAGTACGGAGGCTCCTTTAATACCATAAACTGCCGATTTTGATCCGAACACAAACCATTCGAGGCCTGTGATTTCAGTGCACCTATCTTGCAATAGGATATCTCTTACTCTGTAGAACATAAAACAAAAACATAACTTTTAATGCTTTTGTCAGGTTAGATTGACTACAGGCAGTAGGTGAGGGATTGTGCATCCCATGATGTTTGTGGCTCAATCCCAGAATGCTTTGTGAGCCAATGTATCGATTACCTTTTTCTAGCATTCTTGAATGGAACTGTGGGTTATTGGCGGTCAGTAAATGTGCAGCAGGGGCTGACTTGTAAGATAAATGCTTCGTAAAATGTGATATTTTTTGTTGGAAAAATCAGTTTCTCATACTCCATGCAAAGTAATTTTTTTCTAATCTGATGGGAAGTCCAGCATCTTTTCTCCTTCCTCTTTACTGTTTAGCATTTTACTCTTTGTTTGAATCCAGCTGGAAGTAAAAACACAAACTGTGCCAGAAACCTTTATGTGGAACATGGTAATTACAAGTAATTAAGGTTTTATATTTGTGTACTGTGTGCCTACTCCCTTTAAACTCACAAGGAAGGTGGTACACCCCCAAAATTCAGCCTTTAGAATTAAGCAACAGCGCCACCTAATGGCTGCCATTATTAGTGCAATGTTCAGCTTTGGTGAAACTTATATAGAACTCTCTATTCAGTTCTGATCCAAACAGCACCCTGTATGTGGCTTTAATGGCAACAAATCAAAATTTATGGTTAGGCTTTATCCTATAAACTCTCAAATTCTGTCACATTTCACAATTTATTAAAATAAACGCACATGCAAGTTTTTCTTTTTCTTTCTACACGTTTTCTTTGGGGATATGGGGGTGGAGGGTGGGGGGGGGAGAAACATCTTGCAAAAGCTGTAGACATGCTGTTTGCAGCCCTTGCAAGCCCCTCCCCCCCCCTCCCCCGAAAAATACTTTGTGCTGGTTAATACGTCAGACGTTTCTCATTAATGATGTTTCTCAATGAGTTGTTGTGCCGTTCAGTAGCTCCCATAATTTCAAATGGACAAAGACCGACCTAAATTAAAGGGTGTCACCATGAGCAGGGTGGTTCTGAGAGAGAGGTGATTTATGAATAACCATTTATGCATCTGAAATGTAATTTGGAACAAAACCCCATATCTTATTTACACAGACTGCTTTTTAAACTTATTGTAGTTTAAAGGGACATTATAGGCACTCAGACCACTTCATCTCATTGAAATGGTCTGGGTGCAGTGTCCCTGTCTGCCTTAGCACTGCAATGCACCCTTTCAGTGCTGGGGGGGGAGGGGGGGGGGAAGAGGAACATGCAAAGGATAACTATAGTATTCCTTTTAAAGACACATTACTGGGAGTATTATTGCTGTGGAGCTCTGTTATATAGACACCCCAACAAAATGGAGCTCCTAGATAAGAGAGACAGATGGATTTGGGTCCAAAATAGGGACTGCTCCTCATAAATAGGGACTTTTGGGAGCTATGTGGTTCATTGAGAATGGGTGAAAGAAAACCTTTCTGACAAACACTCCTTGGCTGTCACTCAATTTCTGTTAAAATCTGCACTTTTACAAACTGTCCCAAATATGACAAACTTCAGAAGCCTAAAACACTTAATGCAATCTTAAGTGCTCTGTGTCTGTAGTGTTCCTTTAATTACCAATGTGAGTAGTGAAAGAGACTATACGATGGTTATCTCAGAAAAGTCAAATTTCCCTCAAGTAATGGATAAAACTGTAATTTGCCCCAAGGCTCCATAACGTCCGTCAATGAAAGTGTTGATCTATGAGTGACACCCTGCGTGTAATGTAACACACACACACACACATTTTACACTGGCCGACTCTGGGATCTGGTTGGGCAGATGTAATGTATATCAATAAATAATGTCAACACCTGCCTTGTGTCAGGTTATGGAAACTTGTCTACGCTGAATGTCTATTATATTTACAATAGACTGCATCCATCACCATGGATAATCGGATTAAGTGTTAAAGAGACATATGTTGTATTATGCGGGCTGTTTGTGTGTTTTGCTTTTGTTTTCTAAAGCAACATTTCAAGCTCCTGCAGAGACCACGAAGTGGTTGAGCGTTTTTTGAGGTCGTTACTGGTCTTCCAATTCTTAAAGGGACACCATAATTACCCAAGCCACTTTACTTTAATGGAGATGGTTTTGGTGTAGGTCTTGGGGGAATGATCTAAACTCCAAACTACTTAAGCTAAAGTTGTGCTGCTTAGAATATCTCCTCTAATGGGAGCTCAGTGCATCTGACACCTGTCCGGCAGGTTCTCCAAAGGGGATTTAAGAATCTGAAGTTTGGCAGTGGAAAGTTAAGATTTTTCTGAAAGTGAAATAAACGATTTGTCAAGCTAAAAGAAGCTACAGTATGTCAGCTGATGATCTTCACAAATGACCATACTGGAAGGTGTGGACGAGTGGTTACTTATTGAAACCTGAGGGTTTCTAAAGTATATAGTTGCTTGGACAATCTTTTTTTTATTTTATTTTATTTTTTTAATTAAGCACACGAAAACCTACCTATTCCTTATAAAGCCTGTGGACTCTACAAAACCTTCATACATTCCAAAGGGACTGACTCCATTTATAAGAAACATACTGCTTTTTTTCTTTTCTCCTTCTTGGATTTAACGTCATCCGATTTTTATTTTTCCTCCCTGTTTTCTAAACCCAGTGGGTGGTTGTTACAGGAACACACGATAAATCTTTTACCTAGAACATCATTATCCTGCAGAGATGTAGCTATCCAGCTTTAGACAAACTAACACTCCCTTAACCCCTTAAGGACCAATCTTCTGGAATAAAAGGTAATCATGACATGTCACACGTCATGTGTCCTTAAGGGGTTAAAGGGACACTATAGTCACCCTGACCACTTCTAGGAAGTGTTCTGGGAGCCAGGTCCCCCAGGTTTTAACCCTTCAGATGTAAACATAGCAGTTTCAGAGTTTCAACATCTGAGGAAAGGGATTTAGGGGTGATTATTTCTGATGACTTAAAGGTAGGCAGACAATGTAATAGAGCAGCAGGAAATGCTAGCAGAATGCTTGGTTGTATAGGGAGAGGTATTAGCAGTAGAAAGAGGGAAATGCTCATGCCATTGTACAGAACACTGGTGAGACCTCACTTGGAGTATTGTAGACAGTACTGGAGACCGTATCTTCAGAAGGATATTGATACCTTAGAGAGGGTTCAGAGAAGGGCTACTAAACTGGTTCATGGATTGCAGGATAAAACTTACCAGGAAAGGTTAAAGGATCTTAACATGTATAGTTTGGAGGAAAGACGAGACAGGGGGGATATGATAGAAACATTTAAATACATAAAGGGAATCAACACAATAAAGGAGACTATATGTTTAAAAGAAGAAAAACTACCACAACAAGAGGTCATAGTCTTAAATTAGAGGGCAAAGGTTTAAAAATATCATGAAGTATTACTTTACTGAAAGGGTAGTGGATGCATGGAATAGGCTTCCAGCTGAAGTGGTAGAGGTTAACACCGTAAAGGAGTTTAAGCATGATATGGATAAGCCTATCCTAACTATAAGATAAGGCCAGGGATTAATGAAAGTATTTAAAAAAAATAAAAAAAAAAAAAAATAAAAAAAAAATTGGGCAGACTAGATGGACTGAATGGTTCTTATCTGCTGTCACATTCTATGTTTCTAGTGGCTGTCTTCCTGAAAGCCACTAGAGGCGCATCCAGTGTGTAGAACGTCCATAGGAAAGCATTGAGAAATGCTTTCCTATGGATTGTTTAAACGCGCGCGGCACTTGCTGTGCATGCACATTCCGCTCCACTCGTTAGCTGACGGCTGGTGAGGAGAGGTCATCTTCGCCAATGGAGCCCGGCGCTGGATTAATGGAAGTGGCTGAAGGGGTTTTAACTACTTCAGCACCAAGGGAGGCGGACCCTAAGGGTGGGGGTACCATTAGGGCACCATAGTGTCATGGAAAACTGGTTTGTTTTCCTAACACTATAGTGATCCTTTAAGGGTAAGCTAGCTAGAGCCTCTCCCCATTCATCTAGGCTGCTTGCTATGCATCTTGGGATTTCCACTTCATTATATCTAGAAACTATATGCAGATATTCCAAAAGCTAATGGCTGTTCAATGAATGTTTGCTTTCACAGCCTTATCTGCAACATGCCTAGATTGCAAGCTCTGTGGGGCAGGATATCACTTGCTGTTTTCCAGTCATTGTTTGTTCTCAAGTGTCATTCCTTATAAATTGCTCTTGTCAATATACAAATAGTTTTATGTACAGACTGATGCAGTTGCCCTATAGAGCCGCTGCGTGCTGTGTCAGGTATAATGCCTCATCGATGTTGTTCAGAGAGAATCTCTTTGGCAATGGAATAAATTGTGCAGATGGAATGAAATGTTTTGGCCATGGAGTTTAGTCATATAGAGCTAGATTCTTTCCTGACTGTGTGGAGTCTATTTTGCTTAATTAAGAGTTGTTTTGGTTTCTCCCTTACTCTAGTTAATTTGACAAGTCATCTGCCTTCCTGTGTGCTCACTATTGAGATGTGCGTCAGCTCTTTGTCCACCCAAACAAGTTTTGCGTTTATATAACAATATTTATTTTTACCAGTGGCATGATCTGTTTTCATTTGTTTTATATTATTATTATTATTTTTAATCCCTCCTCCAGGTTCCACTGCTTAGAAGTTTAATTTTCAATCTGTACAATTTGGTTTTGCCAAATTCATGGACTGCCAGTACATCCACGTTTTTAGTTCATAGAAAGTTTAATCATGTTCTGTGTCTATCCAGATAGCTTGTTTTGTACATCTTGCACGTGCCAATGCTTACAGAAAACATAGACATATCCAGATGTGTTAACCACTTAATAACAAATGACGGACCCGGTCCATCATGTGCTAAAATTAACCCCAGATTGCCGCGGTGCCAGTGATCGCGGGGTTAACGCTGTTGCTCGGGGCCTCTGAGTCAGTGGCAGGACAGCAAATCATGATTTTCCAGCCCACATGATTGCTGTGACAGCCAGTCATAGCGGTCACAATGCTGCTGGGATATCAGATCCACCTCCCTCCACCTCTTGTGGGTTTTTGAAGTGGAGAGAGAGAGATATCGTTATTTTGTGTCCCTGAAGATAATAGTTAGATAAGGTTCCAAATCCCCTTTACCCTTCCAAAATTTTTTTTTTTTTTTTTTTTTAAATAACCCTCTCCCTGCTGATTGATATTTTGATCAAAATACAGATCACAGCACTTGACTGTGATCTATTTTTATATTTTTTTAAACTCCATATCTTATACCTGAATGTTTAGTGTTCCACCATCTTACTGATCAGACAGGCTTGTTTTCTGTAATGCTCCACCCTTTTATTAAAGCGCTAAAAATAATTTTAAAGGGACACTTTAGTCAACCAAACCTCATTAGCTTAAAGGAACACTGTGTCTAAATGTGCCATTTAGGTCCCTGGCCCCCCGTCCAAAAAGTAAAAGGTGAGTTTACTCCCCTTTTTTCCAGCACTGCAGTGTTTTCTTTACACCTGGCATGGCCCACAGTTCACTTCTTTGACTGGCATTAACAGATTTGATCTCTGCCAATCCCATGTTGCGCCAATCAGCACCTCATCATAGAGATGCATTGAATCAGTTCATCTGTATGATAGGTGCACAGCACCTCAATGCAGAGCGTGGAGACGCTGAATGCCAGCGCTGCACTGTGCAAGACTGACCCAGGAAGCATCTTTAATGGCTGTTAAATTACTTTGTTTATGCAGCACTAGCAACACCTCCCTGCATGTGACTTGCACAGCTTTCCTAAACACTTCCTGTAAAGAGATCTAATGTTTACACTTCCTTTCTTGCACATTCTGTTTAAAGGCTCTTGGAGTGCCACTTACCTGAATCCAGCGCCGATGTCCCTCTGTGCTGGTTCAGGCTCCGCCCATGTTCCTCCCCTGCTGGCGGGGGAGACCTGATGCACATGCGCACGCATTAGACATCCCCACAGGAAATTATTCAATGCTTTCCTGTGGGGACAACCTAACGCTGAAGGTCCGTGAGTAGGCACCTGTTGACCAGGATGGCAGGTGTCTACTCTGTGTAAATAGTGTCCCAAGGGAGAATGAAGGCAGCTATAATCTTAATGACCTTTCAGCACTACTCGCGCATCATGACTGTACTTTGGCCCCAGCATCGCTAAATGACGCGCGAGGGAGTAGTGCTTGATGAGTTCAGCTCTCACAAAGGTAGGGTCAAATAAAAAAAATAAAATTAAAAATTTGTGTCAAATTAACGAGTCCGTGTCGGTATCCTTTATACTTCAGATTAATAGTTTATACAGTCCTCCTCACAAACCATATTCATGTTAAATTATATCTTGAAAATTATTTCTACTACTTTTAATCAGTCTTGTTCTCCAATATGTGATTTAACTGCAATATCAGTGTCTACAAGTTGAGTTGTTTTATTTAATTTATTTTATTTATTTTTTAAGACCTGCAGGGGAACTTCTCCGTAAAAGTTTTTGATAAGCTCTGCTTTAGGGGACGGAAGTGTCCTTTTTAAATTGGCTCTGTCACTCCAAACATACCTTTCTCCAACCTGTTCCTCACTACTAATCCTTTCTTTTCTTATCTTTTTTCCTAAAATACATAAGGCACAGTAGGGACCACTTTGACTTAAGCGTTTTTCCTCCACTTGACAAAAGGCAGAGCTACCACCATAAAGCTTTGTCACTTCTCCCAGCCATCGCTAGCGATGGCTCTGGAAAATGGGATTATCACACTCCTCATAAGACTATCTATGGATGTTCCCATAGACATCAGGGTTGGTGGAGGGCTGCTGTACCATTGGGCACTATAGTGTCATGAATGCATGTTTGTATTCCTCCCATTATATAGATTCCCTTTAATACTTGCTGGCTCTTCTGGGAAGCATATCTTACAGTATAGGCTCACCATCATGTCCTAGAAGCTTCCTACTCTCTTATATTGAACATTAAAGTAATGTTTTGCGTTGTAGTTTACCTTTAATGCTCACTATTGTAGGAAATATCTTGTGGGTGGATTGCAAGGCTGGTAGACGAATGGTCCAATGGGTGCAGTATTCACAATTCAATAAATATGGGATGTTTGGCCCATCCTTCTAGTTATTTTGTAACATGCTTGTGGTCTATTTCATGTAAAGGAGTATAAGCATGCGTGGGATAGGCATAAGGCTATCCTAACTATAAGATAAGGCTAGGGACTAATGAAAGTATTTAGAAAATTGGGCAGACTAGATGGGCCGAATGGTTCTTATCTGCCGTCACATTCTATGTTTCTGTGTGAGTTGCCGACATTGTTACTTGCACATTCCTGGTGTGTTTTATAATGTAAAAACATTCTACCCTTTGATACTCAGTCTGTGCATGTCTTTTTATGTATTTCAGTTTCCCAGTGCAATATCAGCTTAAAGAAACAGCGCAACCGAAGCATCTTCAGCTCCCTATTCTGCTGTTTCCGCAGCTATAACGTAGACCCACCAACCTCAAACAATAACACTAGCCCCCTCCCTCCTTTGGTGGAAGAAAATGGGGGCGTTCAAAAGGTGAGTGCAGGAAAACGTATGTATCTTCACCCTGACCGTCTCAGAAGTTATATTGCACAGTTTAAGGGGATGAATTACATCTCAAAGTAAAATCCTGGAAACTTATTTGATGAAACAACTTCTAGACTTATTAAAAAAAAAATGTATAAATGGAAAAATGCAATTTGTGTAACGTTGCTATATCAAAGCTCCATTCTTTGAGATTGTGATTGTACGTCCTCATTACTCGGAGTTCCTTGCACAGTAGGTCAATGAATTCTGTTTTGGTTTTCCTGTCTGTATGTCTGTAGACTTCCATAGTAATAGCTTGTTTTATACACCTTTTTGGGGCAGCGCACAACTTATTGTTAATAAACTTTTCAACTTTCAGAGCTAGTCATTAATAAGGTTATAATGAGACAAAATAGTGACAAATGTGCTCAACGATATAAGCAAACTCAAACATTTTATGGATTTTAGGCAGTTTATGTAATTTTGATATAAAATATTCTTAAGAAACTGGCTTAAACTGGCTTAACCGTATCTCAAAGCACGTTTTCCTCATTCAGGAGGATACGGGTAATAAAAATAAAAAAAAGGTATTGCCATAGATTGTATAGGCCAATAATGAGTTCTTTAACTCTCACTGTTGTAGGATAGTGTCAGACTGATAGTAAGCTTTGCATTAGGTATTTTTGTCAAAGTTGGATGAAGTTTGCACAAATCAGTCCACTTCCAAATTGCTATGAATTTCGTGTAAAATATATTCACTCTCGTCCACTTTGATTTATGCTACAAACATGGTGCAAACTAGACACCCATCCATTTATTTTATTTTATTTTTGCCTGGCTGCTCATTTTGTTTTTTTGGGTTTCTTTTTTTTCCCTCTTTAAATCTTTGTAACGTGATCTAAAACCGTTTCTAAGTTCGAAGACTGGGTAGATTATTGTCGTCAATTCCTGGAGCTCGATTCATGCAAGGATAAATTATTTGATCTTGGACCCACGATAATGTAATATAAACCAATGGTGTCCAGTGATCACCATTGGGCTGTGATTGGGCTAAACTTTGGATTTCCTACGCAAGCAACATCTGAATGGCTGACGATTTGGCCCCTGGATGTACAAAATGAAAACCTTGCTATTTATTTTTTAAATTTTTCGTTGGTAAATGTGTAATTTCCTTTTTATTCTTTCCTCAGGGTGATCAGACGCAAGTCATTACCATTCCAACTGTATGTATTTTATTTCACGTTTGTTTTTTTTGTTTCGAGTTATTTTATGGGGGAGGGAGTTGTTGTGTTTTGTTTATTTTAAGTTTAACCATATTTTGTTTTTGTTTTGTCCCATCAAACATATTAGATTTTATTTTGCGCATATTGAACTTATTCCTTAAATTTCAAATTGTAAGTAAATCTTTGAAAGCATTCTCCAACTACGCTGTAGTCACACATTTTAAACCAAGCTTTGAATTTACTGCAATTTGTTGTTTAGTAAGTTCCAATGTGAATACATTTAATCACCAATAATTTTATGACCGTGTATATATATTTTTAACTATCCAGGATTTGTGGTCTCCGATAATATTGTAAAGCAGTGTCCTGGGCATACCTCGGTCACTCAGAGGGAAATTCAGTTCACTTGGTCAAGTGATTAAACTTCAGTTGCTTAACTAGTTGAATTCCACGAACCATTTGCACCTTAAGCCTATAGTTTTTTGTGCTAGTTATGTGTTTAGGTGCCGTCGCTCCATGGGGTGTTTTTATTTTTTTTTATTTTTTTTTTTTTTGGTCAAATTTCATCCCAGCACCACACAAATCAGAGTTTTTTTTTAATTTAAATTTTATTTTTTTTTTTTAATCTTATCCCTTTAAGATTAAAAGGGAATCGTGACTGAATATTTCCGTCATGTGTCCTTAAGGTGTTAAAGGGACACTGTAGTCGCCAAAACAACTTTAGCTTAAAGGACCACTATAGTGCCAGGAAAACATACTCGTTTTCCTGGCACTATAGTGCCCTGAGGGTGCCCCCACCCTCAGGGACCCCCTCCCGCCCGGCTCTGGAAGGGGAAAGGGGTAAAAACTTACCTTTTTCCAGCGCTGGGCGGAGAGCTCTCCTCCTTCTCTCCTCCTCCATTCCTCCTCCTGGGCTGAATGCGCACGCGCGGCAAGAGCTGCGCGCGCATTCAGCCCGTCGCATTGGAAAGCATTTACAATGCTTTCCTATGGACGCTTGCGTGCTCTCACTGTGAAAATCACAGTGAGAAGCACGCAAGCGCCTCTAGTGGCTGTCAATGAGACGGCCACTAGAGGAAATAGGGGAAGGCTTAACCCATTCATAATTATAGCAGTTTCTCTGAAACTGCTATAATTATGAAAAAATGGGTTAACCCTAGAAGGACCTGGCACCCAGACCACTTCATTAAGCTGAAGTGGTCTGGGTGCCTAGAGTGGTCCTTTAATGAAGCAGTCTGGTGGTATAGATCATGCCACCGCAGTCTCACTGCTCAGTTCTCTATTTAGAAGTTAAATGACTTTTTTTTTTTTTTCTGTTTGAGCCACAACTCCCCTGGCTGTGACTGACAAAACGTGCATTGTATGGTTTCAGTTTCAATCAGATGTACGTTACCTTAATTTCTTATCTCCTGCTCTGGAACTTGAACTACAGGAGTCTCCTGCAGGGTCTTGCGAGCTAGTAACAGAACAGGAGATAAGAAATTCTACATTAAACAGGACTGCATGGGACACAGAAAAGGGGGGAGGGAGAAATGGGACACAGAAAAGGGGGGAGGGAGGGTATGGGTCAAAGGGAGGTGAGGGGGAATAGAGGTAGGAATGGGACACAGGGAGGGGAGAGATGGAGGGAATGGGACACAGGGCAATTTTCGCACCAGGGGCTCAGTGGATTCTAGTTTTGCCTCTGCATAATCTCCTATGACCCATTATAGATTTGATATTTTAGATTGAACCAACTTTATAACCTTTGCGAATGTTAACACGTGCGGATCCTTCTTAAGTGCTGCACTAAATATGCATAGTGAAACATTACTAAAATGTCAATCTCAAGCTATAATATTGAAACTTTAATTCCTGTGTCATGTAGCTGTAGACGGTCTGTTTTATTTCCACAGTTCTTGGAAAGCAAGCTCTTGGCTCTCTGTGGCCTGGGGATAATTTCTTTGGTGCCCCCCCATATTGAGGCAGATGTTTCCTCTTTAAAGGTGCACTATAGTCACCTGAACAACTTTAGCTTAATGAAGCAGTTTTGGTGTATAGAACATGCCCCTGCAGCCTCACTGCTCAATCCTCTGCCATTTAGGAGTTAAATCCCTTTGTTTATGAACCCTAGTCACACCTCCCTGCATGTGACTTGCACAGCCTTCCATAAACACTTCCTGTAAAGAGAGCCCTATTAAGGCTTTCTTTATTGCAAGTTCTGTTTAATTAAGATTTTCTTATTCCCTGCTATATTAATAGCTTGCAAGGCCCTGCAAGAGCATCCTGTATGTGATTAAAGTTAAATTTATAGATTGAGATACAATTATTTAAGGTAAATTACATCTGTTTGAAAGTGAAACCAGTTTTTTTTCATGCAGGCTCTGTCAATCATAGCCAGGGGAGGTGTGGCTAGGGCTGCATAAACAGAAACAAAGTGATTTAACTCCTAAATGACAGTGAATTGAGCAGTGAATTTGCCGGGGGAATGTCTATACACTAAAACTGCTTTATTTAGCTAAAGTAATTTAGGTGACTATAGTGTTCTTTTAACATCAAAATAGGAAAAACTCCAGAAGGAAATCTTGAGCATCAAAACTTTTTTTTTTTTTTTTTCTTTCTTTTCCAGGAGAATATCCTTTCTTCTTTACGATGTGTATTTGGCAATACCGTACACGTGACACTATCTGACATCACGATTTGGGATAACATTTGTAGAGTTCTTTCTATGAGCAATGCAATGATGTGACCAAATACCTTGCTTCATTGCTATACAAAATGATCTCCCATCTGCACCAAATGTATTAACGTATCGTAGTGAGCCTATAGTGTGACTCCCTCTGATTCAGAACTCTTAAACTCACTGAATCAATATAATTTAATCAAATTAAAATATACTCTCTTTGGTTAAATAAAAATTGATAGAGAATAAAAGCCTACTTTTATAAAATCGAGCCTGATTGCTTTGTTTTTTTCCTTTCCAGTGGTTTATTACTCTAACCGCACATGTTCTGTATAAATCTCTATTGTGCAATATTTGCCTTGCCGTATAAAGATTGATAATATATCGATGGTTGCATTTATTTTCTTACTCCCTGCAGCCACCTACAAAATACCTCCTACCAGAGCTGAAAGTATCCGATTACGGAAGGAAATGTGTGGTCATTGATTTAGATGAAACATTAGTACACAGTTCATTTAAGGTACATTTGAAATGTTTTTTTTGTTTTGGTTTTTATCATGTGCCATACTGTGTGTATGTGTATCAGTGTGACCTCTTTTACTATAAATATTTTCAGGTGTCAACCTTTAATTTATACTCGAGTCAGTTGTACAGCCCATTTTATCTGAACACCATATTTTATAAAAGTGAATGGGTCATATTTACTAAATCCGTGCTTAGAAATTGTTCTTTGGTTGCCACGGTTACCAAGTCACCATAAGCACTTTGTTTAGCCTTGATACATATGGTTTTAAGATTTTATCATTAAAATACTTTTAACAGTAATGGGTTTTCATTAGTCCCACCTTCATCGCCATGAAGACCAGAGTTAATGGTTTAGTCACTTGCACGAACATAGGCATTTAATGAACTCAACAGTGAATGTTAACAGATCACTA
>OW240915.1:13968579-14014075 GCA_933207985.1 Pelobates cultripes
ACATTGACATTCTACTGAAAACAAAATATTTACATTGCAGGGTTTAAACTTGAGACATAGAACACAGACCATGTCATTGAGATGAAGTGGTCTGGTTGCCTATAATGTCCCTTTAAATCACGGTTTATCCTGCCACATCTCCTATACCTGTGACGTACACAGTTTCCTTACACACGTCGTGTAAAGAGAAAGCTAATGTTTAAACTTCCTTTATTGCACATTCTGTTTATTGTAGAAGTTCTTAATTCCTGCTCTGTTAATATCTTTCTAGAGTCTGCAGGAACCTCAGATTTGAGATTTGACATTTGATTGAAAATAAAACCATGCAGCTGTGTCACAGCCAGGGAAGTTGTGAATAGGGTACATAAACTAAAACTATTTACTTCCTAAATCTATACACCAAAACTGCTTTATTAAGCTAAACTTGTTTTGGTGACTGTAGTGTCCCTTTAACTGCTTAATAGAGTCCTCATGTCGGCATAAAATGTGCTTACAGTGCAGTGAGCATGGCATCTCCTTTTGTGGCCAATTATGAAATATTACAAAGCCGTAATCTTATTGTTTATAAAAGACTGTGTATTTCACAAGAGCTAGGATTTAATGACTGGACCGCAGCCTGTGTTAAGGGAAGAATTTGAACAATCAAACGTCATGCCGAATATTCCTTAAATCTTGTTTCTCTGTGTTGCGTGTAAATTGCTCCCTTGCTCCAGAACAGAAGAGTTGTTATCAGCAGAACGGCTGATCCCTAGAACCAGAGGTTTTTAGTAACTGAACGTGAAACCCCATTTTATGCTGTTGTACTGCTGACAGTGGGTTATTTACATGTGTATTTTGGACCTGACACAGACCAGCTAATACAGAATGAGAGTGCCCTCTGGTGTATGTGGACTATACTGCAGAACTGCCCATCACTATTCTATGTGCTTTCATCTTTTAACACCGAATATTATCAGTTTTATATCTTTCATTGCAATGGTCTTTCTCTACACTAGCCCTCTTTACAATATCCACAGAGTGGAAAATAGATTAATACCGAGTGGGGGGCTATTTCTAATGCCTTTACCAATAGGGATGAATGTACCTACACCCCTACTTTTTAATTATTTAATGTTTTGGATAGAATGGCGTTGGGCGAAAGGATGCTCAACGTGCCCATTAAAGGGAGGTTTGCTTGGATTCATTAACCCCTTAAGGACCAAGCTTCTGGAATAAAAGGGAATCATGACATGTCACACATCATGTGTCCTTAAGGGGTTAAAGGAACACTATAGTCACCTAAATTACTTTAGCTAAATAAAGCAGTTTTAGTGTATAGATCATTCCCCTGCAATTTCACTGCTCAATTCAATGTCATTTAGGAGTTAAATCACTTTGTTTCTGTTTATGCAGCCCTAGCCACACCTCCCCTGGCTATGATTGACAGAGCCTGCATGAAAAAACTGGTTTCACTTTCAAACAGATGTAATTTACCTTAAATAATTGTATCTCAATCTCTAAATTGAACTTTAATCACATACAGGAGGCTCTTGCAGGGTCTAGCAAGCTATTGACATAGCAGGGGATAAGAAAATCTTAATTAAACAGAACTTGCCATAAAGAAAGCCTAAATAGGGCTCTCTTTACAGGAAGTGTTTATGGAAGGCTGTGCAAGTCACATGCAGGGAGGTGTGACTAGGGTTCATAAACAAAGGGATTTAACTCCTAAATGGCGGAGGATTGAGCAGTGAGGCTGCAGGGGCATGTTCTATACACCAAAACTGCTTCATTAAGCTAAAGTTGTTCAGGTGACTATAGTGTCCCTTTAAAGACTAAATGCAGAGCTAGCGTCCATACAAGTCATTGCTGAAGATGGCCTTTCAATCTGCATTCATTACAATGTTGCACTAGATCCATATAACTATATTTACCGAATTGATCTGACTGTTCTGCGGCTTCCTCTCTAGGTGTATGTGTTAAAAAGGCCCCACGTGGACGAGTTCCTTCAGAAGATGGGCGACCTGTTTGAATGTGTCCTCTTTACAGCGAGCTTGGCCAAGGTGAGTGCGGAGCGTACTGATCATTCTTTTATTCAGTGAAACAGAGATTAGGTTGTTTTTTTTTGTTTGTTTTTGTTTTTTGGTGTATAAATTATTTAATTTTCGGTTCTCTCCTGAAACTCTTACTTTTCTCCCTTTTTCTTCCTTGCTTCTTTGTCTACCAGTGTGTCTTTGTGCTTTCTGCTAGTTTGTGGGTAAGTGTTCCCATGGTAACAAACTAACATACGGGCTTTGCTCATAATGTAGCCTCCATGCATTGCTCATGAAGCCGGTATGCAAATATTAAAAGTTACCATGGTTACTAGTGGGCATCACAATATTTAAATACACACTGAAGTCTGGCTCAGTCGCTGTGCCCTGGCAACAGACTTACAGATCACTGTATTGCAAATCTTCCAGCCAGGAATTGCTGCAGCGCTTCGCATTTGGAGAGGATGCTTTTTGTAGTTTTTGTAGTTTTTAGCGTTTACCAGTGCTATATAGCGCATGCCAAAGCAGTAGTGTTGTGAATAAAACCTGCACTAGAAAAAGACATTGAAATATAGCTAGTTTTGTTATTGTTTGCTTATGAATGTGCTTACAGAGATTTATCGCTGTATTATCGAGGTCAACACCCGTTCCTGCTATTTAAAGTGGTTTTGTCAGCTGAAAATGTTTGCGGTTTAGATTGATCAGTCTATTGCTTTAAGAAAAAAAAAACCAGTTTAGTTAGTTTGTAGCTGTTTTAGACCACAGTACCATGTCACACAGAGCAATATAAATGGCCAATCACAAACTGTTTTCCTGCTTATTGGCTCCCTGAATTCTACTTTCCTGAGATGGAGATTGTTAAAATTGTCTGATACGTCAGCAAATACAAATTCAAACACATTTGTGCTGGATTGCCCCAAGAAACCCTTTTTATCCCGAGTGTAGATGGTCTTTAATGCTCTGCGTGATGGTGTAAATGTATTTTCTGATGACACTGTAAACATGGTTTATGTTAAAAAAAAAAAAAAAAATGCCTCCTTCATGTGTTAAATGGAAGGATTATCAGTTACCCAATGTCTGATATAAAAAAAAAATTCTGTATTTTTTTTGTCTCATCCTTCGTTAGCTCAAGACAAAAATGTGTTTAAATTAGTTGCCAGTAGCTAAGGAAAACATTAAACTTCTTATTACAGTTTTAGTTATTTTGTTGCTAAATACAGGGTCTGTGAAAGGTACGGTGTTAAAGGACACTCCGAGCACCAGAACTGTTGGAACCTTTTTTTGTAATTTTATGTAGCTAGGAAACACATACAGTTTGAAATCCTGTTTAAATTTTTTTAAATAAATTATCACAAGTGACCATGTGTTAACCAACAGTAATGTCTACTAAGACGTGTGTGCTTCCTGCGATGTGTTGAATAAAATGCCACTTAACACATTTTGGAGATCGCTATACCATTCTTTTACAGGATAACATTACTGGTGTGGCAATACCGGAGGTCTTTGTAGCACTCCATTTTTAGTAAGTGTTCATCCACTTACGTTATTTTCAGACCCTGGCCGCCTTCACACCAGCGTCATGTTGGGAAGTATTGTTTCCCTAGTGCTACAGCAAAGTGCTTGCATGTCTGGGGGACACGCTGATCACTGTATGCAAGTCTTCATCCTTTCGTGTTGCATTTTTCCCATGCCTGGGTGAGTGCGGCATGGAGCAGTACTGTTTGGCGATCACGCATTTCCTCTAGATTAATCTACAGCGATACGAAGGAGCAGTATTTTATGGTATAAATTGGAATTGCCATTGTAACAGTACAGCCTGTTTTGTGTTTAACATTTTTAAAACTTACCACACAAAATCCATCTGTGAGTTTATGTAATGGTTAAAGGATGTTCTGCTACTGTGGCAATAAAATGGTATAACTCCACTTGAGTCTAGTATTAAACAAAATATGAAATAATGTGACACAATTGAAATAATTACTCTTGCAGCAGGTTGGTTCCGACAGCCTCCATTTAATGCAACCTGAATTGTGATTGGGAGGTCTGGTGCACGAGGCAAGATAGATTGGGGGGGGTGCGGGGGGTGGGGGTTGTAAATACAAAGGTTAGTGTGAACCTTATATAAAAGCCTTCCACCTGTAGCCAACTTTTTTTTTATATATTCCACGTGGATTGGATTCTTGAATATAGTTAATAAGCTACAAACCCTCAATTTTTAATATTTGTAAATCTTGATGAGCATCCTACACCTGTGTCGGTGTGTGCCTTTTTCTTCCCTGCTAACGGAGTGCCGGTCTGTCTTGTTATGCCTGCTCAAAGTGTGCTGGCACATTCTCCAACTATGTTTATAATTCAGCCTTTCTGACTTAAAATTTTAAAATTCACTTTGGCTTCCTGACTGCTTACAAATTAGTGAATAGGTTTACCGTAAAATTCTAACTTCGTACCGCAGACATGGACCAGCAGGTAATCCTAAAACTGTAAAAGCATAACTTGGCCACACCCTGATGTGCACATTTAAACTTGTCTTTAGAACAATTAAAATGAATGGTCTTTATTTGTTTCAAATTCATTTACATTTTTAGTGTTTGATTCAGCAGAATGAGTGCCCTTTTGACTTTTGTGTCTGATTAATCCATCTATTTTCTGTTTTTGTTTTTTTCTGAAATCGTGTTTGAATTCTATTTCTAGTATGCTGACCCAGTGGCAGATTTACTGGACCGTTGGGGGGTTTTCAAGGCAAGGCTCTTCCGAGAATCCTGCGTGTTTCATAGAGGAAACTATGTGAAAGATCTGAGCAGACTGGGCAGAGAGCTGAATAAGGTCATCATAATCGACAACTCGCCAGCGTCTTACATCTTCCATCCAGAAAATGCCGTAAGTGGCGCGTGTTTGTGTCGGAATAGTCTTGTCTGCTTATGTAGATCTAGCTTCAGCTGAGCTGACACAAAGATTCACGATATATTTATCCTTTAACAGCTTCACGTACTTCTTATTTACTTTAATTATTTTTTTTGTCACATGTTTAACCCCTTAAGGACCAAACTTCTGGAATAAAAGGGAAACATGACATGTCACACATGTCATGTGTCCTTAAGGGGTTCATTTAGTATGCCGAAGTGGATACATTTTAATTCACTATTAATGTTAGTGGGCTTTTTTGTGATATATATAATTTTTATTTATTTTTAAAGCTTGTGTAGTTTTATTAAATATTTGCATTTATGGCCTTCTTTCTGTAGGTCCCCGTGCAATCTTGGTTTGATGACATGTCGGATACAGAACTGCTGGATCTCATTCCTTTCTTCGAAGGATTGAGCAAAGAGGAGAATGTTTACAATATGCTCCAGAAACTTTGTAACAGGTAGCCCCAATGCTGACTCTATGCCCCCTTATGAACAGCTGTGAAATACAACAGCTACAGACTGAGAACTTCTTTTTGGACTCTGCTTTTTTTCCTTTTTTTCCTCCCCCCCACTGAACACTTTTGAAATGGAAACAAAATGCTCTACTGAAGATGTTCATGTGATACAAGATGCTCTTCCTATGGGTTCGAGTGAATATGGCTTTACCTCTTCAGGACCCATTAACACACTAACAGTGAAAACTTTTTGTTGCAGAGGCGTGCCTAGCAGGACCTCTAGCACCGATGATATTCCTAGATTAATGGACAGAAGAAAAAGAGAAATTAAATATTTTTAAAGGACTCTTTTCACTAATTTTCATAAAATTGATAAAAACTTTTCAGGCTTTTATAAAGGAAATAATTAAAAACACCAAATGAAAAGGAAAAGTATGACAAAGAATAAAAAAAAGCTCAATGCTAGCAACCTTTTATTCTTTGCCTCCCCCTTAACTCCCACCTCGGTTGGTCCCTCCACTATGCAGACCGTATCGTATCCCCCCTTTCCCTAGAGCAGTTGACCTGACTCTGAAAGTTTTTTTTCCTACAGACTGAAGTGCCTTTACAAGTGTTGATTTTAAGAGAAAAAGTTACATTTTCTACTAAACAAATTTACAGACCTTTAATCTTTTTATCGTCGATGCTTTAAAAACGGATCGAAACTTTATAAAGCACCACCATTTATGCTTACAACTAAACGAAGATTAGACACCGGTTGCATGATTCCACCATTTGTATTTAGCTTTAGGAGTTTCACATATCCAGAATATTTTATTTCCCCTCCCACCCCGCCAGTTTTATCGAGAGTTTGGCACACTTTACTTATCTGTTGTATTCTTTTTGATTTATAGCCATTGTAAATGTTTGATCACCGTTTTGGAATCGTTCTATTTTTCATAATCCAAGCTCCCTATCCCATCAAAATGATGGTTTCTAGATGATTGCGGTGGCAGGGTTGTCCTCTGTGACTTGTTTAAACAATAGGAACACATTCTTGCCTCCACCAGCACGCCACTTCATTCCCAGGTTTCACTTTGCTCTTTTAAGGAAGAGGTCGCATGAACTTATCACTACTTTATGTATAGAATTGATCTTGAGGAACAAAGATCTATTTATTGAGTTACAAAGTTTCCTGTTTTTTTGTTTTGTTTTGTTTGTTTTTTTTTGGGGTAGAAAATAAGCTGTATGCTCAGACTTATTTTTATTTTTTAACTGCTGCTACTTTATAAGTCGCCAAATAAGGTTAACCACCGGCTGTCAAACTGTTCTTTGCCGCTGTGCCTACACTTGCAAATAAATTCACGGAGTGCTGCAAACTTGGGAAGTAGATAACATCATATGGTTTTGCAATTTCCCTCTTGCTTGTTTTTATATATAGTTTTCTTTTACAGTTTCTCCCTCCTTCTCGCTACCATACAAGCCCACATGGTGAAGGCAACAATGTAGATGTATGTATTTTCCTTTGCCTTCGTATTGACCATTCACATCTTCAGCAATGCTTTTGCCAGTTGCTTTTCTGTTACCAGTAGGCAAATTATTGCAACCCGGCTCGAAAACCGAAATGGAAAACTCTAGTATCTAGCATCACAGCCCGCCATTGAAATCTGACTTGTATAAAGTATTTTAAGGTTATCCACAGGTGTACATTTTGGGTCAGGATAGCCAGACTCGAAATATTTACGTTCACAATGTTTCTCATTTGGATAGATTGGTCTAAAATTTGCAATTCACATTCAATTCCGGGCAGTTCACACTTTAATGTATGACTGTGAGATGTAGTCCTCTTGACTACCTTTCCCTTTTCAGTGCTGGTTTTTCCCCTCCCTTTGGCATTGCAGCATATTTTAACTTGGATTTTTAGGCCACTGTTCCGAGTTTGCAGCAGTTACCAGTGAAAAGGTTTGTAAAGAGTATCCTGATGTTTTGTGATAAAACATGATCGTCTATATATCCTTTTAACAAAAATGTTTTTAATTTAAGTCTTTATTAGTATGGTTCATTTTTATTTTATTTCATTGGCAAGTCACTGGCAAAATCTATCACTAGAACTGTTTTTAATCAATTTTCCAAGTTTAATTTGTGTACTTATATTGCATACATATCTCCCCATATCATTGTATTCATAGGTCTTCATGGATTGTTTAAATGACCAGTATAATGGATCTTGGATGGTGTATTACTAATTGTGATTCTTGTATTGGTTTTCAAAAAAAAAATGATGTACACTTGAAGTTATTTATAAATTAAGCCACAATCCACAGGCGTGCTTAGCTGCAAACTGGGACTGTAACCAAACAAGCCTGCTAATGACACTGGTAATATATATTGTAATATTTGTTTTGTGTGTGCGTGTAATTATCTTTATCATGGGGTTTTTGTTTATTTTTTCATTGTTTTTTTTTTTTTCTTGTCTTTTTGGTTGAAGATCTTGCGTATAAGAAATCACTAATAATGGGAAAGTTTGTAGTTTAAGCTACTGTTATCTGAATGCGTCTTACATAAAAAAGTTAAAAACAAAATTCCCAGCTGATTACTATTAACATCTAAGGAAGATATATTCACTGTATCGGTGCCCTAATATCTCACTGTTTGCCGTAAGGCAGCCACCTTAAGAAAATGGCCTTTTTCAATTTTTTTTATTTTTTTTTATTTTTATACCCAGTGAGTTAAATCTGTAAAAGAAAAAAAGAGGCGGTGTCTACAGAAAACCTGCAGTTTCTGCCGACAAGCTAATAATCTCCCAGAATTCCAATGGAATATTGAAAACCAAATAATACCAAACTCAGAGGTGATTCAGACAGGTCTATTTACTGAAGTGAATTCAACGCAAATTTAAAATCGAAGTCCAAAGTGATATGTAGCAGAAATACAATGCCATTGAAATGTTAACAAACACAAGATGTTTATTTTTAAAATTCTATGAGATGCTGCAAAGGAATGTTTAGAATATTACATAAATCTTTGTCAGTGTTGATGGCTTAAAAAAAAAAAACTCAATATCCTTTCCTGGTTGGGGAGAAGCTGTGCTCACACTCGAGTATCGGGGAAACTTGATTACTCGTTCCATTGTAGCCGCCATAATATGCTTAACTCATTTGTATCCATGCGCAATCAGCTCATACAAAGGTTCCATCTAGCCTTGCAGAAATTAATTTCAAATTGTCTTACAAGACCATAAAAAATTATTTTTCATAGTGTTGTAATAAAGCCGATCAATGTAGCGTGTGAGTATTTTATTTTTATTTTTTTTTCTGCTCGTAACTTTAGTTTAAATCTTTTATTCTTAAATTGTTCTGATGTCCTCAACCAGTAAATAATCTGAGAGTGTGAGCATCCCTATCACTCTGATCTGTAGAGATTTTAAAAGGTGCTGATTTTATTACAGTATAGAGTTTCTTTGGCTAGTTACCTCCAGGTAGGCCAGGAGCTCTAGAGAACACACAGGTGAGGTGTCAGTTATCTTCTCCGTACAATTATAGGTTTGCTTGGTAACCGTGTCCGCTGGGTTGTAGCGCTTATTTTAGCGAAAAAGTTGGGAGCTCTGACATACGCCTTCTAGCTTGCTCAAAGGTCAGGCCCTGCACCCACAGTATTTTTTTTTTATTTTTTTTGAATGTAGGACACTCTCTAAGCCATAATCACTACAACACAAGTGGTCCCTTCAGGTGCCCAGTTTGGCTCTTCAGATGTTTCTTATGCGGAAGTTCCCCTTCCATGGTAACCAATAAATTATGTTCTTATAGGTATGTAATGTATAAGGAGACTTCTGCAATATCACTGAAGAGGGGCCAGACCGCAGGTGCAGAGGGGATCCATTTAAGTTTCAACTCATTAGAAAAATACTTTGACTCTTAACTGCAAGACAGCGTCCCAACACTTTTTTTCAATGAAGAATATTCTCTTTAAAATTGGCATGGTTGCTAAACAAAATGTCAATGGAATGTTTTAAGAAAAAAAATGCAGTCTATTTAGCGTGATTTTTGGTTCTTAAGAGAAGACTTTTCAGAACTCTTACAACTGCTATAGTAACAAAGGCATTCAACATTTCACATCCTATTTAAAAAAAAAAAAAAAAAAGAGAATAAAATTATTTCTTCATCCATCACATGGTTACAGCTGAAAATGTATCTGGCCCACCAGAACTATTAGGAGTGGGGGGCATAATATCCATAAGCAAAGATACTTAGGTTGCGATGATCGAAAATAACTCTCGTTTAGACCAGTCTTTGAGTAGAGAATGTCCTTGTGCACCCATTGTTGATTAAAATAACTGAGCTCTATATTAACGCCTCTGTGATAGACAGGGGGATTCTGGCTGTTTGTCTGGACAAAAGGTTTGAAAAACTCGTGTCGTATGTTAATTTTTGAATTTTCTAACAGATTTTGCTTATTAGTTTGTCACTGCAGACTTGCACGCATCGCCTACGTTCTTCAATTACTTAAAGGACCACTATAGTGACAGGAAAACATACTCCACCCCCACCCTCAGGGTCCCACTCCCGCCCAGCTCTGGAAAGTGGTTAAAACTTACCTTTTTCCAGCGCTGGGCGGAGAGCTCTCCTCCTCCGATCCTCCTCTTCTCCTCCCCGTCGGCTGAATGCGCACGCGCGGCAAGAGCTGCGCGCGCATTCAACCGGTTACATAGGAAAGCATTCATAATGCTTTCCTATGGACGCTTGTGTGCTCTCACTGTGAAAATCACAGTGAGAAGCACGCAAGCGCCTCTAGCGGCTGTCAGTGAGACAGCCACTAGAGGAAATAGGGGAAGGCTTAACCCATTCACAAACATAGCAGTTTCTCTGAAACCGCTATGTTTATGAAAAAATGGGTTAACCCTAGCTGGACCAGGCACCCAGACCACTTCATTAAGCTGAAGTGGTCTGGGTGCCTAGAGTGGTCCATTAAAGGGAAACTGTCATCCAATATACAGCGTTGGCTCTTTTAAAAGAGCTTAACTATCTATACATTATGCTTGAAGTTTTACTAGCAGATGTATAGATTGTGAAGTAGTTAATCAGTCTCTCAATTCCTCAGCAGACACTGAATGTCAAGTTATTGAGAGGGGGAAGTGGGAGCTGAAGGACACTTTGCTCTCCACTTATGACAACCACAGCGCATACGTGGTGGTTGCTATGTTGACTCCCTAGTCGACGTTGCTTGTGCTGTCTATGGAGTATAGGTGACGTCACTGCGTTCAGATGTCAGCACTCTGGCAACAAAGCCGATGTGTTGACCTCATGAAGGTTTGCCCTGCTGGGGGAAGTGCCCCGAAGCTGGACAAATCGGTAAAGATCAGGAGGTGGCATATGGGTGGACCAGAGGTGGGTGTTGCAGAAGTGATATCCACCACATTAAATTGCGGTGGTGGAATGGAGGGCAAGGTAAGCCATGACAGTTTCCCTTTTAACTGCCTTTAGAAGGCTGCCAGGCATCTCCTATTTCCATAAATGTAGTATTTTCCTTCATAATATAGATACTGCCATCTTCTTTCTCTTTGCAAAATGCGTTCATCTTCCACTCTTTCATTATGTGCTCTCTTGAGTATTCGCAAGTGAATGCCATTTAAAATGCTAATTATGGTGGTTGTACGATTTAGTTAATAAGTGTTAGGTTACCCATTGTAGGTGGAAAGGCATTAAGGGAGATTATGGGAAATCTGTTTTATGCAAGTTAAGGTTTTGATTAGGGATCGACAGATTATCGGTCTGGCCGATACTCTGCATTTTCAGCAATATCTGTATCTGCCCATATACATACCGATATTGCCAATAATGCAGACAGTGGGGGCGAGGGGAGATCAGTGATCGCCCTCCCCAGCCCGCAGACATTCTGATGGCAGCTGGCAGAGGACGGAGGGAAATGACCTTCGGGGGGAGGAGGGGGGCCCTCTTACCTGCAGCTCCGTTGGGTTCTCCTCTTGCAAGCCTTTGATCTGCTTCCCTCCCTACACAAACACTGCCCCTCATACACACACACTTCCCCCATACACACACACGGCACCCCTTACTCCCCACCAGGGAGTGTAATGCGCTATGTACCTGTGGCCGAGGAAGCGGGGAATAAAATGGAAAAAAAAGTATTTTTTTAAATGTAGTACCGTATATACTCGAGTATAAGCCGAGTTTTTCGGCACATTTTTTGTGCTGAAAAACCCCAACTCGGCTTATACTCGAGTCAATCTGTATTATGGCAATTTACATTGCCATAATACAGACTGGGGGTTGGCAGAGCTGTTACTTACCTCTCCTGCAGCTCCTGTCAGCTCTCTCCTCCTCCACGCCGGTCCGTGCAGCACCTCGGTCAGCTCCCAGTGTAAGTCTCGCGAGAGCCGCGGGGTCATAGTGCGGCTCTCGCGAGACTTACAGTGTGAGCTGAGAGAAGAGCTGCACGGACCGGCGCGGAGGAGGAGAGAGCTGACAGGAGCTGCAGGAGAGGTAAGTAACAGCTCTGCCAGCCACTGAACTGCCAATGCCACTGGACCACCAGGGAAGGAGAGCCCCCCTCCCTGCCATGTATCAAGCAGGGAGGGGGGACAACAAATAAATAAATATAATAATATATTAATAATAATAAAAATAATATAACAAAATAATATAACAAAAATAATTAAAATAATATTACATTATTTTTTTTTATAAAAATGCCCACCCCCCACCAAGGCTCTGCAACACAAACACACACTGCATCACACACACCCTGCATTCATACACACACACTGCATTCATACACACACCCTGCATTCATATACACACACCCTGCATTCATATACACACACCCTGCATTCATACACACACACACTGCATTCATACACACACTGCATTCATACACACACACTGCACTCATACACACACCCTGCATTCATACACACACACACTGCACTCATACACACACCCTGCATTCATACACACACTGCATTCATACACACACTGCACACTCATACACACACTGCATTCATACACACACACTGCATTCTTCATATACACACACTGTAAATATTCAATTAATATAATTTTTTTAGGATCTAATTTTATTTAGAAATTTTCCAGTAGCTGCTGCATTTCCCACCCTAGTCTTATACTCGAGTCAATACGTTTTCCCAGTTTTTTGGGGTAAAATTAGGGGCCTCGGCTTATATTCGGGTCGGCTTATACTCGAGTATATACGGTAATTTAGATAAAAATATTATTTATAAATAAAATCCAGATTCCTACCCCACATATTGATAGACACACACACACACACACACTCTCACTGCATTCACTAAATAAATACTGTCACTTCATCCACTACAAACACATATTCTTGAAAATATAAATTCTGACTGGTGTTTATTTTGTGCATTTACCTTAATAATAAAAAATAATAATAATTAACATCTTCAGTTGACAGTAGATTTGTGTAGGTGTTTTTTTTTTTTTTTTTTTTTTTAAACGGTAAATGTAGAGTATCGGTAAGTTATTGGCTATTGGCCTGAAAGTTCACAGATTATCGGTATCTGCTCTAAAAAATCGATATTGGTCGATCCCTAGTTTTGGGGTTTGGTATTTTCCTGAGGATAGTCCAATAATGGCTTCTTACATTTGACATTTGCCCTCCGTTACCTGCAGGATATGTAAGAGTTTGACTTTGCTTGTAATTTCTAATAATTCAACAGCTCTTCTTACTACACTGGTCTAAAAACCATAGGTTGGAGAGTCGATATATAGAACTTTTTTTGCACTTCGCACTTTTTTAATTTATTTATTAAATGACACAGCGTTGATCAGTATCCAGCTCAACCCATCGGCACGTAAAGGATTGGATGCCTTTGCTGAAATGAAGGAAATAAAATATACATTAAGGAACACTTGCACAAATTGTGAATAGCCAGCCCAGAACTCTTGTTTGCCTGCTGGCTGATGCCTGATATGGATGTTGTTACCCCATTAGAGCAAAAAAAAAAATCCAAATATATGGTGGATCAGACTCTGCACATAGATTCCTTGCACTATAACCACTACCCATAGCAGAAGTGGATATATTACTTTGAGTATCCCTGTAATAATGCTAGACATGTGGCCTTTGACCTAAGCCATACTTCTCTTTGGTCTACCAGTATGGGTTCTTTAATTTCAGGTCTTGTTTAAAAAAATAAATAAATAATAATAATTAAAAAAAATCTTGTGAAAATTAAAAACTAACTTAAAAAACAAACATTTTTTGTGGTGTTCAGTGTGTTCGTATCTTTAGACAAACTCGCTATATACTCTGACATTTTAGAATATTGATACGGATCACGAGAGCATTGTAGAACCCATAGTAGACCATATGCAAATCACATTCTACCACGATGGCAACTGCTGGGGAAAATTGGCCTAACTTGGCTTGAGTCAATCCTTTCAATATAATTTCATTCCTGCCAAACCCATTATTTATTTTTGTGCCTGTAGAGCCAGAGTTTTATAGGCAGAGCTACTGAATGCAAGAGCACACGTTTCTTTTAGAGCCCGACAAACTGTCATGCTCTCATAGCTTCTGGGATGGATTATTCTGTGGGACCAGTGAACACTTCTTCTTTCCACGCAGAATCGAATGATATTGTATCAAAACAAGCACCCTGCCTACACAATGATCTGTAACTAGGGTGAATAGATCTCATTATTGCAAACCCATATGTAACTGTATGTAGTCTGTCGGTTAGTACTTATAGACTACATCCGGGCAGTAATGAACAGACCTGTTTGGTAAAACCATAGAGTGATCTTGAGGTTCCTAGTGACCTAGAGTCATATTTAATGTTAAGTCCTTGGAGTTAAAAAATAAATGGTGGAAAAGGCTCAGAAAGGAACCGCAAACTAATCTTGGTTCAAACTCTCTTGCCAGGTTCTATAAACGTTATACATTTATGCTAAAATGTAATCAATACTCACCATTTTTATCTATTGACCATAACGCCATCCAAGAAGTGAACCTTTCATTATTCTTGGTTCGTGAAGTTTACATTTTGGTGGGACCGTCAAAGTGAAGGTTTCATGACTTTTAAACCACTTCTGCTTTATGAAGAAAAATGTGTGTATTCTCTAGATGCAATATAAATATAATATATTCTTTATACGATTAAAAATTCTATTTAAAAGTCAATTCATCCCATGGCAAATTTTATAATTTTATTGTTAAAAAAATAAAAATAAAATGAAAGCCAGCTTTGTTCAGCAGTAGCTGAGTATTTAAGGAAAAAAACATATATTGTCATATTAGAAAAGGGTTCAGTGTTGTGCAGGAAAATAGTTTAAAATTCAGGTGACAATATTCATGTGCGCCATCAGTCATTTTTATTTTTTTTAAATCCCTTTTGATGTTTGCATTGATTTGTTTCCTAAACATATTCCATGTTTTATCTGTTACTCGCATCCCTGACATTTCTAACCATACAGTTTAGACACCTGAATGTTATCCAGAGGAAGTGGTAAACGATGGCTTTCTCAGGTATCTGATTCTCAGAGGGACAAGTTATAGGGTCGATTTTATTTTTTTCAGAAGTAAGGATGTATTTTATTTTTTGCCCTTTTTCTGTATTTATCTCCCTTCCTCTGTTTCCTTTCCCCCAAGGCCTGGCTGTAACTGCCTGCAAATTCTGGATGGCCCTGAGATTGGGTTTTCTGTACATCTTCTCTTGTAATGTAAATTTCTCTCTAATTTTATCAAATAAAACCGCTGTACTAAATCTACAAATACTCTTAACTTCTTTCTGCGTTTTCCATTCTCCGATAATTTCTACTTGATATAAATATTGTTTACGGTATTTCGTTTGATATAAAGTCGGTATCGCTAGCTGGGAATCACAGGAGGCCGGTGAGATACGGACAGTCTGCAATGTAGGGATTATTTAGACAAATTCAGAGTCAATTTGTATAACTTTGGAACAGTGTTAATTTAAAAAAAATTTTTTTGTCTTTTTCTTCATTTGAAATGTCACCTATGGTGAGTCACAACAAGCTTAGGTAGGTTACAGTAGGTGCCTGAAATATAAAAGCTATGTGTGTATCGAGCTCTGAGATTTTATTTCTGAAAAGTAAAAATTTATTTAAAGCATTCTATCCAAAATCTTACTATTCATTGTTTTTTGTTTGTTTGTTTTAAATATATAACCTTTCTAGAAATCCATGGGAATGCATCACTTTATATGTGAATATAATGTTTCATGACTGAGACAAAGCTGTAAGCAAATGGGCAAATGTGACCCGATATGTACCAGTTCCATGAAGTTAAGAATGTATAGAAACCGAATTCTAATGCCGACACTCCAGGGCTACCAGTGAGAGCTGGATAACTATACTTAACCTGTCTCCATGGTGATGAGGGCAGAAAACCTGCATGTCCCACTTTGCTCGATTTTTCCTCCTTTGTGCTGTGCTTCGTATGTATATTGTCATCTTGCACCAATTGGCACTGAAAGTGTTGACGGTTTCCTACAACACTCCATTGCTGAAATTAGTTGATGTGATATTTTATGATCTGATTTTCCACATGCATTTTGTTTGATACCCTGTAAACTGGAGAGACGGCTAAGGGGGTTGAAATGTTGCAATTCTTTCATTCAAAGACTGGCGCTATTGGCGAATTCTACATTGCGAAGTGCTGGGCATGGTTTCATTAACATGGATCTTGTTGGGAAAAAAAATGAAGATTCGGTTAAACTCTGTGGGTTTCTTGCCAAATGTTTGTATTTATTCTCAAACTGGACATTGTAGTGTATTACGCAATTAAAGTGATCTTTGATCGTTACTGTAATATGGAAGCTCTCTGGGGGGGTGGGAGGGGATTTGCATGTCACTTTAATTTTGTTGAAATTAAAGAAAACCCTCACATTTTAAACAGACTTTCTTTAAAGTTTAATGCTATATTATTGTTGCAATAGAATTATCTTAATTGTAACTTGCCAGATCACTCATTCTGCTAAAGCCATTATTACAAAAAATATTGCAAACCTATTTCATTATTTTGCAGGAGATCTATTTTTCCATCGATAAAGAACATTCTCTATGTATTCACGCTGTCATGGTTTCCGAGGCCTCCTTTTACGGCGTCTCCAGTGCTGATGTCTATATATTACAGTCACCGTGTGTTTTGAATGCTTTGGAATTCTAATGCATTGTTTTGTTTACTTTTGACAGTACCTTTTAATTATGTATAAGATGTTTCAATGCCGCTGGGCGCGCTCTCTGCAACAGCCAATTCCTTACTCCTTTCATATTCCTTAAGGCAGCAATATCCCAAGGAAGTTATCACAACATTTCTGCTTAAATGGGGAATGTGTACACCGCGTGTAAAGTGCGAATGAAAAGGGCGAAAACATGTCAAAGGTAGGAGGGCAATGATCCTTTCGTAGCCTCGGGGAGGGGAACACTCTTACAACAATTTAGCAATTATTGGCATTTATTTAAATGGAAGTTTGCAAATTATTTTAATTATTTTTTTTTGTCAATCTGTTTTTATTTAAGGCATTTGAGGTGGGGTACAGAAAAGAGAACAAGGGAAATGTATGAATGTGTTACAGCATTGGGTTAAAACATCAGTAATGTTTCACAGCTCCAGATTAATAATGCCTTTTTTTTTTTTTTTAAACAGCAAAAGTATGTGTTTGAAACTAAGCGAAACCATAGTAGCTAAAGGTTAGCATAAACGTCACGGCCCACATTCAGGCTAGTTCGGTATTCAAAATGATGCGATGCTTGGTTAGTTAAGCTAGTGTCTCTGCAATATGCGAGCATGTTGTACCGTGTTTTTAGACAGTCAGGATATGAGACTAGGCCACTGAGAGATAGTAGTTGGACTCATTACAGTTCTAACGTTGGTACTTGCATACAATGGTGACTGTATAGACAGGCTAGTACATTTTGCTTAAAAATAATGTGGGCTCAATATAGAAGGACCAGCATGCCTTGTGGCGATCATGCAAATCGGTGTCGATTGTAGTAGGCTAGGACCCTGACATGCAGTTCTGTATAACAATATAACTGATATGACAAATGAATATAACACCTTTATAACGTAGGCTGCAGTAAAAGTAACCGTTAAAGGCAGATCATTGTATCATACTTAAGTAGAGCATAAAGAATAGCTTAACGCAACAGCTAAATGATACCAGTAGGCCACGTGGCAAGCATGTCTGGGAGTGGAAGTCCGGCAAGGAGAACCCATGCAGGCCAGTCAGGCCATGTCCTCCAGTGCCCTTGGCAGAGAGTGTTGTAAGTGGGACTGCCAGTCCAAGAGGTTGGTTCAGCCTATACTCCTGCTGGGTAGGGCCACTGCACGGACCGGTAAAGTGTAGGAAAGAGCACAGTCATCTTGGGAAGTCCTCTGGAGTGTGGCATGGTGGGGGTTGATGGCAGCCGTCCTCCAGCCCCAGGTCTTCACAAAGGCCTGCACCTGTATTACACCGACTCAGTTACTCGTAGAGGATGTTAAGCCGCCGCCCAGCGGCGGGCAAGCCTTCGGCGATGTGGTCGGTGTCTCGGAGTTTGACTCCCTGCGGCCTTCAATCTGGGAAGGTATTGTGGACGGCCCATGGTAGGTGGCGGAAGCGTTGGGCGGTTTGTCGTGGCATGTTAGTACCGCGCCCTTGCCGCTGTGGGTGCAGTTTTGGGCCTTTAGGTTTTTGGGGTCGTGCTGAGCTTGGTATTTGCTGGGTCGCGGCCCATCCCTCCCGTTTTCCGCTTTATTCTGGAGTTTTTTACCCCTCCGCCATGCTGGGGCTCGCTTATGGTTCATCAGTACCTCCAGTTTGCATCATAGTTCATGAAAGAGTCCCTCCAACTTGGCCTCATTTTATCCGCTGCTTCGCCGGGCATCCACGTGGCGTCCACTCCTCCCTCGGCCACTCTATTCTGGTGATCGCCTGCACGTGGGTCGCGACCAGCCGGTGGGGGGAACGGGTTTCTGCGTGGTCCTGTCGGCAGGAGAGACTAGGGACGGGAGGTCAGTCATCTCCCCCACTAGGCCGCAACCGTTCCACACTGTTTTTGACCGTCGGCATTCCACATCGGAACACTCCAGCCGTCGTTTGCGGTAGGTGAGTCCATAGTTAGGTTGAGTTGTGTGTGGCAGGAGTCCCAGTAAGTCGCTTGAGTGTAGATTAGGGAGCTCCTGCAGGTTGTTACCGTCCGCCATGCAAGTCAGGCCCCGCCCCCTAATTTTCAGTATTTTGTTCACTCATGATTAACCCTTTCAGGAAAGCGGACATGCAGGCAGGATTTGTGACTTTTAATTTTTTTAATGCATTGTCATGAAGATGTTAAGTTTACATTCTAATTCCCATGTTTGTATAATCGTTGATAGATTTGTGTGATATTTTAAGGGGGTAAATGTAATTCTTCCAAGATTCAAGATGAAGTTAGTATAGCATTAGGAATACAAAACACTCGTGTTTATTCACTGGGTGTTTATTCAATGCAGGAAATAAAATGTGAAAAACCTATTAAACACTCTTTCCAGTGCTGAGGTTGATCTGTGCAGGAGTGACCTACTCCCGCGATGTCACACCGATGGGGTGGGGGAAATGTGAGGAAATCTGTCGTTTCTCAGAGTGAAACCTCATTAGATTCCAGAAAGTGCCTCAATTGGCTAGAAGTGAGACTGCCTGTAGAGGATGTCTTGACCTTACACTGTAAATATTGCAGGGTTAAGGGGACAGGGAAATTGCACCCAGACCTCTCCCATGATATCAAGGGATCGGGTGCCTATAGTGTCCCTTTATTAAACTGTAGGGTAGACATTAAGAAATCTGCATTAGTTATAGCACCGCATCCCACTTTGTGATTTTTTTTTTTTTTGATTTTTTTTTGGTTTTATTTTAAATAGTTTTTATATTCTAGGGAGCAAATCCTAGACTGTAATTTTCTTCCTAGACGATTGGTGCTAAATGATAAAAGCTGTGCACAACAGTAGTAAGCGTAGCATTGTATACTCCTTAAAGCTGATGTCCATTACTTCCCATTGTACTCCGACCTACTCCTGCACCGACGCCTGGTGCTATGAATGTACCTCACATGGCTGAGTGACTCAAGGTCTGATCTCGTTTTTCCCAGATGTCAAAACCTGCTTCTTCCATTTGTGAACGCTAATAGTCTCCCAAGCCATGATGGATACTTATCCAAAAGCTATGAAAGCACCTGAAGCTCAGGATATGTGTAGTATAAGTGGTAAAAGAAGATAAATGTAAAATATTAGAAACCATTATTACACGCTTATGTAACTGCTCAAAATCTGACACTGGATACATGGGGGGAGGTCGGTCAATAATAATATGTGCTATTTTAGAGCAAAGGGCTTAATAAGGAGTAATCACCGTGAACACGAGTAGAATTTTAATTTTTTTTTATAATAAAATTTTCAATATGAAAAAGACCTTGTATGGATACATACAATACTATACGAGGACAATACAGTCAGAAATATAATCATTACTCAGTGAAGTTTCATAGATTTCTAAAAGATTTCAATTCTGACATAAACAAAACCTAATCAAATACAAGAACTGGTAATGGCAGTGCATGGACCAATTTTAAAATAAAGATACATCATAAATAGTGAATTCCCTCAATTATCATATTGTTGAAAAAAAAAAATAAATTCACTATAATTGTCAGTATTCGAGCTGGAACTGCCATATAACATACAAAGTAATCCACATACATGTATAAAAAACATCCTAAATTAGTATTATTTGCTTACAACTTGGTATAAGGGGGTAGTGGGGCGATGCACTGGGGAGATGTGGCGGGTAGGAGTATCAAAGTCAATCCAGATGTGTCTATAAAAGTTTCTAACAATCAAAGCCAGTTAGTTCATTATGAGTAAAAAAATCTATTTTTTTTTGTAATATTTAAACCATCTTGACCAGATTTTATTATACTTTGGGATATTGCTATTATTGAAGAAAAACGCCTTTTCCATAATTCCTTGATTTATTTGAGTTAATATTTTGGTGGCCTGAGGAATAGTTGTGCTCTTCCAATCTCTTGAAAGTCAGATCTTTACTGCCATTAGGATATTTATTATTAGATATTTTACAAATTTCTTAAACCATTAATGTTCATATAAAAAAGATCTTTCTCAGGGGTCAGTATTAATACCTTTAAATATTTATAAAGATGTAATATCAATTCTTTTATCCAGCCTAAATATGTTTCAAGGTCCCAATTTCTCTATTACATCTCCAGCATTGATCTATATAATGAGATTTATATTTACATTATTATGATATTTATAGAGCGCCGTCAAATTCCGCAGCGCTTTACAATGGGTGGACGAACAGACATGTAGTTGTAACCAGACAAGTTGGACACACAGTAACAGAGGGATTGAGGGCCCTTTTCAGTGAGCTTACATGTTAGAGGGAGTGGGTTATAGTGACACAGGAACAGAGGGGTTGAGGGCCCTGCTCAGTGAGTTTACATGTTAGAGGGAGTGAGGGCCCTGCTCAGTGAGGTTACATGTTAGAGGGAGTGGGGTATAGTGACACAATAACAGAGGGATTGAGGGCCCTGCTCAATGAGCTTACATGCTAAAGGGAGTGGGATATAGTGACACCGTAACAGAGGGATTGAGGGCCATGCTCACTGAGTTTACATGTTAGAAGGAGTGGGGTATAGTGACACAGTAACAGAGGGATTGAGGGCCCTGCTCAGTGAGCTTACATGTTAGAGGGAGTGGGGTATAGTGACACAGGAACAGAGGGGTTGAGGGCCCTGCTCAGTGAGTTTACATGTTAGAGGGAGTGGGGTATAGTGACACAAAAAGGTAAGGATAGTATTAGACTAGTGACAGTTGCAGAAGAGGAATCAGTCAGGAGCTATTAACAGTTTAACTGATACTGATTTGCATAGTCTAGAAGGGACTAAAAACCATCTATTTAAGATTTTATACAAATTTTCTAAAATATTTAAGCAGTGTTGATTTTTTTTTTTTAACGTATAGACTCCATCCATAAATGATCAGGATAAATAATATCTAAGTCGTCTTCCCATTTTAAGATGGTATTAATTTTATTTTCTGGAGTAGATTTATTAATAATCTGTCTAATTTTGGAAGTTTTTAAAGATTGCGATCCATAGAGAATCGTATCCAAAAGAGACTGATCTCTTATTTGTATTGTTCTCAGAAAATTTGTGATTCTTAAGTATGTAAATCTCTCATTATTTGGGAGATCATATTTTAGTTAGAGATCAACCTCCATCCTCCACACTTCTCCTCGCCAGTCCAATTTTTATACACACACAATGTTTAAGAAGGGTTACATTAACCCTTTAAATGTCTAAGGTCTAAAGTACTGTAGAAAGTAAAAAGAAGGTGAGGGCTGCGCCAAAGGAAACTGGAAATAACAAATAGTCCAAGAATGTAAGAAAAAATATAAAAATATAAATATGAAAATATAAATATATAAGAAAGTCTTATCTAGAAAAGTCTTGTCGTAATCGTAGAGTCTATGTGGGCTTGATCCAGTGCGATGATACTTGGAATAATCCTCAATAGGAGTCCATAGGTATATGTAAAATAAAAAATAAAATAAAAATAGAGACCCAAATAGTGCAATATGCTAGAACAAAAAGAATAATAAAAAAATAGAAATAAAAACTCACATTTACCAGAGCGTAAAACTCACTCCGGTATAGAAGGCGTTCAGCGGTATGATCCCCGCTTGCAGGATATACGGTGAGTCTCCTCCGTTAGCGATGTATCCAGTACTCAAATAGAAAGAGACAACCAATAGTGTACACTGAGTTAAAATAAAATAAAATAACATAAAAAATGGGTACTCACAAGACAGGAGCAGAACAACTGCTCTTAAACATAGGCGCTGGTGGTATAATCCCCACCTAGGATTGCTTGGAGTCCGGGATGTAGAGAAGATGCCAGGTCACAAAATAAATGAATGTGTATATAAAGATATATGGCACGAATAAAGAGTAACCAAATAAACTTTTAATATATAAAAATACACAGAATAATGTCCATAAACGCGTTTCGCCAACACGGCGTTATCAATATGGAGTAGGAACCTGATCACTGGCATCAAATAGTTTATATAACAACTAAAAACAGTTAAAATTGGCGCCAAAAAATAAGCAGCCAATCACAGTTAAGATAAGAATAAAATAATTAAAACAGACACATAACTGGTGACATATAACAAATATTGTGTATGACATAAAGGGTTATATGGCATAAATATGCATAAAGAACGAGGGTTATATAAATAAAGGACTTATTTACCGATCACGTGATCGGGGAAAAGAGCGTAGTGCATGCTGGGACATGTAGTAAAACGCCGGCGTGCACTGCGCAGCCGCCGGCGTTTTCGTGAGGGAAGGGGGGAGAGGCGGCGTCAGCACGCAGCTCTTGCGGCTGACTGAATAGATGGGGGCGGGGTTATAGTGGACGGCGGCACGCACGAGAACTGCTGCCGCCGTCACTCAAAGGAAACCGGAAGTATAGACGGCGGCTCGCACAATGCTGCAGCCGTCGTCATAGCAACCATAAACAGAAAAAGAGAAACCTCGTCGGCTGGCACAGAGCTGCAGCTGAACAGGGAATAGTAGAAATATAAAAATAACAAGTAAAAAGAAGAAATATTAGTGATATATGAACAATATTGAGTCATAGGATAATAAAAGGTATAATACATTGCACACAGTATAAAGGATAAAAGAAGATGAGAAGTGGGAATAAAAAATATTAATAAAAAATGTTAATACAAATTTAAAGGCATACTTAGTACAACCAAATATAATGTAAGAAATTTATAAAAAAAAAATTATAAAAAATTATAAAAAATTAAACAAATCAAAATCTGTATTGAGACCATGTGGTGTAAGAGTTTGAAGTCTGTACACCCATTCCATTTCATTTTTACCCAAAATATTTTTAATATTACCACCTCTCCAAGGGGTCATGCATTTCTTTATTCCAATGCATTTCAATAACTTAGGATCTTTGTTGTGCATAATAAAATGTTTGGATACTGAATGATTCAGATATCAATTTTTAATATTTCTGCAATGTTCGCTTAGACGCATTTTTAAGCACCTTGTGGTCATTCCAACATATTGGAGGCCACAGGGGCATTCAAGCAGATATATAACATTTTTGGTAGAACAATTAATAAAATCACAGATTTTATAAACCTTATTAGTCCGTCTTGACATAAATTCAACAACTTTGTGAGGGACGGCTGGGTCAGTAGTTCTGCAAACTATGCACGTTTTACATTTATAGTAACCTTTTATATGGGGGAACAAGGTAGGGGGAAGTGTGGTAGTTTTTTCTTTGGTGAAATTATTAGTTAGTATTGATTTGAAATTTTTTGCTCCCCTAAATATTATACTTGGACGCTTTGGTATGATTTTGTTAAGGGTTTCATCTTGTTGTAAGATATGCCAATGTTTTTTTATGATTTTTTTGACTTCATTACTTTTGTTGTTAAAGTTAAAAATAATAGGTAAGGACATAGATTCGTCTTTGTTTTTAGGTTTGTATTGTAAAAGTTCATTTCTGTCACTATCATGAATATCCCTAATGGTATTATCAAGTTCAATTTCTGAATAATTCTTCTCAACAAATTTATCTTTTAATATCTTAGCTTGTATATTAAAGTCACTTAATTCTGAGCAGTTTCTCCGTAGTCGTAATATTTGACTTTTCGGAGCGCTGTCTAACCAGGGCTGGTAGTGACAGCTGCTCTTATCTATGGCGGTATTCACACACACTTTTTTAAAAAACGTTTTGGTGTGTAATTTACCATTTTTAATAAAAATATCAAGATCTAAAAAATTAATTTGTTCCCTGCTGTATTCGTAGGTGAGGATTATACCCCTGTTATTTGTGTTGAGATTAGTAATAAAAGAATTGAGATCATCCTCGGAACCCTCCCAGATAAAAAAGAGGTCATCAATATACCTAAAAAATGAAACTAGGTTTGCTCTCCAGGCATGCTCACTAAAAACAGCTTCAGATTCCCAGTCAGACATAAAAAGATTTGCATAGCTGGGAGCAAACCTAGTACCCATGGCTGTTCCTCTTTTTTGTAGATAAAAAGAATTTAAAAACCAGAAATAATTATTCTTTAAAATAATATTAATGCCTTCTAAGATGAAATCAATTTGTACATCAGGGATTCTACCTTCTCTGGTTAGGGTATCTCTTACAGCTTGACAGCCTATGTCATGGGGAATAATAGTATATAGTGATTGAACGTCACATGTGACTAGTATAAAATTAGATTTCCATGTAAAATCATCTAAAAACTTTAAAAGAGCCATGGAATCTTGAAGATAGGATCTCATGCATTTGACTGAGGGCTGTAAGAGAATATCTATATATTGTGATAAATTACAGAGAAGAGAACCTATACCAGACACTATTGGTCTCCCCGGTGGGGAGGTGTCATTTTTGTGGATCTTAGGAAGAAAGTATATAACAGGGGTCACAGGAAATTTTATGTTTAAAAAATTGAATTCATGTTTGTTTAAAATACCTAGGGTTACACCTTTGTTGAGAAATTGGGTGAGGATAGTTTGTATGTGTTTAATTGGATCTGATGGAAGTTTGTCATACACAGTCGTGTCATTTAGTTGCCTGTGTGCTTCTTCTATATACATTTGACTTGATTGAATGACTATTCCTCCACCTTTATCAGCTGGCTTAATAACAATATTTACATCATCTTGCAATTCCTTTAATGCTAGCTTCTCTATATGCATGAGATTCTGAGGGTCATATTTAGTATTTTTAATCTTTTCTAGATCTTTTATAACCAGTTTTTCAAACATAGTAATAGGAGCAGATTTAAAATAAGCAGGATAAAAAACAGATTTCTCTCTAAGATTTGTGTTAATAATAGAGTTATTTTGAGAGGGTAATGGAGGAGATAGAATAGGATTTTGATTAAAATTGTCCTCATTTTTTTCAATAAAAAATCTTTTAAGAGTTGCTTTCCGAACAAATTTGTTGACATCTATAAAAGCTTCAAATGGTTTAAAAGTATTGGTAGGGGCAAATTTAAGACCTTTGGTTAAAACTGCTAGTTGAGCACTTGTTAAAATTTTCTGTGAAAGATTAAAAATGCCGTTACCATTACTAGTAGGGGGAGCTATTATCTTTCTAGTCTTTCTCGTTTGTTCGCGTCTCCCACTTCTTCTTCCTCTAAATTTAAAATCCTTTTTCTTGATCGTGAGGGATGTGGTGTTTGAGCTAATGCCGTTTGATGTGTTCGGATTTCTAAAATGAGTATTGTACACAGTACTGGAGACCGTATCTTCAGAAGGATATTGATACCTTAGAGAGGGTTCAGAGAAGGGCTACTAAACTGGTTCATGGATTGCGGGATAAAACTTACCAGGAAAGGTTAAAGGATCTTAACATGTATAGCTTGGAGGAAAGACGAGACAGGGGGGATATGATAGAAACATTTAAATATATAAAGGGAAGCAACACAGTAAAGGAGGAGACTATATTTAAAAGAAGAAAAACTACCACAACAAGAGGACATAGTCTTAAATTAGAGGGACAAAGGTTTAAAAATAATATCCGGAAGTATTACTTTACTGAGAGGGTAGTGGATGCATGGAATAGCCTTCCAGCTGAAGTGGTAGAGGTTAACACAGTAAAGGAGTTTAAGCATGCGTGGGATAGGCATAAGGCTATCCTAACTATAAGATAAGACTAGGGACTAATGAAAGTATTTAGAAAATTGGGCAGACTAGATGGGCCGAATGGTTCTTATCTGCCGTCACATTCTATGTTTCTATGACGCTATGTAATATTATTAAGGTTTTGTGTCAAACAAATTAACAAAATCTACCACTAGATGGAGCTTTTGGACCGCATGCTCTATAAAACCATACCCAATACACAGATTTGTCATCCATTTCCACAGTACTCGACATCAGTGGTTTCCAAACCGGTCTTTGTGGTTACGTAACACGGCCCAGGATTTTGGCATTTCCATTTACTGTTCCAATGCTGCAACAACCTGGACTGGTGGTGGGTCAGAGGGATTGGTTTTGGAACCACTGCATTACATAGTACTTCTATTCATATACTAACTTTATTATTAATTCAATACTAATAATGGTATTTTATACAATGCCAACATATTCTGCAGCGCTGTACAATTATATAAAGGGATATTTAGAGGTAAATGTAGCCCTACCCAAACACTGTCCCTGGAACAAGTTCATCTTTAATTTTAATGGTCCTCCAAGGTTTAAACGAAGATTTTGAGTTGTCATTTTATGGGCTAGAATCCCAATTTACAACCAACTGAAGAAGCCCTGCTGTAGGGGCGAAACGCGTTTTGGACTATTAGTCTATTAACTATTTGATATTTATACCTTTTTTTTTTTTTCTCATTATATTAATCATTTGTATGTGTTTGATTTTACCATTCAATAAAGTACTCTTAGGACAGAAAACTCTGTGGTATCCTATGTGTCAAAATTGACAAAGCAGGAGGCGTGGCTGATCGAGCTGCAGGCAAGACGTGTTTGAAGCAGAGGGATACTTAGTGGCTTAGAGGGATGGGGAAACATTTACACTAACTCACCAGGGAGACCAAGCGGCATTTCTCAGAAGCCTGCAGGTAATCGGGAGGGACCCAGAGCGAGCCCAAAGAGCCAAAACCTAAGGCCATCACACGGCTGTTACAAGTCCCCCACTATGACTACACAAGCCTTCGGGGAGACTGCCCGCATGACATTGCAATGCTAGCCCAGACAGGAGAGTTTAAGACCCCTTATGAGCAGAGGACAAGCACATGATACACAGCCTAATAACAGGGAACACTCAGAGGTTATGTATATAGTTAAAATATAGTTACCAATTTACCACAGCGGCACGAGTGGGCATTAGCACCTAGTAAACATATGAAAGAAAGGGCGACCCCAAGTCCAGGGCAGCCTACACGCACACTGGCCCACGGGTGGGCCCCCACAAGAAGCAGCCCCAAATGCTGTACAATAAAGACGTAAACCTACACAGATAGCCTGGACTAAGCAAATGTTGAACCGTTGTCTTTCACATGATATTTCTCTCATAAATTGTTGGTGTGTTTTGTGTGAGAAAACTCAATAAAATACAAATTAAAATAAAAAAATGACAAAGCAACAAATAGAGGATTGGAGTTGGACATCCTTTTAACCCCTTAAGGACACATGATGGAAATATTCTGTCATGATTCCCTTTTATTCCAGAAGTTGTGTCAGTAAGGGTTTAAGTGTCCATCCTCGCTTACCATCTGAGACATATGGTACTATTGGCTCCTTACTTGTGAGTGATACTCTAAACCTTACTGATCCACAAATGACCTGTTCTGGCAATATTGCACTATTTAATACTGCATTCTATTAACATAGCTACACCTTATGTGTGTATATTTTATGTATCTTGTAGAAGTCGTTTCGGGGATACCACTCAAGGTGATTTAGCTTTTCATTTGAATTACTCATAACTGTGCACTTTTTGCTATTTAATTTTGTATATAAAAAAAAAAAAAAATTACCTTTTTATTACTTTACATAAAAAATAAATTAAAAAAAGTCAATAGGTCAACGTTTCAGTATGGTATCCCCATACTTTCTTCAGGACTGACAATCACCAAGCTTACATACCCAAAGGATAAACATGGAACTTACCAGAATCCTCGAGGCAACCGCCTTTATGATCGCGTGGACTGGGGCTGCCACGGGCCACGCCGACAGCAGCACGTAACCACATGGTGTCTCGCTCGACGACGCGGTCGGGGGCCATTGCCAGGGGAACACTGTGTAAACATAAACAACGTTACTATATAAAAACGAGCATAGTCTAATGACTCTTGTAACATAAAACCAAACTCAGGCAGGTAGAATAGACAAGTATGAGCAGGCTGACAATACAAAGTGGCCGTGGCAGAAAGTGTACATTATTATTAATATTATTGGTATTTATATAGCGCCAGCTTTTTCCACAGTGCTTTACAATAAGATAGTTATACATAAAATGACCCAAGTTATGCATCATGATTAACTAACACCCTGACACTAGGGAGGCAAACCAATAGTGGCCTCTACTAGACCCACAAAATCTAAGGCAAAATACTATTTTAAACCCGAACCCCAATCTAATCATCCTCAGCCAGGACATAGAATAAGGGAGGGGAAGAAATGTATTGCACAATTAGAACTCTACATGCAAATGGACAGGGTCATGGAGCTGCAAGTGCCACAGACCTGACCCTTCCAGGACTTGAGAACTAAATCAATCATAAATCCTATCATCCTAAATCAGGAAGACAGCTACAGCAAATGTGCTGTGTAAAGCCAAAGCATCGCTCTCATCACCCTCAGCCAGGGCATAACATTGTTGTAAGAGGGAAAGGTTCCTCAGTAGGAACTTTGCTTGCAAATGGACAGGGTCAGAGAGCTGCAAGTGTTGCAGACCTAACCTTGCCAGAACTAAAGGCAAGCTCAAAAATAAATCCTAACAACCTCAGCCAGGATGTCAAATTTAAAAGAAGGCAGACTGTACTGCTACACCTGTCAAATCAATGGAAACGGGTAAAGAAATCACAAATGCTAAAAACTAACGTCTTATTCTTGTATAATATATGATGGTTTGAGTGACCCAATACTAATCATTCTGATTAGCTAACGCCTATCACCAAAGGTATACGTTTAGGTTTACCCTACCAGCCACAGTCAGAAAACCTAAATGAACCAGAAAACAATATGGTGTCGCTACTTATCCCACAGGGTGGGTCCCTAGTCCAGAACATGCATTCACCAAATAAATATTATATTAAATAACGTAAATCACTGTCCTGAATACAAAAAGGCACCGTCACAGCAAGGCACCATTGAGTTAGCGGGGCAGAAGCCTATCCCAAATTTAAATGTGCAAAAACAGAAATGGGTAAGTCTTGGAAAGTTATAGGGTCAATTATAAAACACCATGAAACCTGTACGTGGGGGGTACTGTGGTACTCGTGAAATATTACTAGGCACACATATGAGTGTTTTATTTATCATCGTGAAAGGGCAGTTTATTTGTGAAAAATGCGAAAAACCAAATAGGAATGCTAATTTTGGCCAGTGTTTGTGACTAAGTGGTTACTAAAAAAGACTGGACATACCCCATTTTGAATACTCTGGGTTTTCAATGTTTGCAAATGGTATGCCATGATGGGGGTACTTTTGATTCCTGTGCTGCCATATGGTCTCAAAGGCAACATAACCAATCTGGCAAATTTTAAGGTGTATAAACAGAAAAAGGGAATGTGCTGTACAGAGGCGTAATTAAAAACCACAGGGCCCCCCATACATCTACCTGCCACCCCATACGTCCCCGCCCCCCACACATCCCCTCCACCCCCATGCAGACAAACAGATACACATGCAGACACACATAGAAACATACACACATACACACAGAGACCCATACAGACACATATAGATACACACACTCACAAACACACACATTCAGACACACACATACATACACTCATAGACACACACACATACACTCACAGACACACAAATTATTCATATTTTTTAAATTTAAAAATGTCCACCCAGCCTCCCTACCTGGATAGCTGGTGTGGATCTGTGGGTCCAGTGGGGCTTCAGTGCGGCGGGCGGCTGTGTTCCCAGCGCAGACGGCGAGGAAACTCTGTTGTTCTTACTCTGCTCCCTCGCACCGTGCGGGCCGTCTACTGATCCCGGGAGCCGGAATATGATGTCATATTCAGTCTCTCGGCATCAGCAAACGGCGTACGAGGGAGCAGATCAGGGAGAACATGGCTCCCTTGCCTCTTGTGTCCCCACACTTTGCTGAACACAAATATGTGTTTCGTATTGTAATAAAAGCTAACCGTATTATGACATTCACAGTTAAAATGTCATGCAGAATTTGAAAAATAAAATTTCTTAATTACGTTTTTTACATTTTATTTATATTAAATTATGTTTAATATATAAATATTTGATATGAAATAAAAGCCCTATTTCTCCTGAACAAAATGAAATATATTAAATGTGAAATAGGTGAATTATGGTTTAACAGACATATAGTCAAATTGCAGACTTTATTTAGATTTAGTTTTTAACAGAACTTGTACAATTGGCTCAGTCCTTAAGGGGTTAAGCATTCAATATCTCCAAACTGTACCTGTCCAGTTTATCCACTAGGGGGCTGAGTGAGTCTGTCTGAGTTTTAACTCTGTAACTGAGGATAAGAAAGCTTATTACAAATATCAGGTTCTCACAATGCTGCGTGTTTAATCTCAGGTATCATGTGTCAAATAATTGTTTTAGTTCGAACGTCTAATTTATGGCAAATTGTTGAACCTGGTTAAACTGGGCTGTTCAGGCTATTTCAAGCAATTCATATAAAGCTGATTATCTTCAGAAGATGGTGAGTGTAATGACCCAGGGCATGATGTGTAACAAAGGTTAACTGTTTATTTTATACAATCCACTCCTGTACACCGTGCTACTATGGAAATGTCTCGGAATCGATGGCAACTAGAATAATGTTTGGAAAAAAAGTATTTCTAATCTATTCATAGCACCCATTGCTGTTTTAGTCATAAAAAACAACAACATTTTCCGCAGTGCTTAACAATATTGTGAAATGGGGAAATTTAACAATAAATGAGACCATTACAAACTGTTAGGAACAATAGGTTGATGAGGACCCGGCTTACAGTCTAGAGGAGTGGAGTATAAAGACACAATAGGAAGGTGGGAAAGTAGCAGAACTGGAGGTGACAGTAGAGTGTGGCGCTTTAGGAGAGAGCAAGAGACAGGTTTGTGAAATAGAAGTCACTTTGGGAGGCCGTAAGCCAAAGGTTTTGAGTTACGTTTTAAATGATTGAAGACTAGGGGAGAGTCTGATGGTGGTAGGCAGGCTTTTCCAAAGGAAAGGAGCCGCCCTCGAAGTCCTGCAAGAACGAGTTGGCCGCAGGGGGGAGAAAAGCAGACAGGTAAAGGTCAGAGGCAGAGCGGAGGAACCAAGAATTTGCACATCTAAGAATTACTGAAGAAATATAACCGGGGCTAGAGTTGTTTAAAGCTTTAAAGGTTAGTTAGTTTTGAATTGACCCCCATAGTGTACAGAACGCCAATGTAAGGATTGACTGAGGAGGGACAGGAGAGAAAAATCAGCCTGGCAGCAGTATTTCTTACAGACTGTAGCAAGGTATTATGGCTTTTGGGGGACCAAAAAGGAGAGAATTACAGTTATCAATGTGAGAAATGACTAGAGCTCCTTAGTAGCGCCTTGCATAAGAAAGGCGTGGGAAATGTTTTCATGGTGGAATCAACTTCTGGAATAAAAGGGAATCATGACATGTCATGTGTCCTTAAAGGGTTAAGGACGTTTACGATAGTAGCATGTTTAAAGGGAGTGGGGACAATGCCAGAAGAAAGAGCAGTGGAAAATATGTGTGATGAACCGGACATCGTCATGGGCTCCTGGAGGAGCCTGCTAGCCATCCTCCTGCCCCAGGATAATGGGCCATGCAAAATACACTAGAAAAAGGCTTGGTTTGTGCAAGTTTGCTTATATTGTTTGGGAACCAAACAGCCGCACAAACCAGAGACCACCCGGGTGCTTGTTAAGCCCAATTTATACTTTGCAGCAATTTCCATTGCAGTGTTCTAAGTGTTCACCTGGGTGGCCGCATTTTGTATGAACGACCACAAGGTGGCGGCCTTCTTGTTCCCGCGAATGCAGGCAGAGGTGTTTGGGCATAAATCTCATGGAGCTAAAATCGAACACAGAAACTCCCGAACACCGCTGGACTTCCATCATCGCCTGCTGTCACATCCTGTTCCTGGCTGAGGATCATTTCTGGCAATGGCTTCTGGAATCCAGTACTCTTTTCACAATTCTTGTTTAGTTTTTCTTGTTTTTTATGGTTTTCTATTCCATGTCTGGTTTTCTTTATGCTGGGTTTTCTGGGTTCATTCCTTTATTCCGTTCCTGGAATTCCCAATCTCCTGGATTCCTTTATATGGTTGTTTTATGTTGCCACACCCGTTCCTTTTCCATGAATCCTTTTGTTTCATTTGGTTCCTGCAGGCAGTTGTTTCAAGTCCTCTGCCCTTTTCTTGCAGGTAAGTGCCTGTTTGGAGGACTTTGACGCAGTGGTGGTGGGCTGCATACATCTTGGCCATTTATGTATGTCTAAATATTCAATGTTTTACATATATAGTACTTAGTTATGTCTCCTCTTGTTTTGGCTTGTATCTCTTGTCTTGTTTTGTTTTGTCTTGTCTTCCCAGTTCATGTACAGTCCTGTCCGGTCCTGCCCTGTTCTTGTTTTCCTCATGTCTTGTGTACATGTTCTGGGTTCTGCTTTCTGTCCTTCTCCGGTTCTGGGCTCTCCTAGTTTTGTCTTGTTTTCTTGTTTGGTGTCTATTCTAGTCTTACCTTGTTTCTGTACTGGATACATATCTGCTGCAGAGCCTCCATATTCAGATCCTGGGAGGTCTGCTTCTTGTCATATGGCACCTGGGATCCGCAGTAGCTGCATCAGGGCCTTGATATGTGGCCGCACAAACACCAGGGGGCGTGTGGTTACCCTGCACCAGGCCCTGATAATCCATTTCCACACAGTGACTCCTAATATCAAGATCAGACATACTGGGTCCCGGTCACCGGACCGCCACCCCTGACACCTGCGTTCGGTTTTACCCAACTTAGAAAGGCCCTTTTCAGTGGAAACGTTGCCATGAACAAGGGGAACAGGCTATACAAGTAAATTAAGGATTCCATCAAAGTTTTATGTACTTTTGTGCTCCCGAAAGAGACCAACCATTAGCCCTGATTTCCTGGAACAGTTTTGGGCATAGGACCATGTGCACAGTCGGTCAATAATTGACTTCCAAGAAAATCCCAAACCCTTGAACCGATCTGGGTGATGTTTGGATATGTTGGTCACCCAGATCAAGGCTATCAGAGGATGTGACTATTGTGAGATTTTCATGTGTATTAGGGGTGTTTTGGAGGGTTTGTTAAATTGTATGTTTTTGTAACTGAGAGATAATTTAATTACATGTTTGTGTGCTCAGGTAATTATCTCTCAGGCACAGGGGAGAAGTTTGTGGAATGTTTGCTTGTTACTAGTTCCCTCTCAGCTCCATAGAGGAATGCCCCTGTAATATGATTTGGGAAACCCCTTGCCGTGTGTGGCTCCTAATAAATCAGATCGTTTTACCCCTTCATGAAGTCTAGGCTCATGTTTGGGGGATTGAGAGCTATACTCACAACCATAATCACTACTCTGCTTGGAACCAGGAGCTATAATCACTGCATCACTTGGGATTTGGGAGACTTACAGCGTATATACTCTGCCGGAGTATAGGGGATCCGTTACAATATGCATTAAGGGTAGCACATAACAGGGGTAGAGAGATCTGATAAGGTGAGATGGGGCAGAATCATTTTGGGCAAGAGGAAATGAGAAACAAAGCTACCTCCTATACAGTAGCCAGGGAGATGGAAAAAAAGTAGTTTAACAGAAGCAGTATGACCAAACTATAAAAGCAGCTCTCTCACTGTGAAGAAATCCCTCTTTTATGTGCATTATTTCTTCCCTATTCATTCGGTAGATGTAACTACCAAACAGAGACCACCCCCCTGGCTCGTTAAACTTCAAAGAGTGCCTCAATTGAACCCTCTATCTGTACTACCGAACGCCACGTGGCTGAGAAAACGGCAGCCATCTTTTTTCATGCGAACAAAGGCAGCGGGACCTGGTCGTCGAGTGTCTGGAACTAAAATCGGACACTCGACTTCCCGAACACCGGTCTCAACAAGCGAACGCTGGATCTTTATTTCCCGAACAGCTAGAAGAGCGCTGTTCGGTACTTTTGTGCATTTGAATGAGGGGAACAATCGCTGCTAAGAGCCAGGGGAATCCATTCGTGGAATTATTCGGTTTTTGACACTTAACGGAATAAACCGGCAAAACTACCCAAACTCATGGAACTATTTTGGGCAGCCACCTCGCAGTTAGCCGATCACAAAAGACTTCCATACTTTTTGAGAACCCCTGAATTGATCTGGGTGAAATTTGAATATGTTGGTCACCCAGATCGGGGCATATTGTTTGTGGGGATACCATATACCTAAAGGGGTGTTCTGAATATTGGGGAAAATTTTTAATTTTTCTGCCTGGAGATAATCAAGTTATTACTTTATCAGACTTGATTATTTCCAGGACTAGGGGAGGGAATTGTATGTTGGTGCTGGGAGTGTTTTACATTTTTCCTGTAAACGATTGGTTGTACTATGTCCCTCCCTGTGGGATGTCCCCTTGCATGGGGACTTGCATAAAAGCCAGTGTGTGGTCATTAAAAGCCAGTTCTGTTGTACCCTTCTTCTTGACTTCGGCTGATGTTTGGGGATTCGTATGCTTTATTAAGGGATTTATCTTATAAAGCTATTGTGGTCGTCTGGATTTCGTTTATTTAATCTACCGAACAGAGAGCTATAATCACTGAGGCTCTGGCAGTTCGGGGGGAAACTACCGAATGAGGATTGGATATCCTAGGTTTCCTTACACTCACCAAAATAGTTTTGAGCATTTTATAAAGATAAAGCTCATAGATGTGCAAGAGTACACAACTGACATTGGCTCCTGGTTCATGAAGCGTCAAAAGCTGAAGATCAAATATGGCTGCACGCACGGTGCAGCATCATGATAGCTATAATTCTCGTCTGCTGAACCCCAAGCAGCAATTGAGGACTTTGCAGAATATGCAACGCCCCTGGAAGGTGACTGAGCCACTTTAAATTATCTAAAGGCAAAATGGAGACTGTATTTAAAGACCTGTGTCCCTTGAAACTATGGTACAACAATTTTAATGCTGCTATGATTTGGGGACCTCAAGCAAATTAACATAGGGGCTGATGGAGCTGCAGCTCAAGGCCCATGCCTATGGAATAGGCCCATTGTTAAAAAATAAAGAAAAAAAATTGTTTTGTTTTTTGCTCTTGCTTAAGTATTGAAACTTAGAAGCATGTAGGGGAACAAAACTGGTGTGAACTGGGACATAGGAGTGCGCAGCCTATTTTATAAGGGTGTGCACCCTAAAGCACAAACACGCATGCCACGCGTGTGTGTGTGTGTGTGTGTGTGTGTGTATATATATAAATATATACACACACACACACACATATATATTGCTGTGTGTGTGTGAAGACGCTGTGTGTGTGTGTGTGCAGGTGCTGTGTGTGTGTGTAGGCACTGTGTGTGCAGGCGCTGTGTGTGTGTGTGTGTGTAAGGGTGCTGTATGTGTGTGTGTATGTGTGAGGGTGCTGTTAGTGTGTGTGTGGGTGGGTGGGTGCTGTGTGTGTAAGGGTGCTGTTAGTGTGTGTGTATGGGTCCTGTTAGTGTGAGGGTGCTGTTAGTGTGTGGGTGCTGTGTGTGTTAGGGTGATATGTGTGTGTGCTGTTTGTGTGTGTGTGGGGTGGGGGGGCCGTTTAGTTAATATCCCCCTCCCTTCTTACCTTTTGTAGGGAGGGGGGACCGTGCTGCTGCCATCCCTGGTGGTCCAGTGGTGAGTGAACTCTAGCCCCGCAGCCTGCGGGGCTAGAGTTCACTCTCGCGAGATCTGAGCATTGCCGCGGTAACGCTCCGACCTCGCGAGAGGAACCCGGCGGAGCTGCTGGCAAGAGCTCCCCGGGTCCTCTCCTGCCTCCCTCCCTGCCTGTGGGTCGGTGAGGGAGATCTTTGATCTCCCTGCCGGCCCATGAAGGCTTAGAGCAGAGCCGGCACTCGGATAGCGCTGGCTCTGCATGAGCCGACTGGGGAGATCCTGAGATCTCCCCTGCCGGTCTCAATCCATAGGCGTGCCACGGGGATTAGGGTGTGCCCAGGGGCCTCTCTACATTAATACCACCACTGCTTTCAGTTCTGACAATTTGGATTAAAATAAAAATTCACTTTGAATTCCCACTTTACTAAATAACCCTGTTAGTATTTCCATTTTGCCATCCGGGGTGAATTTAACGGAGTCTTTTTGTATTTCACATTTGTCTAAATCTAGTTAAATATATTAACTGGATAGTGTACATCTATGTATATACATTGACTTGATGCTGCTGCTCCTGGCTGTAAATACCTTCATATTACTGTTCTGTCTCCATCTCTGTTCTTCATGCCTTATCTCACACTCATACTCACTCATGGGAACAGCGATTGAGATGCTCTGCATTTTTTTTTTCTCACCACTTCCCACCCCCAGGTTCCCCCTAAATATATAGCATGCTCCTCCAGATGTTTGAGATTCTCACTCACTTACATCTTCATTCCCTTTACATTTTACCAATAGCTGCTTCTCTCTGGTACCTCTTTTAGCCATCACCTCCAAATTTCCCCTGCTTCCTTTTGTTTCAAATCCTCACGGTATCCTTTAGATTGTAAGCTCACGGGTTATCTTGCTAAGCATTTTGTATAAAAGAGCTTCAATGGCTAGATATCAGCTTACGGGCAGGGCTCTCTCGACCTCTTGTATTTGTCTGTGTATATTGTACGTTCTCCACTAATTGTACAGCGCTGCGGAATCTGTTGACGCTTTATAAATACCAGTAATAAATAAATAAAAATGTATGACTTTTGTTCATTTACTCCCAATCCAGCCATGGTCCAAGTCTGTTTATATGTAATGAATGTATATTAGTTAATTTTTCTAATTACATTATATGAATGGTCAGAGATCGGTATACAATTCGGTGAGGTTTTAGTACAAGCACAGATCTATTTGAGCCACTAGCCTTACCCCCCAAAAAAACAAAGTATCTGTTATACCATGTCTCCATATAGTGTATACATTATCTACTTAAAGGGCGATCCTTCAATTGAATATCCAGGAATTTCTCATATTTCAAAACCGAAGTTCAAAGTCTGTTTCATGAATTGAACATTCTACTTTTCCTGTAGACTCCTTACACTGTGCTACACTTTTCCGGCCATCATTTCCACTATGTCAAATCTCAAATATTTCACTTTAAGTGACAGAGATTATGTTAATCTTTTATATAGGTAACAATTAACTTTTAACATTCTCAGAAAAAAAACATCTATTGAAAAGCAGAGGGATAATCCCACCCACCTAATAACTAGAGTTAAATACACAGGGAGATTTAAAGGTTCTATTTACTGTGTAATTGTAATCCACGCGTAGAATGTCTTTAACCCAGTAATGACTCACATTACACCTGCAAACCTATTGTACAAAGCCTCACCTATCAATAGCATGAAACAGCCGCGTCATCCATAAAATGACATTCACAAATATTATATGATTATACTGGCAAAAGGTTAATATTACACTCGGATTTATTAAACTATGTGAAATCCAAGCTTTCTAACACAGGATGGCAATTTTCAGGATTTAACATGATGCTGGTGAAATATTCAAGACTCCTGGCCAAACACATCAACCATATTATTCTTTATTCTCCAATTTATAGTGAATTAAAATCCAATTGCCAACATTTTTTCTGGGGGTTTAGTGGAAACATTTCAGAATATGTAAAGTCTGAGTGTATTGTCATGAGACATTGTAGTTGCCGGCTGTTGCCCTCCTTCGTAATTCGAAGGAAACATTTCTCAATGACATGTTTTTGGCACTGTGTATCCTTAACAGGACAATATTCTTAGAACAAAACAAAATTGATAAACAACCAATTCCAGCTTTTACTCTGGCACGTTACAATGCATTCAGTGTTACCACTCAAAATGTGATATTTCAAATTAGGAAGCTGAGATCGTATTTAATTCACAAACTTTATCCTCTCACTGTCTTTATAAATTTGTCCTAATTATATTTATATAAAGGGTCAATTAAACCTGGTTTTATATGCTTTATTAAAATTATCCGCATATTCTTAAATAGTTTCCTAGTCTTAATTTAGAACACTAATTACTCAATATAGTGCACAAGGGTATGTTAATTAGTTAACGGGATTATTGTAATTACATAACCCCCCCCCTTTACAGTGCCCGCTTTACCTCCACTCATTTCCCCTTTCTGCTCAGTTTTCTAATTTCTTTAATTAATTTCATTATTATAGCCATTATCCAGTTCATGGTTCGTGTCCTTTTCTGTTTTAAATAATTAAAAAACTGTGGTTTAATGCAAAAGTTAATTAAAATGTCATTTGAAAAAAAAAAAACAATATTATCACATACATATAGGGAGCAAATTCACAGTTGGATCTTTTTTGTTTTAAATATTCCCTAGGTCTCTGTATAAACCAGTATACACCCGCCGTCTTCATCTCCTCGTGATATTAAACTAGTCGAAAAGGACAGGCTTTGTTTGCTAAACTTCAGCTTTAGAAATATGAGGAAGTAGACATTAAATTACTTGCTCATTTTTATAAGAAAGAAAATAAATTATTGGCATTACTTCCATTTTACATTTTGAATGCTATTTGTTTAAATATTATGCAACAAAGATGTGAAAGCTCTCTGCCTGAACTTATATACAAAAGGTATTTTTTTGTTATAAAAAAAAAAGAAGAAATATGTCACATTAAAGGACCACTATAGGTACCTAGGGCCTCCAACAGAAATTGTGGGGCCCCTAACAGCTCAAGGTCTGGGCCCCCGGGTGCCCTCCTCAAAGCCCTGCCTCCAAATCCCGCCCACAGGAATACACAGACACAAAAGGACACAGACACACACAAAGAAAGATACAGACATACTAACAGACACAAATACTGAAACAGACATACACAAATAGAGACACATACACATGCATTAGGAGATACAGATACACACACATACTGACATACAGACACACATGCACACACTGACGTACATACATACTGACACATACATACAGACATACATACATACAAACTGACATACAGACATACACATAAATACATACTGACATACATACATACAGACATACACACAGATATATGCATACACAGATACATACAGACATAATGACATACACACACACACACACACACACACACACACAGAGGCATACATGCATACTGACATACACACTGATATACACACACATACATACATAGACATACTGACATACACAGACATACATGCATACTGACATGCATAAACACATACATACTGACACACACACAGATATATATACATACTGACATACACATACTGACATACACACACAGACACACACATACATACTGACATACACAGACATACATGAATACTGACATACATACACACATACATACTAATAGATATATACATACACACATACATACTGACATACACACACACATACATACAGACATACTCACATACTGACACACACATACAGACATACAGACATACTGACAAACAGACATACACATAAATACATACTGACATACATACAGACATACACATAAATACATACTGACATACATACAGACATACACACACACAGATATATACATACACAGATACATACTGACATACACACACAGACATACATGCATACTGACATACATACTGATAGATATATACATACACACATGCATACTGACATACACACACACACACACAGACATACTGACATACATACACACACACACACATACATACATAGACATACTGACATACACACACAGACATACATACAGACATACTGATAGATACATACATACACACATACATATTGACACACACACAGACATACATACTGACATACATGCATACTGACATACACAGACACACACATACATACTGACATACACGCATACTGACATACATACACAGACATGCATGCATACTGACATACATACATACACACATACATACTGAAAGATATATACATACACACACACACAGACATACATACATACTGACATACACACAGACATACATGCATACTGACATACATATATACTGATAGCTATATACATATATACTGATAGCTATATACATACTGACACACACATACATACTGACATACATGTGTACTGACCTACACACACACACACATACATACTGACATATATACATACACACATACATACTGACATACACACACACACACAGACATACATACATACTGACATACATGCATACTGACATACACAGACACACTCATACATACTGACATACATGCATACTGACATACATACACAGACATGCATGCATACTGACATACATACATACATACAGAAAGATATATACATACACACACACACACAGACATACATACATACTGACATACACACACAGACATACATGCATACTGACATACATATATACTGATAGCTATATACATACATACTGACATATATACATACTGACACACACATACATACTGACATACATGTATACTGACATACACACACACACACACACATACATACTGACATACATACTGATAGATATATACATACACACATACATACTGACATACACACACACAGACATATATACATACACATACATACTGACATACACACACACAGACATACATACATACTGACATACATGCATACTGACATACACATACAGACACACACATACATGCAAACTGACATACATACACAGACATACATGCATACTAACATACAAACACACATACATACTGATAGATATATACATACACACATACATACTGGTATATATACATACACACATACTGACATACACACACACAGACATACAGACATACTGACATGCGCACACACACAGACATACATGCATACTGACATACACACATACATACTGATAGATATATACATACATACACACACATACATCCTGACACATACACACACACACACACACACAGATATACATACTGACATATATACATACTGACACAGTATTGAAGTTCAGTAAATAGTACTGATGACAGGGAAAAGTTCAAGGGATATTGTATATTATGTAAAAGCTTTTATCTATTTAACTATATAAACAAACAAATGAAACCTTAAAATTGTGCACACTTACAAAATGTGTTTTATTTTTGGATCCCAGATCCGCAGTCTATACGCAAATGTGCTGTTTTGTTCTTTTTAAGTGTTCTATATTAACCATCAGTACGTTTCATTCTCATTAGAAGTTGGTACAATGTTACATTTTAATTGGATGGTATTGGTCTCTTTAAATGGCTCCCGTTACGCAAACTGAAGCCACGAGATTGTCAAAGAAACTCAGAGGACTGGAAATACAGGTTTTGATAAATGTCACATTTTTCCAGAAGTTACCCTTTACCTAACCTCAGCATGTCATTGTTTAAAGCACATATCTTCCAGAGAGCTATAAAATCTTTAATGTGCATGAAATCATTTTTATTTGAATTTAATTTTTAATGCTAGATGTTCCCATCTTTTTTTCGACAGCGGAATTTCTGTGAGGAATCTGCTGTTTATTGAGCAGAATCCATTGCCAGATTGTACACAAATGGCAAAAGTAGTTTGGAGAAATATCACCTCCTCTAAGAAGGTGCTCTGACCTTACCTTGGGTCATGGGATGCATCTATGCGTAACCTGCAAATGTCTGAAGCCAAATAATACTTAGGTGCTAACTACGGCCTTTTTTACCTTTTTGTAATCATTTCCAAATTTATAGAAAAGTTTATTTAGACCACAAAAAAATTAAACTTTATTTTTTTTCAATCAATCATTATTTTATTGAGGTTGAAGTAAGACATAAAATATATAGACAATTGAACAATGTAAGTTGCACTACAACAAAGTTAAATCAGGTACAATTATAAAACCTTTTTTGTTATTATATAAGCACGATAAAAAACAATGCTGTGGTAAAAACATGAATTGTTGTGAAACGAGTGGCACGATCATAGCATGGGTAAGTATTAAGCTAATAGCAGAGCTTACATTGAGGATCTAAGCAGACATTCGGTTAGCTAGTAGCACACTCAGAATAATTGGATTGTTAGACTAACATCCCATGTATATAGATTTCTATAGATTTCTAGAGAAACAAAATAAAGAAGGCAATATTAATAATGTCTAGACATTTACGCTGCTGTATTGGCTGATTTCTGGATGCAACTGCAATCTTAAAATAAAAAAATAATAATGGTGCTAAGTACCGGTATATGTATACCACTGGATGGTAGACCTCACTTACCAGAGCAAAACATAGATTTTACATGAGGAATTAAAATGAAACATTCCTCTGTACCGTGATCGCAGCCCTATATAAACTGGGTTCATCTAATTCCCAAGCTAGAAATAAGATTAACATAGAGACATAGTCCTGGTTATCCACTGGCCCCAGGCCCATATGGGCTTCTCACTGATCCAGTTGCTCCTGGCATCGTGATTGTTGTCTTGGATGGATCTAGACATGATATGGTGATGACGATAGATTCTCCAAGGATGTGAGTTGTGTACCGGGTGTAGACCCCTCAGGGCCAAAGAGTGCAGCAATGGGTAATGAATAACCTGGAAAACCTGAGATGTGTGCTAAAGCTGACCCATTGACAGAATTAGGCATGATTTGCTGGATTGGAAGGTAAGTTCTTCAGTGAGTTCCCACTCCGTTTTGTCCACATGAGTAGGTGGATTAACTTCAGACAGAAGCCATTAAATATTTTCACCAGTCAAGCCAAACTGGTTCTGACAGTCCACATGTGTTGGAGATGCACATGGTGTCTTCCCTTTTAGTATGAGCAGTGTTTTAGGCCTGGTCATTAATAGGGTCTCAATCCCTTCAGTGGTTGGTAGAGTAGGCCAAGTAGCTCTAGCAGGGATAAACCTCACCGGTGAGGGGGGGGTGATGTATTGCGTATACAGCCGGTGGGAAGATTGGCCACCTCTTCCTCACACATACTGTTATGTAGGCCTATGGATCATTTCAGGCAATGTTGTCTCCAGCTAATAAAAATGCTTGTTTTAAAGAGCTATTAGCTGTAGCAATATATTAAGTTCTCTCATGGAGCTCACTCCAGATGCGACCATTTAGTAAGGCAGTCTGCAATTTTTCCGTTAATTTTTAAAAACAGACGGAGAAATGCCCTAAATCTTTAGATTACTTTTCTTCTGCTTCAATTCTCCATCACATCGTCATTATTGTTACTGTATTTAAAAAGTTAAACCAAGAAGTAAAAAAAAAAAAAAAAATGTAAGAAATATATACATATAAAAATTGCAATGACGGGGCGGGCCGGACCGCCATGCTGACCAGTCGCATGCAGGAGAGGCTCCAGAGGAACCTGGCCTCTTAGGCTACACTTAGAAGCTTTTGACCCAACACAAACCCACGACATACCCTCATGGCTGTGATAGAGGTAGCAGACACTGAGATCGGGAGTTTTGGACCCCCTGGGGGACGTACGAAGCTTTGGAGGTTGCGGCCTACTTGGAGGGGAGCAAGGGGGATGCCGCCACCATGCCTCCCTTCCCAATTACCACACTCTGACTTCTTGAGTCGTTTGCCGGACCTGTTCCCCCCCCCTCCGTGGGCCGGGGGGTCATCCCGATCCCCACTGGGGAGAGCTTGAGCTATTAGAAGCCTAAGGAACACGGAAAACCAAAGGCCTACCTAGCAAAATGGCGGCACTTCACCAACTTCTCCTGCACCACAGAGCCTCTATGAGCTCCAGTTCCACCACTGACACCGGCGGAGAACCTCACAGCATGTCCAACGTCAAATGAACCGACTACCACTACTGGGGAGAGAGAGGGACCGTGAGACCCTTGAAAGCACCTGAAAGCACCTGTTGTGCCGAACTGCTGTGGTACCTGGTCCCTGACAATGTGGGTTGTTCACTCTATGCAAGCAAAGCGTCGATCGCATCCGAACCTGACAAGAAGCTCACAAGGCAGGGCCGGTGCAAGGATTTCTGCTGCCCCAGGCAAAGATCCATTTTGCTGCCCCCTCATGTCACTCACTCACTGGCATACATACACTCACTAACAGATATACACTCACTCACTGAGAGACACACACACACACTGACAGTCAAACACACACACAGACACTCACTGACATAATACACTCACTCACTGACAGACAAACACACATACACTCACTGACACACACACACACTCACTGACACACAGACTCACACAATTTTTATTTTTTGAGGCTCATCCAGCCTCCCTACCTTGCTGGGGTCCAGTGTGGGGCAGCTCCTCACTCCTCCAGTGTGCTGTTTAGTAAGCCGGGGCCAGAATGACGTTATATTATGGCTCCTGGCATCACAGAGGGCGCGCAAGAGAGGAGTGAGAGGTGCAAGAACAGCCTCCCTCGCCGCCTGGCTTCTCCTTACTCCTCCGGTGACCACCATTTGTTGGCAGAGCAGGCAACTGCCATCAAGGTAAGCAGATGCCTGCTCTGCCTTACCTAGCACAGCTTCGGGGGCACCCTGAGGTGACCAGACGGCCACCTTCTGACCCCCCTGTGACAAGGCTCCTCTCGGCACCCCCACCAGGGGTCAAGTCCTGGGGAAAAAAGTGTGGGAACTCACCCAAGATTCCCGCCGCCCCCCCCCCCTTTAAAAAAAAAAAAAAATTACACTCCTATGCATATAGTGCAGTGCAGGGTGTGTATAATGAATGTAGTGTGTTTGTAGTGAATGCAGAGTGTGTATAATGAATGCAGTGTGTTTTTAGTGAGTGCAGAGTGTGTACAATGAATGCAGTGTGTTTGTAGTGAATGCAGAGTGTGTATAGTGAATGTAGTGTGTAGTGAGTGCAGAATGTGCATAATAAATGCAGAGTGTGTATAGTGAATGCAGAGGGTGTATAGTGAATGTAGTGTGTTTGTAGTGAGTGAAGAGTGTGTATAATGAATGCAGTGTGTGCGTGTGCGCGCTGGATGACGCGTGTGTGAGTGCTGGATGATGTGTGTGTGAGTGCTGGATGATGTGTGTGTGTGCTGGATGATTGTGTGTGTGTGCTGGATGATTGTGTGAGTGCTGGATGATGTGTGTGTGAGTGCTGGATGATGTGTGTGTGAGTGCTGGATGATGTGTGTGTGAGTGCTGGATGATGGGTGTGTGTGTGCTGGATGATGTGGATGTGTGTGTGTGTGCTGGATGATGGGTGTGTGAGTGCTGGATGATGGGTGTGTGAGTGCTGGAT
>OW240915.1:14014175-14164175 GCA_933207985.1 Pelobates cultripes
TGTGTGTGGCTGGATGAAGTGGTGTGTGAGTGCTGGATGATGGGTGTGTGTGTGCTGGATGATGGGTGTGTGAGTGCTGGATGATGGGTGTGTGTGTGCTGGATGATGGGTGTGTGAGTGCTGGATGATGGGTGTGTGAGTGCTGGATGATGGGTGTGTGTGTGCTGGATGATGGGTGGGTGTGTGAGTGCTGCATGATGGGTGTGTGAGTGCTGGATGATGGGTGTGTGAGTGCTGGATGATGGGTGTGGGGGGGGGGAGCATTTTTTTTAACTTTATGTGTCTATATTTTTTTTTAATTTTATCCCCCCCCTCCCTGCTTCTTACCTTGTCAGGGAGGGGGGAGATCGCCTGGTGGTCCGGTGGTATGCTGGAGGGAGGCAGCCGCTGCACAGAGGGGCCATCACACGCTGTGTTCCCTCTCCAGCTCTAACTCTCGCGAGACTCGCCTGTGCGGAGCGTTGCCATGGTAACAGCCGCGGGTCTCGCGAGAGTTATAGCTGGAGAAGGAACACAGCATGTGACGGCCCCTCTGTGCAGGTGGCAGGGCCGGTGTTCCGTCAGATTACTATACAAAGTATAGTAATCTGACGGAACACCGGTCCTACAGGACAGGTAACGGGAACGGCGTTCCTGCTTTGGAAAAAGTGTAGGAACGCCGTTCCCATGCGTTCCTGCAGGACTCGAGCCCTGACCCCCACCTTCGGGTGCCTTGAGGATCGGCCCAACGTTGGGGGTGGCTCAAGAGCCACTCACCCAGCGCTGCGGCCCCAGACAGGGGCAGGCAGCCCACCAGGAAACATTCTGGTGGGCGCCCCCAACAGGCCCGTGCGCTAGGCAAATGCCTAGTTCACCTAACAGTTGCACCGGCCTTTTGCCCGGGGACAGTTCATTAGTGTGTTCCCAGATGGTGGGACAGGATCCCGAAAACGATACTGACTACTGAACTACTGACACATGAGATATCTGTGGATATCTAGGCTGATGAATCTACCAAAGGCTGAAAAGACAGGACTAATGAAGACGTAAACTGCATCCCATCTTTCCTTGGTGTGGGCCACCATGTAAGTGGGCATGTCACCATGGGAGGTCTTTGCAAAATATACCAAGACCCTAAATGTGACAGTTCCACTCTAACTTGCAAATATTCTAATTTCCAAAAGCAAAAATTCAAGTTAGACGTACCATGGAGTAACATTTTATGTAGAATTCTTATAAGAATAAAAAAAAACACCACTGGCCATAGAGTATTTTTAATTTTTTTTATTTCTGTGGTCACTTTACAAAAAACTAATATTAATCACAATTTATGGTGGTTGTATAGCAAAGAGGTAGGACTAAAAGCTATGGGTCTGATAGGTGTACTTTAGTTCGACTGCCAACTGTGAATTTCAAGGGGCACTTATGACTTTCGCATTCTGTCTAATAATTCTTGAAGGTGCTGCACAGTCTATATGTGTAACCAGTAAGTGTATTCCAAAGGAACCACCATGATTAATTCATTGACATCACATTGAGAACATGTGACGCATAAATATTGTTTAAACTGCTTAACATTTAAAGTAATAATGATTAACTTTTTGAACAGATTGAATGGCCCTTTGACCTTATCAAACTTTTTAGAGATTATAATTTCTTTTTTTTTTTTAAATAGATTTGTTTTCCATTCTTGCAAACGTAAATATGGATTTACACTATTGTATTCCACAACATTTACATTGCTCCCTTTCAAAGTCCTGCAGTTAAAGGTCCTTAAATATTAATGTAATTTTGATTATACCAAAGAAATTATTGTATTGATTTTTTTTCCATTTCTGAAAGGTTAAGGACAGGAAGTACGATGTCTGTCCGGAAAGTATCCAGCCATGTAATATGAAAAATAGAGACATTTATTGAAGAAGATACAAGATATAAGATACATTGTACATAAGACATTGACGCCTCAGTTCCCTTCAAAGTAGGCACCGTGGGACCTCACGCAGTTCTCCCAGTGTCTCTTCCACTGTTTAAAACCGTCTGCAAAATCCTTTATTGGAATTGCCATCAGCTGACTCGTTGTATTGTACCTGAATCCCATCGATGGTCTGAACTGTATTCCCTTTCAAATGTGATTTTAGTTTTGGGAAAAGCCAGAAGTTGCCTGGTCCTAAATCTTTCAACAGATTCTTGACCATTTTTAAAGCGATTGTCCCACCCTTTCATTTGTGCTTTACTTATTAGAGATGACACTGTAATCTACGCTAGTAAACCCATGGCCCACCACTGTGACATGATAGAGCTAAGCTGGCTGTGGCTGGAATCTAATATTGATAACGGAGTGTAACTATGTCTGCTCAGCCCCAACCCATGGGCAGTGGATGGAGGCTCTAATATTGATAACGGAGTGTAACTATGTCTGCTCAGCCCCAACCCAAGGGCAGTGGATGGAGGCTCTAATATTGATAACAGAGTGTAACTATGTCTGCTCAGCCCCAACCCATGGGCAGTGGATGGAGGCTCTAATACTGATAACATAGTGTAACTATGTCTGCTTAGCCCCCACCCATGGGCAGTGGATGGAGGCTCTAATATTGATAACTGAGTGTAACTATGTCTGCTCAGCCCCCACCCATGGGCAGTGGATGGAGGCCTCTAATATTGATAACAGAGTGTAACTATGTCTGCTCAGCCCCAACCCATGGGCAGTGGATGGAGGCTCTAATATTGATAACGGAGTGTAACTATGTCTGCTCAGCCCCCACCCATGGGCAGTGGATGGAGGCTCTAATATTGATAACGGAGTGTAACTATGTCTGCTCAGCCCCAACCCATGGGCAGTGGATGGAGGCTCTAATATTGATAACGGAGTGTAACTATGTCTGCTCAGCCCCAACCCATGGGCAGTGGATGGAGGCTCTAATATTGATAACTGAGTGTAACTATGTCTGCTCAGCCCCCACCCATGGGCAGTGGATGGAGGCTCTAATATTGATAACGGAGTGTAACTATGTCTGCTCAGCCCCCACCCATGGGCAGTGGATGGAGGCTCTAATATTGATAACGGAGTGTAACTATGTCTGCTCAGCCCCAACCCATGGGCAGTGGATGGAGGCTCTAATATTGATAACGTAGTGTAATTATGTCTGCTCAGCCCCCACCCATTAATATTGAAAGGGAGAGTAGACATGCCATTCTCCAGCCCCCAGTTGTCCTTGCATTTCTTCCCAAAGATCCGAGCCTTGCTAATTTAAAATCCTTCCCAACCGCCTCAACCTAATAATGGGTCGAGGGGGGTAATCCAAGAAGTCTAAATCTCTGTTAAAATAAATAAATAAAAACATTTAAATCATACAATTATACTTGGGCTCTCATGCTATGAAAGCTCATTTTGTGCGGAGTGAAGATTCATTATTTTTATTACCTTGCTTTTTTTTGTTTTTATTTAAGGTTTATTTAAGATTCAGCGTCTCGTAAGATATTAAGACAAAGTCTATGTAGGCAAAACAATGACCATTGTATTATCAGAACATATAATAGAAATCCACAGTGAACATAGAACACAAGTAAAGGTATAGATTAATAGGCTTTATAACAGCGTCAAGCAGGAGAACATAACAAGGTGTAAACCTCTGAGAGGGGAAATGGCGCGCCGCCCACCTTATGGAATAACATTTAGTATAAAAAGGCAAATAAGTCTAATAATGGTACTACTGCTGCAGCGTGTTTTTTAATGCAATCTGGTCCTTTTCTATATTCTAATGGTTGCGACAGAACTTGGCTTTCTTATTTTGCATTTTTGGAGGCTGAAAACAAGACGTTACAAGACAGAAGACATTTAATTGTATGTTTTGGTTTTTCTTTTTTTTTTTTACAGGCATTTAGAATTTTTTGAACCCCCTCACTCTTATTAGAGAAGTATTTTTTTAATTGGGTTGGGGCTGGCTAGAGGTTTGGGGACCACGAGACACCTAAGGACAAGTGGGCAAATAGTTAACCCATATTACTAAAAAACAACATCCAGCCATTAGGAATTTGTCTGCTTGCGATTAGTTATTAATTCTGTTCGGAGGTCGGTTTTTCAGCAAAATAACAGATCAACCCAAATTCACCAAACTGCAATTCTTCCAATACTGATCTCCAAGTCTATTCTCTGTTGTTTCCTCCATAGTTTAGAGTAAACAAGGAAATACAATTTCCCTCCATCTACAAAAGGGGGAAAAAGCAAAACGTAGCAAAAGGAACATGTACAATGATCAGCCACAACATTCAAACCACTGGGTGAAGTGAATAACATTGATTATATCGTTACAATGGCACCTGTCAAGGGGTGGGATATATAAGGCAACAAGTGAACAGTCAGTTCTTGAATTTCATGTGATTGAAGCCGGAAAAAAAGGTAAACAAAAACATCTGAGTGACTTTGACAAAGGTCTAATAGTGATGACTAGACAACTGGTGAACCTGAGGTTCACTAATGAACATGGGGAGTGAAGGCAATAACATCTAGTCTAATCACACAGAAAAGCCACTGTAGCTTAAATTGCTGAAAAACCGCCCATGATGGAAAGATTTTAGAACACACAGTGCATCACAGTTTGCGGTATATGGGGCTGCATAGATGTAGACTGGTCAGATTGTGAACGATGACTCCTGTCCATTGTTCAAAGCACCTTCAATGGGGACCTGAGCATCAGAACTGGATCAAGAACCAAAGGAAGAAGGGCGCCTGATCTGTTGAAATTTTTCTTTTAGATTAGGTGGATGGCAGGGTACATGTGTGTTGTTTACTTGGGGAAGAGATGGCAGCAGGATGCACCATGGAACAAGGCAGGCCGGCCGAGGCAGAGGCAGTGTTATGCTTTGGGCAATGTTCTACTGGGAAACTTTGGGCCCTGACATTCATGTGGATGTCACTTTGACATGTACCACCTACCTAGACATTGTTGCAGACCACGTAACCCCTCCATGGCAATGATGTTTCCTGATGGTAGAAGCCTATTTCAGCAGGATAATGGACCCTGCCACGCTGCAAAAAATGTTCAGGAATGGTTGGAGGAATTTGACAAAGAGTTCAAGGTGTTGCCTTGGCCTCCATATTCCCCAGATCTTGATCCGAGTAAGTATCTGTAGGATGTGCTGGAATCATAAATCTGATCCCTGGAGACCCCACCTCGCAACTTGCAGGATTTAAAGGATCTACTGCTAATGTTTTGGTGCCAGATACCACAGGACCCGTTCAGAGGTCTTGTGGAGTCCTTACCTCCACACATCTGAGCTGTTTTTCCAGAACGAGAGGGACCTACACGGTATTAAGCAGGTGGTTTTAATGTTGTGGCTGATCAGTGTATATCAAACTACATTTAAAAAGAAAAACATGCCCCACTTTAGGGAATGTGCCCTAGTCAATAGGTGCTCTCACAAACACAGCTCTGTTCAAAACAGATTCTTAGAGCTATGTTTTTTTCATCTTACCTCCAATAACCCTAGCAAACATTTCCATAACAATTACTGAGGTGAAGGAATAATAAGTTGTCATGTCCTGAGAAGTGACAACCTCTCTTTAAGGGAGACTGGGGACCATCCATGTATCACGGGATCCTTGATTTGTCCTCCCGCCATCATGTAGTTTTGCGGGATATCATGAGGGCAGAGAGAACCCATCGGCTTTTACTCTGTATAATAGAGCACAGGCAGGAAAGATAAAATCACTCAGTGTATTTACATAAAGGACAAAGGCTTAGAATGTCTGAGACCAAGAACAGCTACAGTATCTTTGGCAGAGGTTCAGGTATTCTGTCTTAAATGATGAGATTTAAGATAAATATTGAACAGGTGAATACTTCATTGTTCTGTGTGGTTAATAATTAGTGGATTGTGCCCTGGAACCAATCAATGCGTTCTTTAGAGGAATACTGATTGATGGATTGTTCACCGCATACAGTAGTTCTTATGTGTTTTCGTAGTAATGCATTCACTGAAAAGACATGTACCGGGATCTGCCCCTAAGGGCACTTTCTGGGCAATCCCCTGACTGTAAGGCCCACCTACATTTTTGGAGTGAGGTTTTGGCCAGTATGGTGTGTTTGTTTTTGTTTTCAACACAATCACAATCCCTCCAAAAATAACGTAACCATTTTCTAACGCACCCAAAATCCTCTATGGGGAGCATGCATAGTCGTCATTGCAGAATGTGGAGATGCTGAACATTTTCTTTTCTCTAAAATGGCAGTATTTACATTAAAAAGCCTGCAGGGACAGGCTATACACACCAGAACACCTACATTAAGCTGTAGTTGTTGTGGTGACTCTAGTATCCCTTTAAGTTTGATAATTTTGGTTATTAATTAATTTGTTGTAAAGTGTTGTCAGTGTTTTATCAGGTCTATTTGGATGCTGAATTTATTAAGGGAAAGATAGCTCAATTAATTTATTGATGCATCTTATCAAAAGTGATTATGATGATTAAGCTTGCTTACTTAACATAAGGTATAAAACCCACGTTTGAAAAACTGATAATGTCAAACGTGTAATTAAAAGAGCATGGAAAGGTGTGATTGTGATCGTGTTGATACTGTTATGGCTAACTGGCAGCCATTAGGTGTCAATTAAAAAATGATTGATGTGAGACCTATATCTGTATCTACATCAACATATACCTTTCATTGAGTTACACAGAAATAGAATCAAGGGAGCAGGCTGGATTTATATCTCTCAGGTGCCCACCCCTAAAAAACCCTTTTTCTATTTACCTGACTGTTATTCTAACGATGCATGAGACGGTGAGAATGAAATAAATTTACTATGCAGCAAAATAAGACTATATTGAAATATTTCAAGAAAAGTTGTAGTCCACGAAGGTATCCCTAGCGGGAAGCCACCTCTAGACGACTCTGTACCAACTGTGAATATAGCCCTACAAACAAGTCTTACATAAATAATGATATGTACAGATATGTGGATGTATATTGTACCTATATATTTATTCTGGATTCTTGGATGTGAATTCATTCATTTTTAATCTGTGCAATAATTTATTTTATTCTCTCCCTCCTAGTACCATCTTATGCACTGTTTGTTTGTTTATTTATTTATTCTCTCTCCCCCCACTCTGTGATCTTCACACAAGATATTTACGACCCTCTATGAGAATAGTATCTATTTTCTATCAAACCTGTGTCTTATCTGTTGCTTAAACCCCTGTATCGCAACTCAACTTTGAATTCTATGTGTCGTTTCTGCTCAGAAATGCTTCAGACTTGAGAAAGGGAGGTTCTCGCGAAAGTTTGTCATTACAAAATACTGTTAGTCCAATAAAAAAGGTATTACAAGATACAAATTTTATCTGTGTTTTTTTACATATCACACACACACACACACTCATACACACACACACACACTCATACACACACACACACACACACACTCATACACAAACACACACACTTGTTTAATGGTTTAACCATATCGGAGTTAAGAGTAAGCCTTGTAATAATGTGCACTGCTTATAATACTTAACTTGAATTTCCAGTTTCTCTCCACCTGTTTCTGGCCGTACAAAGTCATCAGTAAACACATAAAACCCTCATATTACCTGTTTTCAGCCACACCTATCGTTCTGCTGGGGAGTTATACAGACTTATTTTCTAAACAGTGATTTATGGAGAACTAGAGACCCAACTGTAACATTAGATCAAAGAGCCATAAGATGGAGTATCTGGCTTAACAAAACACTCTGAATAATATACATGTATTCCATGTTGTGGTATTTCCTGCAAATGTCATAATTAGACAATGTGGACTCTTAACCTCTCATAAAGGGAAAGCCAATATTTTTTTTTAGTAAATGTAAGTTATGCTTTAAAGAAAATGTAGTATAACACAAGAGAATACTTGAGTTGCAGTATATGCAGTATATCAATGTTCATTAGCTTATAGGGAAGTGGGACATGCAGGGCCGGATTAACATAGGGGCTGATGGACCTGCAGCTCCAGGCCCAGGACCATGGAATAGGCCCACTTCAAAAATTTATAATAATAATAATAATTTTTTATTATTTTTTACACACTACTCGTAGGTTTGCCACCTGACTGGTATTTTACCAGCACAGACAGTATTTGAGGCTGCCTGGCTGTGCCGGTATTGCAGTAATACTGGCAATACAAATGCAGATATTTTTCTTCGTATAAACTGAGATTATTCTGCAATACCAGCACCAGCCAGTAAGGGTCACTGTGTATGGAGAGAGGCAGGGATAGGAAGTTACAGCATATCCTTCCCTGCCTCTCTCTACTCACTGATACACAGGGGAGCAGCTACACAGCACAGAGAGTCCAGACAGCAGCTCCCAGCCTGCAGAGACAGACTACAGCTCAGGTATGTGAAGAATGGGAGACTAGGGGACATTCGGAGACATGGGCACACTGAGACACATTGGGACACAGAGACACATTGGGACACTGTGAGACATAGGGACATTGGGAGACACATTGGGACATGGAGACACTAGGGACACAGTGTCTCCATGTATCCCAGTGTCCCTAGTGTCTCAGTGTCCCTATAGCTCCCAGTGACCCCTAGTTTCCCAGTGTCCCCAAATGTCTGTGTCCCCATGTCTCTCAGTGTCCCCTAGTATCCTAGTGACACGGGAAACACTGAGACATAGGGACACAGGGAGAAATAAGGACACTGAGACACTTGGTGACATGGGGACACTGACACTGGGATACATAGGGACACTGATGCCAGGCTGGCCTTCCAATTCTTTAAACAGACATGCCCCCTTTTTGGGCATGTTCGCCCCTTTTGGCAGTTCTGGTCACGTGATTTGCATCAGTGGCCCACCCTTTTACCCCACCCATTGACTTCCTGCCCATGTCTCCCAGTGTCCACATGTCTCCCAGCCAGGGTCCCTAGTGTATCAGTGTCCCCATGTCCCTCAGTGTCCCTGTGTCTCCCAGCCAGTGTCCCTAGTGTCTCAGTGTCCCCATGTCTCTCAGTGTCCCTAGTGTCCCCATGTCTCCCAGTGTCCCCAAATTTTTCAGTGTCCCAATGTCTATGTCCACAAGTGTCCCCATGTCTCCCAGTGTCCCCTAGTCTCCCAGTGTCTGTGTTTCCATGTCTCGCAGTGTCCCTAGTGTCTCAGTGTCCCCATGTCTCCCAGTGTCTGTGTCCCCATTTTTCCCAGTGTCCCCAAATGTCTCAGTGTCTCCATGTCTCCCAGTGTCCCCATGTCTGTATCCACAAGTGCCCCCATGTCTCCCAGTGTTCCCAAGTGTCAGTGTCCCCATGTCTCCCAGTATCCCCAAGTGTCTCAGTGTCCCTGGGTCTCACTGTGCCCCATGTCTCACTGTGTCTCCTAGTATCCTAGTGACACAGGGAGAAATGAGGACACTGACACTGTGATACATAGGGACACTGATGCCAGGCTGGCCTTCCAATTCTTTGGACAGACATGCCCTCTTTTTGGGCATGTTCGACCCTTTTGGCAGTTCTGGTCACGTGATTTGCGTCAGTGGCCCACCCTTTTACCCCGCCTATTGACTTCCTGCTTCACTGGACACTGCTGTTAGGGGGTATGGATTTACTTGAAAAGTGAAAGCATAAATTAGATAAAGAGATTAGCATATAGTATTTTCTTATAGCTGCATCCTTTGAGTTTCCCTCCATCACTATCTCCATCAGATACATGACACTTGGGAGGTATGACTGTTTTAGTGTTTTTGGTCGATAATATTCTGTAATTAGGCCCATCATAATTGTCAGCACCAGGCCCACTGGGCTCATAATCTGGCCCTTGAGACAGGTGCATAACTGTAAGTGGCAGTGTTGGCTAAGGAGTCCTTGTAAAGACTGGATGAGCATGATGTGAAGTGCAGTCCATAAACTCCTTCAATGAAAATATCGTAGATCACTTAAACCCACTGGTCCATCCAGTCAATGCCAGGAGGGCAAAGTCAGCTTGATACAAATAATATAACATTGTACGGACATATTTTGTAAATAGGGACTTAACATGCTGGTCTGCATTATTATTATTAAGTGTTCTTGCATAGCAAGACCACTTAATGTTATTTCACATATATGTTATTATTATTATTATTATTATTATTATAGCCAAATTTACCACCCTAGCTGGCAAAAGCTGAAAAATCAGGACCTGATTTCTAAACTGCCACCACTCCCTCCCTGCTGCCACTAAAAATGTCCACGGCTAAGCCATAGTCCTGATAGTTTCCACAATATAATCATTTGTTTGCAACTAACGCCGTCCATTGACATTCATTGAAACTCCACTCTAGCCAGCTCAAATTTGAAGGGCAATTTCTAAACTGCGACTGTGCCTTCACTTTTAATACTTAAGAGACATACTATGCATCAAAATGTAGGTCTGGGTCTTGTGATTCTCACAATATAAAGCTCTTCGAACGTACATTCCAGAGGATCAAGTATATATATATATATGTCTGTGGCCGTAAATAATTACCAACACTATAGTCACCTAAACAACTTTAGCTTAATGAAGCAGTTTTAGTGTATAGATCATGACTCTCAGGTTTCACTGCTCAATTCACTGCCATTTAGGAGTTAAATCACGTTGTTTCTGTTTATGCAGCTCTTGTCACACCTCCCCTGGCTATGATTGACAGAGCCTGCATGAAAAAAAAAAACTAGTTTCACTTTCAATCAGATGTAATTTACCTTTAAACAATTGTATCTCTTGCTCTGTAAATTGAACTTTAATCACATACAAGAGGCTCTTGCAGGGTCTAGCAAGCTAATAACATCCCAGGGGATAAGAAAATCTAAATTAAACATAACTTGCAATAAAGAAAGGATAAACTTTAGATGACTTTTTACAGGAAGTGTTTAGGAAGGTTGTGCAAGTCACATGCAGGGAGGTGTGACTAGGGCTACATAAACAGTGATTTAACTCCTAAATGGCAGAGAATTGAGCAGTGTGGCTGCAGGGGCATGATCTATACACCAAAACTGCTTCAATAAGCTGATGTTTTTTGGGTGACTATAGTGTCCCTTTAATCTCTCTTTTTCCTCTAAATTGTAAGCTCACAAGCCATATTGCTGGAACCTTGTATAAACTTTCTGTAAATCCTAGATTTTAAGTTTGTGTGCAGGGTCCCCTCATTCCTTTTGTACTGTAATGTTTGTATTTTGTTGTGTCTATATTCCCAAAATGATACAGCTCTATGGAATATGTTAAAGCATTATCAATAATAAATAATAACAGTTGGAGCAAAGTTTTCCAATATACGGTATAAACCTTTACTACATTATCAATTTTATAAGCAATAGCTTAAATGGACTGAGAGAGGCTTATGACATCATTCTGGATTCGTAAGCTGCCAAAACCAACAATATTCCTATGGTCAACGAATGCTAACAGTTGGGACAAGCATATTGTACCTCGTGGGGTCAGATATCAAGTTTCTCCTGGTGGGGCGCTTTACAAAACCTACATCTAAACAGGCACATTTACACGTCTGTCCCCATCTCCTCCACATGTCTGTCCCCATCTCCCCTCCCAAATAAGTCTGTCCCCATCTCCCCACGTTTGTCCCCATCTCCTCCACGTCTGTCCCCATCTCCCCACATGTCTGTCCCCATCTCCTCCACATCTGTCCCCATCTCCTCCACATGTCTGTCCCCATCTCCCCTCCCAAGTAAGTCTGCCCCATCTCCCCACGTTTGTCCCCATCTCCCCCACATGTCTGTCCCCATCTCCCCTTCCAAATAAGTCTGCCCCATCTCCCCACATGTCTGTCCCCATCTCCTCCACATGTCTGTCCCCATCTCCCCACATGTCTGTCCCCATCTCCTCCACATGTCTGTCCCCATCTCCCCTTCCAAATAAGTCTGCCCCATCTCCCCACATGTCTGTCCCCATCTCCCCTCCCAAGTAAGTCTGCCCCATCTCCCCACATGTTTGTTCCCATCTCCCTTTCTCAAATGCATCTATTCCTTTCTCCCCTAAATGTCATCATCACATACACCAATTACGACTGACATAAGATGTTGTCATCGCTCTATAATATCATTGTCACTACTCTATATTATTTACCTGTGCAGTTTGTTTAGTGATAGGTGATAGATGTAATAGGTAAATATTTACTCAGTGAGGTCACTGGGGGACATATTTGCTAGATACTGTTAGGTATTACTAAATATACGGCAAATCGCTCTCAATGTGTCTCTTAGTTGAGTGGGTCATTTGAACAAGATTTACAGTTGTAAGGGGGATATTAATTTGCACAAGAGTTAACACAAACGTAAAACAAAAAATATTAAAATAATCTATAAACAAAAACATTTTTTTTGTTTAGTCACTGGCAGAATATAAACAATTATTAACACTAATACACCTTACATTAGGTGACAGTGTGCGAGAGGTGTGGTTAACTGGTTTCTCTGTCTTCCTCTGAATCTTTCTCAATCCCTCGGGCAGTGGAAGAAATATCTCTTCCCTGCATGGAAGGTGATTAATGGCCACACCTGCATTCCAAAGCACTAGGCAAGATATGGCTCGCGCCTAGTGCTCTGCTGACACATTACCAAGCTTCTCAGAGGGAATAGGCAGATCCTACACGTGAACAAACACATTGACACCCCAGGTCTCAGAGTGGATGGGCAGATTCTAGGGGTGAACTGGGAGATTAGCTACAATCTCAGAGAGGAGGGAAAGATCAGCCAGAGTCCTGTACTCAATGGGCAGATTCTCTGAGTCTTAAGGTGAATAGGCAGATTCTCTATGTTTTAGGATGAATAGGCAGATTGTCTATGTCTTAGGGTAAATGGGCAGATTCTCTATGACTTAGGGTTAACGCTTAACGACTAGTGACGGACCTCGTCCGTCACGCGGTAAAATTAACCCCAGATCGCGGTAATCGCGGGGTTAATGGTGCTTCGGTCTGCCTCTGTATTAGAGGCAGACCAGGAGCACCTGATCTCACTGCCCCAGCACCGGTGCACCAGGCTGTCAGAGCGAGCACATGTGCTCCATATACTCACCTTTTCGCCTACCTGCACTTTCTGGTTCTGTGTGAAGTGCAGGGAGATGGATCATCACTGATCTTGTCCCTGTTAGAAAAAAAAAATAAAGTTAATTTAAAATCCCACCCATCTTTACCCATTTTAATTAAAAAAAATTAACCCCCTCCCTGCCAATTGATCACTGACTACAGTGATCAATTGGCAGGGATTACATTTTACTATGATCTGATTTTTTTTTAACCCCTGAGGGTTAATTCTTTTATTTTATTAAGTATTTTAAAATTATAAATTTAGCTAGCTGAGGTGGGTGGAAGTTAGTGGGGAATTGGGGGATTTTGTGTTAGGCTAGCTAGGGGTTAACGTTAAAAAGTTTTTTAAAATAAGCTTTAAAAAGTTCAAAATTAAGTTAAAAAAAGACATTTAACATTTAAGTAAAAAATAAAAAAACACCCCCCTTTAGACAGTCCAAATAAAAATGAACCCCTTCTCTGCCAGTCGATCACTGCCTACAGTGATCAAAATATTGGGTGATTCGCTAAGATAAGAATTATGGATATATGACAAGGAAAGTGCTAATTTTAGTCTGAAATAACAAATCTGGGGGGAATTTTTTTTTTTATTCGGCCTAAAATGTGTTTTCCTATGTCTCTTTTCTTTTGTTATTTAACCCCTTTCTGTATGAATACTCTGATATTAAATTATCTTCTTGTTTCAAGCACCAGTTACACATTTTTTAAATTTTGTTTAATGTATAAAACTTGTGTTGCTGCCGTCCTCAATAGGACAGGATTATAGCCTATCAACCTATGATATGGATAAAATTGGAGAACTCATTTTGCAAATATATTTCTCTTAATGCACTTTCTATGCCTCGGCTTCAAATGTGTAGTACACCTATGTGAATATAATTTTCTCTCCTTTTTTGAGTAAATAAACCCCTTAAAGTGAAAGCTTTACTGTAGTCCCACTCAGCAGTCAATGCAATGTCAGAAATGCAGGCTTGGCACATAATACATTCTACTGACTGGTAGGGATTACTGGAAAGTCCACCTGGTGGCCCCTTAGCTGTGGGCTGGCCATACAGGTGGGAGGATCAGGGCAGTTCACTCTAAGCTCAGGTTACAGGTAAAGGGAGCTCTTCCAATCTCAGTAGAGGCTCTAGAGCAATATTGGTGCTGAGCGAACAGGCTGCAGGTAAGAAATACGGTTTGGAGAATTTTTGTTTCCCTGTGTTATTTTGTTTTTTTTTAAGGCAGGACCCCCCTTGACGAGAGATTGACACCTTCACTGAATTCTTTAGAAATGTCCAAACCCAAATAGGATCAACACAGGTTAAGCATATCTTGTTGGACACAGAAGATTTCACAGTTTCCATATCTTGTGCTGATTGTACGTTTCGCCTCCTTGATCTCTCGCACTTTATGGCATAATAAAAATAATCCTAGGAATAATGAGATTATGTTGTGTGTAATAAAGAAAGGCTGCTACTTACATACCCAGAGATTCGCAGTGTTTTGGATTCTGATTGAGAGATTATCATTTACCTCAGTTTAGAAAATTATTGGAACACGCATTTGTCAGAACCTGGGTGTTGTCTTGTTTGAAGGAGCTTGCAATCCATTTTTTTCAGCCAAAAGCTCACAAGAACTGTTTGCTTAAGGTTAAAGCAGCTGTGAGAGAAATGACAGCTTAGTCACCAGGTCATAGTCGGTGTCACTACTGACTGAGATCATCGTTTTTCTCAAAGCTGCGTACATATGCTACGTCTACTTGGTTATTGTTTTTTGAGTGTATTTTTTGTATATTTTATTTGTTTAATACCTCTTCCACGTTGATCTGAAAAATGCTGGAATGGAGATTAGCATACAATGTATATAAAATTATGTTTTGATCAATTTATAGAAACCGAGCAACAACGACAATGATTTCTAGGTTGAAAAATCAGTTTGTTGGGCTGTGTTTAATTTAGAAAATACTGCAGTCTTTGCCTTCTAATATTATCTAATATTTCCATCTGTGTTTATAGTTATTATATACAGACACAAGTATCGCTGTCGTTGTAAAAAGTATTATAAAAGTGGGACAGCAGCAGTTGGACCCTGGGTTCCCACATTCAGGGCGATGGTGTCTTGTATGTTTAGGGACAAACTCTGTTTTTACCATTGTAGATCATGCATATTAGCTCTGGTTGACACCCAATGTCACTGGAACCAATGCAAGGACCTCCACCCTCCGCAGGGTTGAACATATCCCCAGGCAGCTGCTTCACATAATGGGATAAAGTATTCTTACAGCTCTGTACATATAGAATAGCAGGAAACACGATTGTTTTAAAACGTTTCTGTAATTTGTATTTTTTAAAGATTTTTTTCATTCGTTATGCACTCTATATTTTAATGATTATACACCCCTCATAGCCACTTGCATTTAATTATATTTATTAATATTTTTCTTCCCTGAATATCAATACCCGGGGGCAGCCATTTTGTGCACTGATGGATTGTGGGTAGATTTGATTGGTAACTGAAACAAAACCTTGCTTTAAGCTCCGCCTTTTCTCGCGTTTATTTTTTCTCGACTTCACTGCTATATGTTAGCAAATTAGACCCTGCTTTTCCATTTGTGTTTTATGAACGAGATCGCTATGGAAACAGATTCGGACGCAGGGAGCTACACAGACGCAGATTAGATTAACTTTATGTATGGTGACACCGCCATTTTAATTCTTAGTTGGCTTTTTAAAGTTGTTTATTATGTTCACTATGTTCATATGATATTATAAATGATATTATAAATCAGTTTTTTTGCTAGTTTCTGAGTAAATCTTGGGGTCTGAATGTTATTATTTCAAAAAATAATAATTTTATTATGCTTCGAAGGATGAGAGTCTGAGATGACTTTGCTGGTAACTTGTGGCTTCATATATCGCAGTTAGACCCCTGCGCTCTGAGTGTCATAGATCCCATTTAAAACGTGCATGGTAATTCTAACTATTGTTAAACAATGATCGCCTCCATACGTCCTCTACTATGGCTTCGATTTGTGAAGGAGATCTACAGATCCCGATAATCAGATAATTGATCAGTTCTCGTCTATGTATTGTTGGCCATGCACATTAGGAGGGCGCTGGGGATTGCATACTGCAGGTACAGCGTAAGTTAACTGTAGGAAGAATGAAAAGATTCTGGATTTCTGTCATGGCTGACTGGGGGTGCTCATCTTGTGCCGCTCGATCTTTCGCAGCCAGTCATACAGAATCCAGCTTCCAATGATTTGCCATGCAGAGCGAGGATTGGTAACTCTGCACATGCACACGAACGCCATTCAGCCCAGCCGAATGACAGATGTTTCTGACACCTGTCAATCACTAATAGACCAGTCTTGCCTTAGTTGCCCTATTGTGGTATTCTGATCGTCTTGCATGTTTTGTTCCTTAATCTTCTCTTACTAATTCTTGCTAGTTTATCATTGACTCTGATTTACGATGTCCCTTGACCTGGCTTGGCATTTTTGTTTATTCTACTTTCTAGCTGTCTTGACCTTGGCTATCCCACTATCAGGTTCACAATTTGTTGCTTGATTACACGCAATCTGTATGATTTATTTAGAAATATCAAACCCAGGTCTCCATAGAACTGACAGAGAGTTAATACACCATTAATCAGTCAATTAACTTTATGCATCTTTAAGAAATGCACTATTAATCTGAATTCCCAATGTGTCTGTGGCCCCCCCACGGCTGTACTTCAGAGGCTCAGATTTAGGCTCCTGTGTATTCAGTTAAACTGATTTATATTTCAGATGTTTGCACAAACAAATGTCAGCAGTACGGTACAGTACGGTAAATTGTATCAGAGATTTACATTTTACTTCGACAAACTTGCACAAGCCAAATGGCCTTCCAAAATAATCAATTGCATTATCAAGAACCGGTTAATCCACTAAAGTAAGAATTCAAAGTGAATTTTAAATGCAAGGCCATAACAGAAAACTGGATAAATTCTAGTTAGTTATGCTTTCAGACTGGCTACTTTAGCTTTAACCCCTTAAGGACACATGACATGTGTGACATGTCATGGTTCCGTTTTATTCCAGAAGTTTGGTTCTTAAGGGGTTAAAGGAACACCAGTCACCAAAACAACTTTATCTTAATAAAGCAGTTTTGGTGTATATATCATGCCTCTGAAGTCTCACTGCTCAAGTCACTGCTATTTAGGAGTTAAATCACTTTTGTTTGTTTATGCAGCCCTAGCCACGCCTCCCCTGGCTGTGACTGACACAGCCTGCATGAAAACAAAATGGTTTCATTTTCGATCAGAAGTAACTTACTTGAAAGGTTTTTAACTCCTGCTCTGAAAATTGAATGTTAATTACATATAGGGGGCTTCTGCAGGGTCTAGCAAGCTAACGACGCAGGAGATAAGAATTGCAAAATTAAACAGAATTTGCAATAAAGGAAGCGTAAACATTAGATGACTCTTTACAGAGTTTAGGAAGGCTGTTCAAGTAAACAAAGTGATTTATCTCATAAATGGCAGAGAATTGAGCAGTTAGACTGCAGGACCATGATCTATAGACAAAGATAGCTTAATTAAGCTAAAGTTGTTTTAATGACTATAGTGTCCTTTTAAATTTGAGATTCGGTTTGAATTCACACTTTAGTAAATATGTCTGTAAATGTCACCTTACTACTCTTTATTGTTTACTGTATTGTATATTGATTATAAACACCAAGTACTAATAATGTCTAAATCAGAGCAAATTCTTGCCATAAGTTATTTTCATTCAGAGAGAGTTAAAGGGCACAGGAAGCCCCCCTCCTCCCCCTTCACCCCAAATATTCTTCTTATTAAAAATATTATGGTTATCACATTATTGAATAATATGGGTGACTTTACCCTCTGGGCTTAAAGGGGATTCTATGGAGTAAGGAATACAAAGTTGCTGGGCTGGGTCCTCCTCCACCTACAACGTCATACGATGGGGGGGCTAATGCACATGTGCAGTGAGCGACTTAGGCCGTCCCCATAAGAAAGTATTGAATCATAGATTTGTTATGGGGACTTCACTGACGCTGGATGTTCTCATGCAGAGCTTGAGGACGTCCAGCATCAGTTAGGTTACCACAAGTCGCTTAGTAAGCAGGAAGTGCCTTAAGTGGCTGTCTGATTGACAGCCACTAGAGGCAGTCTTAGTCCTGCAATGTAATCATTGCAGTTTTGCTACAACTGCAATAATTTACATAGCAGGAGTAAGTGGAGCAGGGACACTGCACCAGAGCACTTCTATAGTGTCCCTTTAATGATGCCAGCCTGCAAATGGTCTTACTTCAGAAATGCCACGGACACGTCCAATAACGCTCACAAATATAGTGATGGTTCCAACAAACCCAGATTGCCAGGAGACAGACTCAGATCTGCAAAACTCTGATTGGCTGCTCAGTTCCTATTCATAACACTGGCATGCCCATACAGGCTCTGCTAATGTTTTTGACATAGACACAAGAAACCTTTCCAAAAAAATGGCGCAGTTTATACCGTCCGTGACACAGTTTGGCTTATTCAGTAAATCTGATGTGGTTGAGAATTGAAAACGGGGATGGGAAATTTTAAACTAAATACAAGCTGAGTTGAATAATTTTACTAAATATGCAGTTTTGTCCTTTAATTTATTAAAGCCATGTCAGCTGTCAGATAAGTGAATAACTCCGCGTTAATATGCATGTTGTTTCCACTTTAAATGCGTGAGGAATTCTAAAATCCACAAAGTAAAATACTAAATCCAATCTGCTACTTTTATACATTAAAAAATAACCTTTTAGCACTCAGTAGGGACTGAGAAATGTGGCCACAGGCACAATATTTTCTGTCGAATCTTTATATTGATTTTCCATTTGCTCCAGGCTCCCTCCCCATCAGGGTGTTCCCTGCACTGTACTCCGATGTCTTGTAGAGGGTAGCAGGATTTGCTATAGCCAAGCCCAGCATGGTCTGGCACAGCCAGGTGGACTTTATATGCATTTTTTTTTTGAGTAAACAATCCCCCCCCCCACCTGAGGTGACGTTATGCCTGTTCTTTGTTAAATAGGAATTCATGGTAACTGTTGTTAGGACGGCCGTCTCCTCTGTCACAGTCGGAGAAGTGAAAGCAGATTTTGGTCTTAAAATGTTAAAGTGGTGAAAACGCTGGTATAAAGGGATTTGTTAATAAGTTAACTTTCTGGGCCTGAGAAATGCCTACATTGTAACTTATCAACAGCAAGCACACAATGTTGTTATCCATTAACCCCGTATGCCATGGATTGTAACATAACACATGAGAGAATACATCTTTAACCCCTGAATATGGAGAGACATCATGGGTAAATATATATATATATAGAGAGAGAGAGAGAGAGAGAGAGAGAGAGAGATACATCCACACACACATTGAATTTATTTGGGTTTATACCCCCATTGAGATAAACTTTAAATGCTGTTTTTTTAAATCAACTGCCATTAACCTCTTAAGGACACAACTTCTGGAATAAAAGGGAATCGTGATGGAATATTTCCGTCATGTGTCCTTAAGGGGTTAATGTGTTCTTGGGTTGGTAGCAGCATAGCACCACGCTTGGCAATGCGGGTGTTTAGCAGAGCACTGCTAATGGCAGAGATTAGGATTATAGTTAGGTTAACGCTGAGGGAGTCTGTGGCTTTATGGGTAGTTAGAGTTAGGGACCTTAGACGGCTCTTAGGGACCGAGGTGATCTAGATATAGGGAGGACAAAAGCTAAAAGGATACTTGTAAATACTGGCTGAGAGTCACAGGCGTTACAGTTCACAACAGTTTAAAGGCAGGTCCCCTTTAATTACTAAGTAATATGACTACTTATACCGTATACTTTCCAAATATATATATATATATGTGAAAAATAAAAAGTTGAATGTAGAATTCAACATATCTTTACCCTGTAACTGGGCGCCTTCCATCTTGACTCCCAGTCAGTCATTGTTATAAGTTCTGTCCTTTGCACCTGGCAGTCAGCAGAGAGAGAGCATACAGAGAAAAGGAGGAATGAAACAATGTTAATATTTTTCCTCCTCATTTGCATTGAGTGCCCTAGCAATATATGAATGTAGCTGGGTGTATATATCCGTGCTAAAATTAACTAAGTGAATATATAGGTATCAAGGTTGGCTGGGTGTATGTGTAAGTAATACAATTAGCTGAGTTTATATATAGGTATTGAGATTAGCTGGGTGTATATATATTTTTACTAAGATTATCTGGGTGTATAAATTTGTACTGAGATTAGCTCAGTATATATATATATACACACATACATTTTGTGTTTCTGTGTATATTGACAATGGCGAGAAGATTCAGCTCCACCAATGCATTTTCCCAGATGGTAAAAAAATATTGAGGATGCCCAAATTTTGTCCATATGTTGCTTCAGCTCGGCAGAATTTTCTAACTGAGATATAAAATAATGTATATATTTTGCAGTACACTGATAGGAACATTTTGTTGCCATTTGGTCACACATCAAATGAGAAAAAGTAACAAATAGAGAGGAAAACAGGAGGATTAGTAAAACTATCTTTTATAAATTATATACTTAATAAACATGTACAGTATCTCACAAAAGTGAGTACACCCCTCCCATTTTTATAAATATTTTGTAAACACTGACTAAATGACACTGCTACAATGTAAAGTAGTAAGTGTACAGCCTGTATAACAGTGTAAATTTACTGTCCCCTCAAAATAACTCAACACACAGCCATTAATGTCTAAACCGTTGGCAACAAAAGTGAGTACACCCCTAAGTGGAAATGTCCAAACTGGGCCCAATTAGCCATTTTCCCTCCCTGGTGCCATTTGACTCGTTAGTGTTACAAGGCCTCAGGTCGAATGGGGAGCAGGTGTGTTAAATTTGGTGTTATCGCTCTGTTACTCTCTCATACTGGTCACTGTAAGTTCAACATGGCACCTCATGGCAAAGAACTCTCTGAGGATCTGAAAAAAAAAGAATTGTTGCTCTACATAAAGGTGGCCTACGCTATAAGAAGATTGCCAAGACCCCGAAACTGAGCTGCAGCACGGTGGGCAAGACCATACAGCGGTTTCACATGACAGGTTCGCCATGGTCGACCAAAGAAGTTGAGTGCACATGCTCAGCGTCTTATCCAGAGGTTGTCTTTGGGAAATAGACGTATGAGTGCTGCCAGCATTGCTGCAGTGGTTGAAAGGGTTGGGGGTCAGACAATACGACGCACACTGCATCAAATTGGTCTGTATGGCTGTCATCCCAGAAGGCAGCCTCTTCTACAGATTATACACAAGAAAGCCCACAAACAGTTTGCTGAAGACAAGCAGACTAAGGACATGGATTACTGGAACCATGTCCTGTGGTCCGATGAGACCAAGATAAACTTATTTGGTTCAGATGGTGTCAAGCGTGTGTGGCGGCAACCAGGTGAGGAGTACAAAGACAAGTGTGTCTTGTCTACAGTCATGCATGGTGGTGGGAGTATCATGGTCTGGGCCTGCAGTAGTGCTGCCGGCACTGGGCAGCTACAGTTCATTGAGGGAACCATGAATGCCAACATGTACTGTGACATACTGAAGCAGAGCATGATCCTCTCCCTTCGGAGACTGGGCCGCAGGGTAGTATTCCAACATGATAACGACCCCAAACACACCTCCAAGACGACCATTGCCTTACTAAAGAAGCTGACAGTAAAGGTGATGGTCTGGCCAAGCAGGTCTCCATTCCTAATCCCTATTGAGCATCTGTGGGGCATCCTCAAAAGGAAGCTGGGGGAGCACAAGGCCTCTAATATCCACCAGCTCCCTGATGTCGTCATGGAGGAGCGGAAGAGGACTCCAGTGGCAGCATGTGAAGCTCTGATGAACTCCATGCCCATGAGGGTTAAGGCAGTGCTGGAAAATAATGGTGACAACACAAATATTGACACTTTGGGCCCAATTTGGACATTTCCACTTACTCACTTTTGTTGCCAACGGTTTAGACATTAATGGCTGTGTGTTGAGTTATTTTGAGGGGACAGTAAATTCACACTGTTATACAGGCTGTACACTTACTACTTTACATTGTAGTAGAGTGTCATTCCTTCAGAGTTGTCACATGAAAAGATATAATAAAATATTTAGAAAAATGTGAGGGGTGTGCTCACTTTTGTGAAATACCGTATATTGATTTTCTTTCCATTTTTCCCTCTCTTGGTCACTTGATCAGTGAATGAATTCCGTATTTAGTGACTGTCCCCTTGCTAACAATCATCTGTTTTTGGTGCCGTGGAATCCCGAATCACAGCCACGATTATCATGTTTGCCCTGCTTGCTTTGGTTGGTGTCACTTGGGTACATTTGGCTTCCAGTCCTGTGTCTATAGATGTATCGTGAGTTGTATATAAACACTGCACGTGTGTTTACACAGATTGGTGTTATGGGATGTTTCTGTACATTTGGGTAAAGCGTGGTGTTAATACACATGGTGTTTATATGTGAGCATATAGAGTATTGCTTTAACCTATTAATCCCTAATTATTTCTCTATAAGGGACATTGTTAATGCAACGTTACATTGACTTATTTTAGCTTATGATTTGGGTGTGTCAGATACTCATTGGTATATATCTGTAACAATAGAACATTATGCAGAGAGACACGCAGTGAAATACAGAGAGACATGCTGTAAGGCATACAGTGAGATACAGTGTGACATGCTGTGAGACACATAGTGTGACATACAGTGAGAGATGCTGTGAGACATCCAGTGAGACATACTGTGAGATATAGTGAACCTCATTGGGACATACAGTGAAACATGCAGTGAGATGCAGTATATGGTGTATGTCTCTGACCACATGGCAGAGCCCCCTTTAAAACACCCTGCTGGGAGGGGCATAACACAGCAATCCAATCAGAGAAGACATAGAGCTCTGAAATAATGGCTCTGTGGGGGAGGGGTAGAGACCGACCTATAGCAGCAGAGCTATTTAAAGGGCTCCCTGAACTTATAAATACAGGGGCCACATAAATATAGCGTACATATATTTTTCCATCATTGGAATGACAGCACTTTTTAAAATAAATCTCTAAACTGCGGATAGTCACATTTTAAAGATAAAATCATTTCAGTTCAATTCCATACAGCCAGAAGCCTCTTAAAGGGACACTATAGGCACCCAGACTATTACATCTCACTGAATGGTCTGGGTACATTGTCCCTCTCCCACTTAGTCCTGCAATGTAAAACTTTAGGGACTGCCACCATAGGCGTTTCTTGAATTCTAACAGACTCTGAGTCCCTTAAGCGATACTGGACGTCCTCACGCATCAGTGAAATGTGTATCAGTGAAATCAGCAATGAAAAGTATTCAGCTTTCCTATGGGAGGGCCTAATGCACATGTGGCGTTCACTGCGCATGTGCATAAGGTCCCCCCATCGGATGACGTTGGGGAAGGCGGAGCGTCAACCCAGTGCTGAGGGAGATCACAGATGGAATTGTGCAAGTGACCAAAGGGTTTTTTAACTCTTTATCTGCCAGAGAAGGGGACAGAAGGGAAGGGGGTCCAGATGGCTCAATAGTGTTAGGAATACAGGTTTGTGCTCCTAACACTATAGAATCCCTTTAACTACATAAATGCTAGACTTGTGCTCTGAGGATTCGTTTGAATACATTTGTCTGAAAAAAAAAAAATTAGGTGTGAAGCAGGATTTATCCATATGGCATTTTGTTTTAGAATAATTTTGTCGATGTGAACATTTTAGAAAAAAACATTTCAGACAACCCAATCGACCAATCAGTGTACTGCTAAATATTAATATTACGTATCTATTTTGCAGTAAAATGATAAATAATGTCTTTCTTTACCACTAACGTGATGCCATTGCTAGCCTGAAGAACCACAATGTATCTTGGAATATGTAGTTCTATAATAGGAAGGGATGTACCTTAATTGACAAAAAAACAGGCAGCCTTCATCTGGCAAGGAAAGGGTTTGCTGTTTGGCAGAGCCGCACCCTGAGCTTTGATTGTGACAGAGGTTGTACTCAAATAACAGGATGTAGAACCAGGGAACTGATTCTCACAGTGTTATTCGATAAATTGCAAACTATCAGGAATGCAAAGTCAATTCAATGTAACAAACTGGAAGCACAGCTCATTTAGAGAATTGTTTTATTTTGGATTTTCTGACCCACAATTTAAAACTCCCTTTTAATGTATATTTTGGTGAATAACAGTGTGTCTCTTGTTTGTAATACGGTTACGATAGATACACAGGGAAAAGGATATCCAACAAGTATCACTGCTGATTTTGCAACCACTTCTAAACATTGTAAGTAACTAAAATGAGAATTCATTGAGAATTTTAAATTTAAGGTCAAAATAGCTACTAAACTTCAAAAAGTCAGCTATGCTTTAAGTTTGATTGCTCTGGCCTTAACTTTGAAATTCGTTTTGAATTCACTGTGAATCCTCACCTTAGTGAATAATCCTGGTATTTACTAAACCATGAATTGCAGGGAATTAACAGCGGAGTTTAACAATAACAGGATTATTCAGTAAGTAAAGTGTAAACTGTAGAGAATTCACCGGGAATTCAAAGTGAAGTTAGATATCGAATGGATTTAATTCCCTTCTTGTGATGCTCAGCTTAATATTATGGAAAACCTGTCCACAAACGTGACGTGCCACAGTATTCCTCATTACTAGTGACCACCTTTCCCATGATGTCTGAGGACTATACTTCCCATAATGCTCATCCACGAGTCATGAGTGGGAAACATTTGGGATATTTTAAAGAGTAGTTGGGGGCGCCAAAAATAATCTTCACCCAGATGCCAAATGGTCTTACTGATTTGAGTTCAGTTTAAAGGGACACTATAGTCACCAGAACAACTACAGCTTAATGTACGGTATACAGCTTAATGTACAGTATACAGCGTGATGTACAGTATACAGCGTAATGTACAATATACAGCGTAATGTACACTATACAGCGTAATGTACGGTATTCAGCTTAATGTATAGTGTATAGTTTAATGTACGGTATACAGCTTAATGTACAGTATACAGCGTAATGTACAGTATACAGCGTAATGTACACTATACAGCGTAATGTACGGTATTCAGCTTAATGTATAGTGTATAGTTTAATGTACGGTATACAGCTTAATGTATAGTATGCAGCTTAATGTACGGTATACAGCTTAATGTACAGTATGCACCGTAATGTATAGTATACAGCTTAATGTACGGTATACAGCTTAATGTATAGTATACAGCTTAATGTACAGTATACAGCTTAATGTACGGTATACAACTTAATGTACGTTATACAGCGTAATGTATAGTATACAGCTTAATGTACGGTATACAGCTTAATATACAGTATACAGCTTAATGTATAGTATACAGCTTACTCTACGGTATACAGCTTAATGTATAGTATATAGCTTAATGTACGATATACCTCTTAATGTATAGTATACAGCTTAATGTATAGTATACAGCTTACTCTACGGTATGCAGCTTAATGTATAGTATACAGCTTAATGTACAGTATACAGCTTAATGTATAGTATACAGCTTAATATAGGGTTCTGGAGTTTATACCATGTCCCTGCAGGCTTTTTAATATAAACACTGCCTATTGAGAAAAAGAGAAAATACAGTGTGTACATTACTGCCTAGTGACACCTCAGATACTAGTAGCAGTCAGTCAGATACTCTGCATGGAGACACTGATCGCGCCACATTGATTTAATGCATCTCTGTGAGGAGATGCTGATTGGCGCAGCGTGGTGTTTTACCACGCATGCGCAATAGCCTCCCAATGCTTTCCTATGAGAGATTGGCTGCGATTTTCAAATTTGATAATCCTAGCCAAGGAAGTGGAGCGGGCACTGACAAAAAGGTGAGTTTAACACCTTTTTAAACTAAGGAGAAATGGGGCAGTCACCTAAACGGCAATTTAAAAACTATAGTGTCCGTAATACATACTTGTGTTCCTGACACTATAGTGTTCCTTTGTATTTTAACATATTATATTCATTCTAAGGAACCTAGATAAGGATTAACCAGGAGCTAATAGCAGGGTCATAAAAAGGGTTATAAATTCTTGTGATATATAGCTAACCCGATGAGTGATTTGCGGGATCTACACAGAACCTTAATTGACAGGGTTAATCACTAAAGTGGGAATTCAAAGTGAATTTCAAAATTAAAGGGACACTAGAGTCACCTAAACAACTTTAGCTTAATGAAGCAGTATTAGTGTATAGATCATACACAGGTTTCACTGCTCAATTCACTGCTATTTAGGAGTTAATTCACTTTGTTTCTGTTTATGCAGCCCTTGTCACACCTCCCCAGGCTCTGATTGACACAGCTTGCATGAAAAAAAACTTGTTTCACTTTCGATCAGATGTAATTTACCTCAAACAATTGTATCTCTTTCTCTGTATATTGAACTTTAAACACATACAGGAGTCTCTTGCAGGCTCTAGCAAGCTATTAACATAGCAGGGGATAAGAAAATCTACATTAAACAGAACTTGCAATAAAGGAAGGATAAACTTTAGTGGACTCTTTACAGGAAGTGTTTAGAAAGGCTGTGTAAGTCACATGCAGGGAGGTGTGACTTGGGTTCATAAACAAAGTGATTCAACTCCTAAGTGGCAGAGAATTGAGCAGTGAGGCTGCAGGGACATGATCTATACACCAAAACTGCTTCATTAAGCTAAAGTTGTTTTGGTGACTATAGTATCCCTTTAAGTTCAAAATAGCCAAATGGTCAGCAAATTCACTTTGAATTGTCACTTTAGTAAATTACCCTGTCAATTTTCTACGCTATTTTTCAATGTTCTCAGTCTTCAAAGAAATGAGCTTCTACCAGACTGGTTCAACTAGTCTCTGCCACTGCTTTATCATGACACGTGTGATACTTGAACAGCCCAAGGACTAACTTTCCATTTACTTGTACACAATGGTCTTTACTTCCTGACTGTAATACTTGGCTTTATATACTCAATGGGTTACTGCTTAAACGGCTCAGGATCACTAACTCCCAAATGTTTGGTGATATTAAACTTTTATTTGTCATATTGAGTCATCACCAGAACAGATGCGCTGAAACGTTTGCTGCTGAATATTTGATTGGTCTAGTCCGTTTACACAATGCGCTCAGACGCAAATCCCAAACCCCTTTGTAAGCTCACAATGTACATTTAAAATGACAAGCAGACAAGCTTTGAAAACAATCATTAGAGTTAAAATATTAATGTATTTTCATTTTGTTTAGCTGCTAAGAGAACCTTGATTCCCCAAGTAATGATGTTTGGGAGGAAGCGAGCGTATTTATTCTGGTTTCAACCAGCAAACTGTCAAATGCTACAAATAAAAAACAAATTCGATGATTGAGTGGAATATTAACTGTGAGATGGGATTACCGACAGGAAAGGGAACAGAACTGGATAATCTGACAGCAAAATAAATCGGCTGTAATCCATTAATGGGAAAAGGTGACAATGTCTGCTGATTGAATTGTAGACTGTTTGGGTTATTTACTAAACCGTGAACTGTTTTGAGTTCAAAATGAAATCCAAGTCACCTATTTTTTTAAATGTGGCTTACTGATTTGCAATTCAATTTGCATTTATCCATAAAGTGACCTGAGGTAACTGCCTAGGGCGCAGGGATTAAACAGGGGACAAGGAAACATAAAACATTATCCCGATATAAAGAGTGAATGGGTGACCCAAACTGGCCACCTCCCTAGAACTCTGCATTGATCTTAATTCTTCTGTGACCCTGAGACAGTATTATAGACAGAGGGACAGAGACACAGATTGACAGACAGAGGGACAGATGGACAGAAGGACATACAGAGGGACAGAATGACAGAGAGACAGAGATACTGGTAGAGAGAGAGAGAGAGAGAGAGATGTGCATCAAATCAAAACATTAAAATATGTGCTTATGAAAGTTACATAACAGTTTATGCTAAATAATCTGAATACAATAAGCACTCGTTAGGATGTAATATTTGTATTGAATGTTATTGGACCGTGCCAACTCTATACACATTGTACCTGAATGTATCTCTCTGTATCAGCTGAACTGACAGCTGAATCCTGCTATTGTTAGAAGAACAGAGTCGGGCACCTGCAGAATCACCCACGATACTTACTGTTTATACAGCCAGCCGTGCCCTGGGTTCCTGCCAGCTTGGCATGGGACTAGAAACATAGCTCACACAGAGCTTCCTCTAACTACTGGAGAGCCCAGCATGAGGCCACACAGCCGGGGCACACCTTATGCAGGAGGAGGGGAACTAAAAACAACTGGGGAGAATTTATCAAATCTGGGGAGATTTCATCTGCTGCTTCATTTGCACTCTGAACATCTTGGAATATTCTCCATTCCTTCCACAGTATAATGGATGTATCAATCTTCATGGCAATAATTATTATTATTATTATTGCCATTTATATAGCACCAACAGATTCCGTAGCGCTTTACAATATTATTAGAGGGGGGATTTAGCTATAAATAGGACAGTTACAAGAAAACGTACAGGAACAATAGGTTGAAGAGGACCCTGTTCAAACGAGCTTACAGTCTATAGGAGGTGGGGTATAATACACATATTAATTATATAGACATAATTATAAAGAAATAAATTATAAAGAAAACCATCAGCATTTTAATTACTTTTAGAATACTTCGATAAATGCTGATGAAATAAAGATGGAATTTAGCCTTTTGATAACCTTTTGATTAATATCTCTGGTTGCTTATATTTCTCCTCCGCTCTCTATGCTAAATGTTAGGTTCTATGGACGGAGCTTATAACAATGATTGACAGGGAGCAGTTAAAAGCACTCACTTCCAGCATAGAGCTGTTACTAGGAGGTCCAGTGAACATTTAACCAAATAATTTATATAAGAAACTAGGCAATTTTGGAACCAAAATTCAATGTGCTTCAAAATAAATACATAATATAATATCATGTATATATTTTTCAGTATACTGATAGGAGCAATTTGGTTTACAGATCAAGTGGGAAAAAGGGGGCTAAATGGTGGTTTTAACACTATAGCACCAGGAATACATGTTTGTGTTCCTGACCCTATAGTGATTCTTTAAATATTCATTAAATATATAATCTGTAAATATATATTTTTTTTTTACTACTCCTTGTCCTTTTCCCTCTCTTTGTAACTTCTCAATAAAATCAACGTTTAGTGACTCTCCCGTAGCAATCAATCATTTTTTTCCCCCCATCAATTATCTCTCTTTTTGGTGCCACGGTTGGAATTCAGAATCACGAGCTGACATGTTCGGCATTGAGCATGTAGAATGATTCAGGTACGTTTTTGCTTGGAGTTCATTCGATTGCCCCAAATTCAGACTAGTTGCAATTCGTCCTGAAACAAATCTGCATGACTTTGAGAAACATAGGCCTGCGCAAAGGGTGTGCCCACGCAGACTAGGTTAATAATTGCACTTAAATTCTGAAGTTGCTCATTTTTTGTTTGAACATGAACATTTTGAAAATCTTTTTGAATGACCCGTTTATTGCTATATCAAAGGTCATTATTTTAGGCTGAGGAAAATGCCATAATCCCACTGGTGCTTGGGTCTGGAAAGATGCCATTTTTGTGTTGATTTGAAAACAGCATAATTGACTCCTTAATAATTTCCTTTTTTTGACTTGCTTTGCAAATATTTGGTTCAATAGATTTTACTATATACAAAGCAGGAGACTGGACAGACTGCGCATCACATTACTATGCAGACGGGAAGTATCGCACTGCACTGAAGAAAGATTCTGCAGTCGACTAACTTGTTAATGCATCCAAAATATATGCATTTCATAAGTAAATATAATAAAAAAGATGAATGATCCATGAGTGTAGATGATATGTGCATCAATATGAATTGGGTGATGTCATGACTGTGACTGGGGAGCCACGTAATATGACATTTGACGGGATACGTCTGTCTAGATCCATACCGTGTATATCCAAGCAGTGTATATCCATACAGTGTATATCCAAGCAGTGTATATCCACACAGTGTATAAAGCAGTGTATATCCAAGCAGTGTATTTCCACACAGTGTATAAAGCAGTGTATATCCATACAGTGTATATCCAAGCAGTGTATATCCACACAGTGTGTAAAGCAGTGTATATCCAAGCAGTGTATATCCAAGCAGTGTATATCCACCCAGTGTATATCCAAGCAGTGTATATCCATACAGTGTATATCCAAGCTGTGTATATCCACACAGTGTATATCCATACAGTGTATATCCATACAGTGTATATCCAAGCAGTGTATATCCACACAGTGTATATCCAATCAGTGTATATCCACCCAGTGTATATCCAAGCAGTGTATATCCAAGCAGTGGATATCCATACAGTGTATATCCAAGCTGTGTATATCCACACAGTGTATATCCATACAGTGTATATCCAAACAGTGTATATCCACCCAGTGTATATCCAAGCTGTGTATATCCAAGCATTGTATATCCACCCTGTGTATATCCAAGCAGTGTATATCCAAGCTGTGTATATCCACACAGTGTATATCCATACAGTGTATATCCAAGCAGTTTATATCCACCCAGTGTATATCCAAGCAGTGTATATCCACCCAGTGTATATCCAAGCAGTGTATATCCATACAGTGTATATCCAAGCAGTGTATATCCACCCAGTGTATATCCATACAGTGTCTATCCAAGCAGTGTATATCCACCCAGTGTTTATCCAAGCAGTGTATATCCAAGTTGTGTATATCCACACAGTGTATATCCATACAGTTTATATCCAAGCAGTGTATATCCAAGATGTGTATATCCACACAGTGTATATCCATGTAGTGTATATCCACCCAGTGTATATCCACCCAGTGTATATCCATACAGTGTATATCCAAGCAGTGTATATCCACCCAGTGTATATCCAAGCAGTGTATATCCAAGCTGTGTATGTCCACACAGTGTATATCCAAGTTGTGTATATCCACACAGTGTATATCCAAGCTGTGTATATCCACACAGTATATATCCAAGCAGTGTATATCCAAGCTGTGTATATCTATACAGTGTATATCCAAGCAGTTTATATCCACCCAGTGTGTACCTTTTGAATTAATTTTGTTTTCTGATGCTCCTCTTCTCGTTCTCCTATAACCCCCATTAGGTTCATGTATCTTTAGCTATCACACACATCCATTCTCCCAACCCACCCCTAGATCAGTCACAGGAAAACATGAAACAAACATGCTACCAGCTATCTGTGAATGGTCAATTCATTGTCCGTCACACGGGACCATTTATTGGGACAATCCGTGGTGGGTTTCCCATTCACGCACTATGAAGGATAATGCATAAGGCCTATAATACGGTGTAATGTGGTTTCTAATGCTGTTTAGAAGCTATGGGATCCAAACTATTTTTTTGAAGAAGGTGCAATTTTCAGACTTCTGGATTTGATCGTCAGATTTCCTAGTTTAAATCTTATTCCCTTAATACTAATATTTCTGCTCCTAAATGTATTTTGTATCTCTGCTAAATAATCCCATAATCCTGTTGTATAGATCCTACAAATTCTTTCACATACATTGTATCATTTTCACTTTGTAAATTTACCTTTGTTTAACATGCTCAGGTTTTCGATATATGTATTACCAGTGGTACCATCTATTATTCTACTGAAAGAGCAGAACATATATTTCATCCAATACAGACTCCCAGCATTCCAGCTGGCCAATTAAGAAATAGCCATATTTACGGAGCATGATAGGAGGGGAAGCTATACCATTGTAACTTAAAAGAACACTATAGGGTCAGGAACACAAACATGTGTTCCTAACCCTATAGTATTAAAACCACCATCTAGCCCCCCTGGCCTCCTTAAATATAATAAAATCTTACATTTATTCTAGTCTGCTGCTGCTGGCTCTGACCCTGATCTGCCTACTTGGCTGACATCATCAGAAACACCTTTAGCCATAAGAAAATGTACCAAAGATCTAATGATAGAATTAGATGAAAAGGGATGGTTATCCTCTTCCTATAAAATCAATAAATATGTTCACTCACTTGCGTTGATAGAAACCCATTTTAAATTGATTAATTTATGGTATATGACCCCATCAAGATTATTGAAATTCTCTACGAGACCTAGTGAGGATTGTTGGAATTGTAGAGCGGAGAAGGTTAGCTATGTTCATATGTGGTGGACATATAAAAAAGTGTCAGTCGTATGGCAGTGGGTTCAAAACATTATATTTAAACTATGTGACGTCAAATTATCAATAACTCCAGAAGTAATGCTACTACATTTTTACTGGCCTAATCTAAGGAAGACAGATAAATTTTTGATAAATCATTGCTTGTTGGCTGCAAAGATAGTGATAGCAAGAAACTGGAAAGCGGAATATTATTTTTCTGTTACCCAATTAAGCTCACAATTATTATCTCAAATAAAAATGGAAAAGAGTTATTCTAAATGCCCGAACAAGACTTCCGGCTTATGTGATAACTGGGAAAAAGAACTGTGTATCATATCTAAATAAGATTAGCGATGAAAAGACACTAGTATGGTAATAGGATGGATGTAAACCGATCAACAGATGTATTTCTGTTTATCTTTTTATGTATAATTGTAAATGTAATGTTCAGTTTATTTATTTTTGTATGTATTGATGTTGTTTGTCATTTGATGTTGAAGCAAAATATAATACAAATATTTGGAAAACAAAAAATAAGAAGTGGTGCTCTGAGCCAATCACAATGCTTTTCCATAGTAAATCATTTGATTGGCTGACACTGTCAAGGAGACGGTCACAGAGGCTGTCACTGATGCAGAACCAGAAGAAGCCAAACACAGCGCTGGCCAATCAGCATCTCCTCATAGAGATACATTGAATCAATGCATCTTTATGAGGAAAGTTCAGTGTCTCCATGCAGAAGGTGGAGACACTGAATGTCAGTCAAACTGTGCAGCACTGCCCCGGGAAGCACCTCTAGCAGCCATGTGAGGAGTGCCCAGTGGAGGCATCCCTATGCTATAATGTAAACACTGCCTTTTCGCAGGAAAAAAAAAAAACAGTGTTTACTGCGAAAGGCCTGAAGGGACTGATTATACACACCAAAACACATACAATAAACTGTAGTTGTTCTGGTGATTATAGTGTGCCTTTATTACCTATCCTTCTTAATTACACACATTTACGCAGTCATTCTAGTGCAGAGCTTGCAATATAGTCTCACACAGACAATACTCTTTAATTTAAGGTTTATTTCAGTGGAGCTCTGTGATGCTGTTAAACATATCATGCATTCCTGAGCATTTTAGTGCTGTGGATCTCTGACACATTTATACACACTGCACATTGCTGAGTGTTTTATTGCTGTGGAGCTCTGTTATACAGTCACACACCATGCATACTATGAGTTTTAATAGTTTTATTGCCGTGGAGCTCTGTGATACAGTCATACACCATGCATACTATGAGTATTAATAGTTTTATTGCTGTGGAGATCTGTGATACAGTCACACACCATGCATACTATGATTTTTAATAGTTTCATTACTGTGGAGCTCTGTGATACAGTCATACACCATACATACTGTGAGTTGAATTGCTGTGGAGCTCTGTGATACAGTCACACACCATGCATACTATGAGTTTTAATAGTTGTACTGCTGTGGAGATCTGTGATACAGTCACACACCATGCATACTATGAGTTTTAATCGTTTTATTGCTGTGGAGCTCTGTGATACAGTCATACATACTGTGAGTTGTATTGCTGTGGAGATCTGTGATACAGTCACACACACCATGCTTACTGTGATTGTCCTCCTGACTCAATGATTGGAAAGGAATTTATCATTACCATGATGAGTGACAAGTCAGGACACACATGTTTTGAGGTAGTGGTGGTGGGGATGCGATGCCGATTTCTCTTTAAGTTGCATATAATTAACTAGGGTAATATTAGCTAGTTACTGACCATTGAGAATGGGCAGAGCTGTTTTTTGTTTGTCTGTTTTTGTCTCAATCTAGAAACCTTCTATTACTTTACCACATTATAAATACACTGTTTACATACTCGTCTCTAAATTTGTCTTTCAGTTTAACTATCAAAATGAGCACGCCAGCCTTCAGTAATGTGAGTCGGAACCCGGGCCTGCAGATATGGTCCATTGAGGTAAGAGTCCTTCATAAACCATTATATCTGAGGTGTCATTCTAGGGGGGATTTCAGGAGGCACCCATGCCGGCATGTTAAATAAAATGAGCAGATTCCCTGTCCAGGAAACCAGGGAAAGAAAAGGCACATGAGCTACAGCGAATAAAGAGGAGATGTGGAGTGGTCACCATATTGTAGGGATTGTTGGGGATTTCTAAGGCCATCCTTGTACTTTATAACTCCCTTCCTACCAAGATTAACCTGGAACAATAATGCAGAAGTATAATTTATTTTATACATTTTCCAAAATCTTCAGGGTTATTCACTTACGTGTCCATTGGTGGACATGTATATAAAAATATAGCAGAAGTGAAGTATTTTTTCAAGACAACTATTTGTCCTAAATGTGAAATTGATTTTGAACTGACTTTGAATTCCTGACCATGCATACATGAGTGCGTAAACTTGCCAGATTAGTGTATAAATGCTGTAATTTGATTTCTGAGATTACTGTGGCCCCTGAAAATTGTGGCCATTGAGTTTTTGCTTGAAGATTCAATGTCTAGTTAATAATAAAAACAGTAAGGAACTTTAGAGACTAAATTTGAAGAAACACACACTTTGTGCCACAGGAAGCATCATTCAATGAACAGTGAAGCGCCTGGCTGTTAAATAAATGTATTCACATATAATTTTGCCAACATTAAGTAATGATGCTTTTCTAACCATTTAAAACTATTGCTTACCTTATTTCAGAAAATGAAAATGGTTCCACTACCTGAAAAGGCATATGGGAGTTTCTTTGAAGGAGACTGTTACATCATAATATACGTAAGTTTGCTGTTAACAATACCCAGTTAAGAGTCAACATATATACTGCATAAGGGACAGTGATGATCTATCTATGTAATGGTGTAAATGGATATCAATAACGATATCATATCTTATTTACACAGACTGGTTTCTAAACACAGTTATTGTAATGTAAAGATACATTACTCTGAGTAATATTGCTGTGGAGCTCTGTTATACAGAGGGATTTGGGCCCAAAATAGGGACTGTCCCTCCTAAATAGTGACACTTGGGGCATATGTAAATGATTTCCCTGCATTCACCTGTGTTCATTCGGTTGTGTCCTCTCCCTGCTCTTTAACTAACTTTGAACGTTTCGTTCTAATTATGTGTTCGGGAAATGTATTCGCTCTACCGAACGGAGACCACCCTGGGTAGCAATCAGAATTTGGAACACTGAGTAACCACACGGAAAACCGCAACTTAATTGAGTGCTTCTAGGTGGTCACCATTCGGTATACGAACACGTGGTGAGAACAAAGGATGGCGGCCATCTTAAATCTCCCGAATGCGGTCAGCGGGCCTTACTCGTGGATTGCCTGGAACTGTTTTCGGCATGGCAATCACACGAACGTCCGGTCATTATGGAAGTCCCATCTGACCTATTTCCACCCATAGCATCAAACCGGCGTTCGGGAGTTTTAATCTACCGAACGAGGGGAGCACTCTTATGTAACCGGCTCCAACATACCTAGGGTAGTTTTCGTGTAATTCTGCGCGAACGGAGACCGGCTCTTGCTACTGATTTCATGGAACTCTAAATTGGATACCACCACATGGCGAGCCGGTCAAACTTCCACACAATGCGACATGGAAACTACCAAACGGATTTTCGTGAAATTCGGATGTGTGACTCCCAGTATCCTCAGCTACACAGGAAAGTGGTTTATATATTTCTATGTTATGCAGAAAGTATTTTTCTAAAAAATTAGAAAATTTTAATGTTTCTGGCCAGCAGATAACTGAGTTTAGTATGTTGCTGAAACTCAATTATCTAGCCTGGCCCAGAGGAGGAGTCTGTTATTGTATAAATTGAATGCCTGTTGCTTCCAGTAAATCAGTCTTGTTCCAGCATTAAGCTTTGGCTCATGTGTGGATTATTTGGCGATACCAGCGATTAATTACTCTGTGGATTACTTGGGGATTTTATTTTATGGGAAGAAGGGAATGCTTGACGGTGATACAGATTACTACCATCACAGTATATATATACTGTATTCTGGGTATTTGCTTGGTGTGTGCAGCCAATCAAAGCATGGATTTCAAACCATGGTCTGGGCCAGAAAATCCACAAATGAAGATAAACAATTTTCTGCCCCAAGTTTGCTGTGAGATGCAGAATTCCTGCTGGGCTAAAAATTCAAATACACAAATTCATAAAAAAATAAAAAAAAAAAGTAAAATTTTTGTTTAAACCTTTTGATTCGAGATGATTGTGACAGAGATTGTTGAGCCATGGAGGGAGGGTACTGCGTTATGGCCAGTGTCTTCAATATCTGCCACCTATACCTGGAATTATGTTCAAAAAGTTCTCTGAAATTGCATTAGTCAGACCAAGAAACTAGCAAGGCAGGTTTTATCACTGCCCTAAGGCCCAACAGTTACAGACGTGGATAAATAATTCCTGCCACACCTTGATGTTAAAAGGAAGTTCCGTTGCAATAATAAACACAGTATGGTATGCTTATGGCCGGTGCAAGAATTTTTGGCTACACAGACAAAGACAAAGATGCATTTTGCTGCCTCCCCCCCCCCCTTAAAAAAATGTGTCTTTACCTGTGTTTATTGTAATCCCACTTTTGATTTTCTTAACCTCCTTAGTGTATTTTATCCCCCCTTTAGTATGTCTCACACCTTCTTGTGTGTCTCTTTCTTTCCCCAGCCCCTTTCTGTGGCTCTCTCCCCTCAGCGCATTGGTGGTGGTTGTGGGGGGCATGGGGGCCAAGGAGGGGACAGGCTGAGGAATGGGACCAGGCTGAGGAATGGGGGGGCTGAGTAGGGGGATAGGGGCCGAGGAGGGGCAGGGGGCTAAGGAGGGGGGCAGGGGGAGGGGGCAGGGGCCAAGGAGGGGGCTGGGGTTGAGGAATGGGACCGGGGCTGAGGAATGGGACCGGGGCTGATTAGGGGGACAGGGGCCAAGGAGGGGGCAGGGGCTAAAGAGGGGGGCTGGGGCTGAGGAATGGGGCCAGGGCTGAGTAGGGGGGCTGGGGCTGAGTAGGGTGGGAGGGGGCCAAGGGGGGAGGGCAGGGGCCGAGGAGGGGAATAGAAAACAAACTAAAGTGTATTCCCCCTCCCTGAGGCTTACCATGGGCCAGGAGGGGTGGGACAGGATCTGGAGTCTGCAGCGTGCAGTCAGTGGAGTCAGTTGGCCTCTCCTGATGATGTCAGGAGGAGGGGGCGGCCCACTCCACTGGCTGCAGGCTGCAGGGAGAGAGGTAACTGGGTCGCCTCGGGGCATGTCTAGACAGTCGTCTTCCTCAGAGGGGGAGTCCTCCGCTTTCCACTCGTCCATAACCTCCAGCGGGGTTGGAGAATTATTTTCCTCCTCATCGGAGGACGTCAGTGGAGGGGTTGAAGGGCCCTGGCGGTCCGCCTGGCGGCTCCTCTTTAGCGGGGCCTTGCCCTTCGTCTTCCGCGGGGTTGGGCCATTGCCCTTCCAGTGCCTTTTAGAAGGGGCAATTTCCCCCGAAGACCTATCTGGGCCCTTAGTATCAGGGTCCCCACTAGGGGTCTGGACCAACAATTTTGCTATAGCCTTTTCCATCGAGGCCACAACCGCTGAGTTAATCATCGCTTGAAAGTTGGGGGGAGTTGGTTGCGAAGATTCACTCATTCTTACAGCCGTAGGTCTCTCTGTCTGTGGAAGACAGGATAGGTTCAGGTACCGAAGTACGTGAATAGTAAGACCAGTAATAGTAATACTGTGGCTTTCCACCTACGACTGGGATTCTCCCAGTGTGGTCAATGGGCCCAAATCAATTGATAGGTCCTGCTGTATAGTACCACTGCCTGTAATCATGGGCTAGCGAGGGGGTCACCCTCCTGGAGACCGGGATGAGCGGTCAGAAATAGGAATCAATTTGCCTAGGCTCTGTCGCCTGGTAGTGATATTGGATGTGCCCAATTTCAAAGCCCAGTAGAGACCTATTGCAATAGGTTCCGCCAAAACTAAGCGCGGTCCGCGATCGTGGTCTGATCCTTCCCCCGGATGACACAAAATCCCCCTGTGATCGCGATCGCGGTAAATAGCCGCGATCGCGGAAGGACAGAAGGGGTATCAGCACAAGAGAGGGGGGGAGAGGAGGGTAAGGAAATAAAGGACAGTAGTCAGGAAAAACAGTAATAAAAACTAGTAAATGTATTGTGCAAACTGAAAATTAAGGAAATAGCAATAAACTAAGTATGTATAATAAGAAGCAGAAAAAATCACTCTGACCTGTGCCTTGGCTGGAGCAGCAAAGAAAGAGGAAATGGAACGACTGTCAGAGACTTATATACAGGATGTGCTGGACTCTGATTGGTTAAATATTTTTTCTTCTGATTGATTGACTTGTGCTGCTGGAGGCATAAAGTAAAGAAATGAAAAAAACAGGTTTATAGAGAGCACAAAAAAATATCAGTAAAATAGTGGATTTTCTAAGCAGGTGCTTCAAATTATGATTATCCACAAGAAAAAGTTAATACAAATACATAAAGTAAAGAAAGTTTATGCAAAATACTCGCCTCCTGTCATTATTAAAATTAAGATTATCTGTACACTACGTTAGCATAATCTACAATTGGAAAAATCTGAGGCCCCAGGCAGAGCCACAGGCAGCAGGCAGGGCCAGAGCCAGAGGCAGGGCCAGAGCCACAGGCAGCAGGCAGGGCCAAAGCCAGAGCCACAGGCAGCAAGCAGGGCCAGAGCCGCAGGCAGCAGGCGGGGCCAGAGCCAGAGGCAGGGCCAAAGCCACAGGCAGGGCCAGAGCCACAGGCAGCAGGCAGGGCCAGAGCCGCAGGCAGGGCCAGAGCCAGAGCCACAGACAGCAGGCAGGGCCGGAGCCAGAGGCAGGGCCGCAGCCAGAGCCAGAGGCAGGGCGAGAGCCACAGGCAGCAGACAGGGCCAGAGCCACAGGCAGCAGGCAGGGCCAGATAGTACATGGAGTATTATAGATAGTGCCAATAGATAGTACATGGAGTATCCATAGATAGTGCCCATAGATAGTACATGGAGTATCCATAGATATTGCCCATAGATAGTACATGGAGTATCCATAGATAGTACCCATAGATAGTACATGGAGTATCCATAGATAGTGCCCATAGATAGTACATGGAATATCCATAGATATTGCCCATAGATAGTACATGGAGTATCCATAGATAGTACCCATAGATAGTACATGGAGTATCCATAGATAGTACCCATAGATAGTACCCATAGATAGTACATGGAGTATCCATAGATAGTACCCATAGATAGTATCCATAGATAGTGCCCATAGATAGTACATGGAGTATCCATAGATAGTACCCATAGATAGTACATGGAGTATCCATAGATAGTATCCATAGATAGTGCCCATAGATAGTATCCATAGATAGTACATGGAGTATCCATAGATAGTATCCATAGATAGTACATGGAGTATCCATAGATAGTACCCATAGATAGTATCCATAGATAGTGCCCATAGATAGTACATGGAGTATCCATAGATAGTACCCATAGATAGTATCCATAGATAGTATCCATAGATAGTACATGGAGTATCCATAGATAGTATCCATAGATAGTACATGGAGTATCCATAGATAGTGCCCATAGATAGTACATGGAGTATCCATAGATAGTATCCATAGATAGTACGCGGAGTATCCATAGATAGTATCCATAGATAGTACATGGAGTATCCATAGATATTGCCCATAGATAGTACATGGAGTATCCATAGATAGTATCCATAGATAGTATCCATAGATAGTACGCGGAGTATCCATAGATAGTGCCCATAGATAGTACATGGAGTATCCATAGATAGTATCCATAGATAGTACATGGAGTATCCATAGATAGTATCCATAGATAGTATCCATAGATAGTACATGGAGTATCCATAGATAGTATCCATAGATAGTACGCGGAGTATCCATAGATAGTATCCATAGATAGTATCCATAGATAGTACGCGGAGTATCCATAGATAGTGCCCATAGATAGTGCCCACCCAGAGTTCATTTCCAAATCTTTGTACTCTGCCAGAGTTATGGTAACTGATAGCTGCATCTTTTTTGGTTGGATGGTGGCAGTCAGAGCGATGCAGAAGGTTACATTAAGGCTTTTTGTGCCTAGATTGTTGTGTGATATAAAGTGGCAACGGATGTGTATAATTGTTTCTATCACCCGATCATCTGTTATAGTTATTTCTCCATCGCAGCATTGGATGTTCCCACAGATTACATTGTTCTTTTATTTATTTTGGATGAAAATATCTCTGTACCTTTTAAGGTATTTTTCTATGATATTCTTTTAAAATATCAACATGCGGTTTTTTTTCTGCTGTACAAAGGAAAAGGGTCTGAAAGATGTTTTTGTGAAGTTTTTCTTATTCAGTTAGGAACATGCTATTAGAGCGAGCAGTTAGCTCCGGGTAGCGAGGGAATGATATGGCTGACAGAGAGGATGGAATGTGCATGTTTGCGTATGGTGACAATAATAACTAAGTTAAACAGAAACATTGTCTAAACCTGGAGCAAATCCAGGAACAAAGATTACAATGAGCAACTCGATAAACACTCACTGCTGCCTGGGCAAGCAACGAACACTCACTGCTGGGCATATAATATAAACACCCGCTGCTGGGCATGTAATATAAACACCCGCTGCTGTGCATGTAATATAAACACTCACTGCTGCCTGGGCAAGCAACGAACACTCACTGCTGGGCATATAATATAAACAGCCGCTGCTGGGCATGTAATATAAACACCCGCTGCTGTGCATGTAATATAAACACTCACTGCTGCCTGGGCAAGCAACGAACACTCACTGCTGGGCATATAATATAAACACCCGCTGCTGGGCATGTAATATAAACACCCGCTGCTGTGCATGTAATATAAACACTCACTGCTGCCTGGGCAGCAACGAACACTCACTGCTGGGCATATAATATAAACACCCGCTGCTGGGCATGTAATATAAACACCCGCTGCTGTGCATGTAATATAAACACTCACTGCTGCCTGGGCAAGCAACGAACACTCACTGCTGGGCATATAATATAAACACCCGCTGCTGGGCATGTAATATAAACACCTGCTGCTGGGCATGTAATATAAACACTCACTGCTGCCTGGGCAAGCAACGAACACTCACTGCTGGGCATATAATATAAACACCCGCTCCTGGGCATGTAATATAAACACCCGCTGCTGGGCATGTAATATAAACACTCACTGCTGCCTGGGCATGTAATATAAACACCCGCTGCTAGGCATATAATATAAACACCCACTGCTGGGCATGTAATATAAACACCTGCTGCTGACTGGGCATGTAATATAAACACTCACTGCTGGGCATATAATTTAAACACCCACTGCTGGGCATGTAATATAAACACCCACTGCTGGGCACATAATATTAACACTTACTGCTGGGCATATAATATAAACACCCGCTACTGGGCATGTAATATAAACACCCACTACTGGGCATGTAATATAAACACCCACTGCTGGGCACATAATATTAACACTTGCTGCTGGGCATGTAATATATACACCCGCTACTGGGCATGTAATATAAACACTCACTGCTGGGCATGTAATATAAACACCTGCTGCTGGGCATATAATATAAACACCCGCTACTGGGCATATAATATAAACACCCACTGCTGCCTGGGCATGTAATAGAAACACTTACTGCTGCCTGGGCATGTAATATAAACACCCGCTGCTGGGCATGTAATATAAACACCCGCTGCTGACTGGGCATGTAATATAAACACCCACTGCTGGGCATGTAATATAAACACCCACTGCCTACTGGGCATGTAATATAAACACCCGCTGCTGGGCATGTTATATCAACACCCGCTGCTGGGCATATAATATAAACACTCACTGCTGCCTGGGCAAGCAACGAACACTCACTGCTGGGCATGTAACATAAACACCCGCTGCTGACTGGGCATGTAATATAAACACCCGCAGCTGACTGGGCATGTAACATAAACACCCGCAGCTGACTGGGCATGTAATATAAACACCCGCTGCTAACTGGGCATGTAATATAAACACCCACTGCTGGGCATGTTATATAAACACCCATTGCTGGGCATGTTATATAAACACCCGTTGCTGGGCATATAATATAAACACTCACTGCTGCCTGGGCAGCAACGAACACTCACTGCTGGGCATGTAATATAAACACCCACTGCTGGGCATGTAATATAAACACCCGCTGCTGGGTATGTTATATAAACACTCACTGCTGGGCATGTAATGTGCACTCACTGCTGGGCATGTAACATAAACACCCAGTGCTGGGCATGTAATATAAACACTCACTGCTAGGCATGTAACATAAACACCCGCTGCTGCCTGGGCATGTAATATACACACTCACTGTTGGGCATGTAATATACACTCACTGCCAGGCATATAATATAAACACCCACTGCTGGGCATGTAATATACACACTCACTGCTGGGCAAGTAATATACACTCACTGCTGGGCAAGTAATATACACTCAATGCTGCCTGGGCATGTAATATACACACTCACTGTTGGGCATGTAATATACACTCACTGCTAGGCATATAATATAAACACCCACTGCTGGGCATGTAATATACACACTCACTGCTGGGCAAGTAATATACACTCACTGCTGTCTGGGCATGTAAAATGAACATGCAGTGAATACCTTATGTTGGACATGTGAGAACACTTGTTCATTTGAATATTATTATTATTATTATTATTATTATTATTGGTATTTATATAGCGCCAACAGATTCCGTAGCACTTTACAATATTATGAGAGGGAGTCATTTAACCATAAATAGGACAATTACAAGAAAACTTACAGGAACAATAGGTGAAGAGGGCCCTGCTCAAACGAGCTTACGGTCTATAGGAGGTGGGGTATAAAACGCAATAGGAAAGGAAATAGCAATCAAACAAGGTGGGAGTGAAGCAGAGCTGGAGGAGAGAGTAGAGTGCTGCCCTTTAGGAGAGAGCAGGAGACAGGTATGTGAGGAAGAGGTTACTCTGGGAGGCCATAAGCTTTCCTAAAGAGATGGGTGTTTGAGGCACTTCTTAAACGATTGAAGACTAGGGCGGAGTCTGATGGCGGTAGGCAGGCTATTCCATAGGAAAGGAGCCGCCCGCGAGAAGTCCTGCAAGTGCGGGTTGGCTGTACGGGTGCGAGCAGGGGTCAGGAGAAGGTCAGGGGCAGAGTGGAGACTGAGAAGGGGTATACCTATGGATCTGTGAAGAGATATAGGAGGGTCTAGAATTGTTCAATACTTTATAGGTATGGAATACAATAAAAAACAGTGCTAAACATGCAATGAGCAACCAATAAATAAATGTTATCAATAAAGAAATAAAAATCCAATAAATGTTGGGGATGCAATAACATCCTGAGTTTGCAATCAATAAACCTGTGGTGTTAATGAAACATCTATTGCACACAAACAGTCATATCCATCCCTTTAAATGCAATAAACCCTAATTTTAGCTTCTTTCAAAATGTAAGATGTATCCATATGTATCTATGGGAAAGAAATGCACCAATCAGGAAATGTCATCTTAAGCCGCTTGAGTATAAAACATGGAACGTTTTCAAACCACGGAGTTTCTAATACTTATTGTTATTATTGACCCAATATAGGCCTCCATTTAATATTTTAAAATTAAAGAATATTATGAATTTTTTTTGTAAATTTTGTATATTTTGCTATTTTAATATTTTTTAGAAAGTTTATCCAAAAAAATATTAAATCATTTGAAGAGCGTGTCCAACACTATTAAATTGAGGCCATAAACGTATGACTATGTTCTTTTTACACCAGTAATTCTGTTTCTCTATTTATCCTTCCCCCAGCTTTTAATAGTATATATCACAGAGTGTCTTTCTTTTTTTTAATAACAGGGAAAAAAGAAAAGAAAGCACATAGGATCTCATTACAGATTACATTTATTATCATGTCTGTTTTTTTTTAACAATGTATCCACTGCATCAATATATATTCCAGTTTCTTTACCATTCTTGGGGCTCAGCTTATCTTCTCTATATGGCCCCTCCAAATCCCACCACAACCTTGCTCCTCCCTATCTCTCCTCATTTACGTCACACCATACCATTAAACTCTCCACTCCTCATCTTTTACTCAACCCACACACCCATGTGCTCCTGTAGGACTCTATTCGTTTTACTCTGTGCTCCCACTACTGGAATAAGGACATGTACGGTGACCCATATAAAGATATATTATGGAGTGCGCACTCCTCATATAAGGACATGTGGTGGAGTGAGTGTCGTCATATAAGGCTATGTGATGGATTGAGGGCTTCTTACACACAGTCAAGACCTGTGGTTGAGTGAGGCTTCCTCATGTAAGGACATATGCTCAGTGGTGTATTTTGTTTTTGTGCTGCCTTAGGCATGACAAAACTAGGCCTCCTCCCCATCTAAATTTATCTTCCTTTTTAAAACCAACACGCTCTTTTCCTAACAGACACATGCCCTCACTGATGGTTACACTGACATACACTCACTGACAGATACAGTCATTGGCACACACACTGTTTAACCAACACACAGTTTCACTGAAACACACACTCACTGACAGACACACTCACATTCACTGACGGACACACACATTGACCAAAAGACACACATACACTAACTGAGAGACACACATACACACACACACTCACAGACACACATGCACACTCACTGGCAGACGCAGACTCACTCAGTGTCAGAAACTCACCAAACAAGAATCAGACACACCAAATTAGAGTCAGACACACACACTGACACATATACACTCACTGACAGACACACATTGACAAACACACATATACACTCACTGACAGACACATATACACTCAGTGTCAAAGACACACGCACTGACAGACACACACATTCACTGACAGACACACATACACTAGCTGGCAGACACACACACACTGACAGACATACAAATCCACTAACAGACATACACATTCATTGGCAGACACATAAACACTCACTGGCAGACATAATCTCAGTGACAGACACACACACACTGACAGAGACACATACACTCACTGACAAACACACGTACACTCTCACTGACATACACATACACTCTTTGACAGACACACATACAAACTCACTGACAAACATGCATACGCTCTTTGACAAACACACATACAAACACATATAGACTCTCACTGACAAACACACATACACTCTTACTGACAAACACACATACACTCTTTGACACACATACAAACTCACTGACAAACACATATACACTCTCACTGACAAATGCATATACACTCTCTCTGACAAACACACATACACTCTTACTGACAAACACACATACACATACTGACAAAAACACATACACATTTAATGACAAACACACGTACGATTTATAATTCTTTAAACATTTTACTCCACCCAGCCTCCCTACCCTTGGGAGTGCTGGCATGGAGTCTCTATTTCCCTGGGGGCCAGTGGGGCTGCTGAGCAGCTGGGTGTGCGGTCAATACAGGCGCATGAGGGAGGTCTGATCTTCCTACTCACCTCCCTCACGCGCCTCTTAGTGATGCCAGGGCCAGAGTGAGGTCATATTCCAGCTCCGGCATCACTCCAGTGAGTGCGAGGGACCTGACCAGGAAGACTCAGGGTAGAGTACTTCCTCGCTGCTCACCTCCATTCCAAGCAGATGCCAGCCTTGGGGGGGCCCAAGGTTGCCAGCCGGGCCAGGATAAGAGACTGACAAGGCATCTGCCAGGGTGTTTGGGGGGCGGCTTTCTTTTGCTGCCCCCCTGAAAGTGCTGCCCAAGGCAAATGCCTTGTCAGCCTCGCGCTAAATACAGCACTGCATATAATGGAGTGAATGCGCCTCATATAAGAACACATGATGGAGTGAGTGCATGCCTTATACAAGGACATGTGATGGAGTGAGTGCGCCTCATATAAGAACACATGATGGAGTGAGTGCATGCCTTATACAAGGACATGTGATGGAGTGAGTGTGCCTCATATAAGAACATGTGATGGAGTGAGTGCCCCTCATATAAGAACATGTGCCGGAGTGAGTGCGCCTCATATAAGAACATGTGATAGAGTGAGTGCACCTCATATAAGAACATGTGATGGAGAAAGTGGTCCTCATATAAGAACATGTGATGGAGTGAGTGCCCCTCATATAAGAACATGTGATGGAGTAAGTGGTCCTTATATAAGAACATGTGATGGAGTGAGTGCCCCTCATATAAGAACATGTGATGGAGTGAGTGCCCCTCATGCCAGGTCCTCAACAAACACAACAATATTTGAATGCAGTAAATGTAGTGCCAATATAGGCCTTTGTTGCTGAATATTTTAGCTCTGGGACTAGGATACAGAAATAGATCCCTGCAGTGATTGTAAATGGCAGATGATTCAGAGTAAATGACTCATTACAGAACACGCCTGTGGGAAACATGAGCGATCTATAAATACTGAAAGAATGTATTAATGAGCTCTCCTTCTGCACCCAATACCAGATCAAAGAATGGGTCATTTCAAGGGGTGGATTAATGTGCATTTCATGAAACTATCCCACGATACGGAAAAGTGAATTCATGTATACACCCTCTACGTGTGCTACGGGTTTATAATACTTTATGGTATGATTAGAGTGTACTGAGTGCGTTCAATTTTATATCAACCACCAGGAACCATCAGGAACCCTTCCAATCCAGCCAGTAACATATATTATCATCTCATTATTACTGGTCAATATACTGCTAACATATATTATCTCATTATCACTGGTCAATATACTGCTAACATATATTATTATCCTATTATTACTGGTCAATATACTGCTAACATATATTATTATCCTATTATTACTGGTCAATATACTGCTAACATATATTATTATCCTATTATCACTGGTCAATATACTGCTAACATATATTATTATCCTATTATTACTGGTCAATATACTGCTAACATATATTATTATCTATTATCACTGGTCAATATACTGCTAACATATATTATTATCCTATTATCACTGGTCAATATACTGCTAACATATATTATTATCTCATTATCACTGGTCAATATACTGCTAACATATATTATTATCTCATTATCACTGGTCAATATACTGCTAACATATATTATTATCTCATTATCACTGTTCAATATACTGCTAAATAGAGAGTGATGGCTCTGATTCAGGGGTCGTAGCAACGACCGATGAATTAGTGCTGGTGAGTCCTGAAATTACTCTTCCAAATTAGGGAATAACCCTCAGATAGAAAAACACAAAGCGAACAAGTAGGACCACAAGAGTCCAAAATAGGAGAGTAATATAGAAAGGGGAAAAGGGAGCCCCTACCTTTTAATAATCCTAAAGAAACACACAACAGGACAGATGGGAGGAGGAGTAGCAATTATAAACCTTCCAGAGTAGACACAGGGAGCCAGTAACTAAAGAGACTGCCTAATAGGTGTCTAAAACCTAAGGTTCAAAAGATACACCCTCTAATTCTCCCAAAGCCGGGACCCTAATGAAAGGAAGGTTACTGGAAAGAAGGGAAGGGGCAAAATAAGGAGGTACCCCAGAGAAAAAAATATATATGTAAGCCCCTATGAGAGGTCTGCTGTCCCTAGTTACCTCGGCACTGTGAGAAATCACTAGTGCCTACCAAAACCTTAGTCCCTGCCTGTCAAAAAATAACTGATATAAAATGAATTAAATTAAATCCATCAGTGCTACCAAAAAAGTGCAAAACAAAGAAATAAAATTAAAAGAAGCTCGACGCACGTTTCGGCGTTTCCTATTATCACTGGTCAATATACTGCTAACATATATTATTATCCTATTATCACTAGTCAATATACTGCTAACATATATTAATATCTCTTTATCTCTGGTGAATAATTAATTATCCTACTTTGATATGTAATTATCACTGGCGATCAATTAATGAACAGAGATTGATAGAACGTTATAACTGGTGAATATATTATTAACATATATTGACATCTCATTATCAGTGGTGAATAATTAATTAGCACAGATTGATAAACCATTATACTGGGTGAATAGCTCATTAGCACAGACAGATATGTCATGAACATATACCGATATTTCATTAACCCTGGTGAATATTTAATTAGCACAGACATAATTTGCCAATATTGTTAGTGACCAGATATTGCACAGATTAGAACAGGCTAATGGTGGCCCCCTGACTGCTATAAAAATGTTAACTTCTCAGAGTAATAAAAATAGGAACATTTCATAATCTAATCTGTGGCAAACCTAGACACTTCAGACTATTTTGTTTATCTTTGAGGGTTGCCCTTGAAAGTCTGGTTACATAGTTACATAGCTGAAAAGAGACTTGCGTCCATCAAGTTCAGCCTGGTTTATATATGATGTTTGATGTGTTTGCTTAAAATGTGAAAGAGGGAATTTGTATACTAGTGGCACGAAAGCCGCTAGCATTCAGATGGTAGTTTCACGAACAGTGATTTTCAACACTGTTTGTGAAACGAACAAAGTACCGAATGGGAGCCCACACACAGGGGGTCGTGTGGCTACCATTAACCGATTGCAATAATGTATCCATCGGCTGTTAATTGATTCACAGGGTGGCCGTCGTTCGGCTACCGACCACGAGGCAGCGGCCATCTTGGATTAACTTTTTGCCCAGCAGTGTTTGGTCGTCGAGTGCCTGGAACTAAAATCGGCTACTTGATGGCACGAACACCGCAGGACTTCCAGGCCGTTCGGGAGCGCCGGTTACTTTTTCCCCACTTGTGTATTCGTGACTTTTATAAGGAATGTATATTGGAGTGTATTTCGTACGGCGTTCGGCTGATTGTGCTGGGATCTGAGCGGTCCTTTTACGAAGTATGCGCTCAGACCCCAGTTATCTGCTGAACGGTCATTCGGTACAATGGCACGAATAGTATGTAAGTTACAGATTTTTATGTAAAAAGCGAGCTCTGCTGTACAGAGGGATAATCTACTTAACAGGATATTCTAGTGGGAGTATCCCTCTCGTACAGCAGTGCATGGTGGGAGAAATGTTCTATATGTTAAGTCCCCCATGTAGTCCCCTACTGTACAACCTCTGTAAAGTCAGTAAGGAAACCCCTTGCATGGGGAACCACATAAATACTGGAGCTTGTGAATAAAATCGTCAGTTGACTCCCAGAACTGTGTTTTGTCCGGTTACTGGGGGGATTTGGGATATTGCCTTCATTTTCAGCGCTTTTCTTTGGATTACCTTATTTTACCAGCGGAGATATTGGGATTGAATATTGCAGCTCCGCTACATAATTCTAACAATGTAGACATAAGTGAAAGCCTTACTGTCCCTTTATCCCTTTAACATATGTTGGGGTAGGATCTATTGGGTCAGTGGGAAGGAATTTATGGCAATTTGCTTTTTCCGTCCACAGAACAAGAAGGTTTCTAACAGCATTTCCAGTGACATCCACTACTGGATTGGAAAGGACTCGACTCAGGATGAGCAGGGTGCCGCCGCTGTCTACACGTCTCAGCTGGATGATGCTTTCGGCGGGAGTCCCATCCAGCACAGGGAGGTGCAGGGCTTCGAATCAGAGAAGTTTAAAAGTTACTTCAAGAACGGTGTCATGTAAGTAATGAAGAATGGAAACCCGACTCCAGAACTCCTACAATAGAATACGGCCGGTAAATCACAAATAACCAAACTTTCATATGAAATCAGAGCAGGATAAACCACAAGGTGACCTAAGGTGGCTGGCTGGGTCCCAGTGGTTAGAAAGGGGCCCTGGGAACCATGAAATTTCTTTACCCCATTCACAGTGCCTATGTGAAGAATGAAGAGGGGGACTTACCAGTAACTTTCTTAATTCTACACAGAAAGAATAGGGGAATTGGGGGCACACCGAGAACATGCATTTCTAAGTAGTGGTGCTTCTGTAAAGACCAAAATCTAGCCAAAATAAAGTTAAAGGAACAGCGCACACACAAAACAAAAAATAAAGTTTAACATTTCTAAAGGCTACCTAAAATCACCCGTCTTAGCAAACACATATGGGGATTCAGTTACACCATATAGATATACAATGTATTGAATAAATTGTAAACCTGCAGTATGGGATGATTTCTTGGGGTCCACAAAGTCTACTTAAAAGCGAGTCATCACTTCCAAGAAATGTTAGAATTCCGATGACTTTTCCCCTAAATTTCACAAATATGTATCTGTGTGGTTTAAAAAATAGTATTGTACGTATAAATTTACACTGCTGTAAGTGTATTTACTGCTGGCACTGAGGGCCTCCATCTTAGCTCCCTGTCAATCATTGTTTTAGGTTCTGCCGTTTCCTCCTAGCTGTCAGCATAGAGAGACCATAGAGACTGGAGGAGAGACAGAAACTGTGGTTCTATTTCTTCTCCTCCAATGCAATGTGTGCCTTGTATGTGTCAGGACTGAACTGATTTGTGATGTCAAGTGGTAACTCTTTATGTGAAATTAGAATATTCAGAGCATCACACGCAAAAGATTAACTCAAGTTATCGGTGGTTAGGGACCCCAACATTTCGATCAGCTTAAAGGGTTTCCGATCAGCTTCAAAGTGTTCCGTTCCCTGAAGAAATGTTACTTCCTGTGGGAGAAAGCACACACAAAACCTGATACAGTGTGTTGTTTGACAATCCGAGCAGACAGCTATATAATCAGGGTTCTATCTATCTGTCGGTCCGTTTGAGCCTAACCCAACTCTCCTACTTCCTCCATTAGCTACAAGAAAGGTGGTGTGGCCTCAGGATTTAAACACGTGGAAACGAACATGTACAATATACGCCGTCTTCTCCATGTAAAAGGAAAGAAACATGTCACAGCCACAGAGGTGGGTGTTTTTATTAGTTATGGTTCATATTATCATGTATTATTATTATAATTGTACACATAAACAATAACACTAACCCATTTCCTTGTCTGTTTTTATATAAATGCACTTTGTATCAAGTATCTATATATTTGACTTTTACCAAGTTTGACAAGATGTGTATGTAGCCCACCATCTGGAGTGATTCGATCCCTTCGTTATAGTTTGAGCATTATAAATCTAAAATAATCAGATGTGGCCAGTGATAGCCTAGTTAGATCCACGACACGCTGAGCAGCTCATAATGATGTTAATTATTCCACATATTGACAAGGTCAAATCCGTATCCGTAGCTTATAGGTTCCTGTCAAGAAGTAGATTCCAGAATGCTAATAAAATGTTATTCAGTTTGATATACAACAAACCTTTGATATCCCTGTTATTTCTCATCAGTTTGATCTTTATTTGTTCATAGGTGGAATTATCATGGAACAGTTTCAATCGGGGCGATGTCTTCCTGCTTGACATGGGGAAAGTCATCGTCCAGTGGAATGGCCCAGAAAGCAACAAGTCTGAAAGAATACGGGTCGGTGTTCCAAAATCAGATACATTGGGCTCCTCCAGAGACATATTTTAGAGCTCATAAAAAAAAATAAAAACAATAACAACCGAAAAACCCAGAAACTGAAAAGAACAAATATCAAATAAACAGTTAGGCCAGCGATATTTTTGTATTTACTCGTCTTCTGTAACTTCTACAGGTCATTGTATTAAACTCCTGTAATTCTGAAATAGTGCTCAGGGGAGGTTTCTCCTGTATAAGTGTTAGTTTTTGGTAGCATTTTGGGTAGTAGTTCTACCTTCCTGTTTGTTGAGGCTTGAGTGAGAATTCAAAGTTAATTTCAAGTGTAATTATATTTGTTTTATAGGCTATTTGTGTATACGTCTATGTTTAATAACAAATCAAAAATTATTATTATCAGAAATTGGTGCTACAGGTGTTAAAAATCTAGAGAAAGGGTTTCTGTATTGGATTGGGAATAATTGCACACAATAATGCTTGGCGCCCACCCTACTAGTATAATAGCCGATATTTTCTAATTATACTCCGGCCAGCAGCGAGGGACTTTAAATTAATTCTCTGAATAAATAAAACTCCCATAGTAGAAAGTACCATTCATGTGCCAGGGATTTTCCTGCTGCTTTGTTCTCATTGATTTGCAACTAGTTTGAAAGTTTCCATGTAGGATTTACATCGATTTAGGAAAATAATTTTATGACGTAAAAAACCCACAACAAATCCTCTTTAATAATTTAGAGACTACTGTAAAGACAAGGTCCCAATTATCAATGTATTCTCCCTTAGGCCTGTTCTTTGGCTCAGAGCATTCGCGATGATGAAAGAGGTGGCAGAGCCCAGATTGGCATTGTAGACAATGAGCAAGACTCTCCCGACCTGATGCAGATAATGAACGCAGTCCTGGGGAGTAGAACAGGAGAACTTAAAGCAGCCACACCAGATGAGAAGGCTGACGAACAGCAAAAGGCCAATGTCAGACTTTACCAGTAAGTCAGCACGTCCTGCCCTCTACCATGGCACATCTTAACCTCTACCCTGCCACATCCTGCCCTTTACCTTGGCACATCTTACCCTCTACCCTGGCACATCCTGCCCTCTACCTTGGCTCATCGTAACCCCTACACAGGCACATCCTGCCCCCTACCATGGCACATCTTTAGCCCTAAATAGGCACATCTTAACTTTTACCCTGGCACATTCTGCCCTCTACAATGGCACATTTTGACCTCTCCCTTGGCACATATTAACCTCTATGATGGCACATCCTGCCCTGTACCTTGGTACATACTGCCCTCCAACCTTGCACTTCTTAACCACTACCCTGGCACATCCTGCTCTCTACTCTGGCACATCTTAACCTCTATCCTGGCACATCCTGTCCTCTATTCTGGCACATTTTAAACCTACACAGGCACATCTTAACTCATACACTGGCACATCCTGCTCTTTACCCTGCTTAGATTGTCACTAACTGAATCATTTCCCTAGTTGTAGTTGGAAGACACACTCCTAGGTTATTTAATTTTTAGAATTAATTGTTTTATATAATTTTTTATGTACAAAAAAAAAGAAAGAAGTTTGATGAAACATCTATAATGCCATCAAACAAGTTCATAAAATATAGTGTTGTCCCTATTTTAAGAATGCAATATATAGTTTCTTGTAATCAATAACAAAAAAGGTTTGAAACAAAAAATTGAAACATGGGGCTGACAAAACAGGTTGGGGCCACTTTTGCCCTTGAGATGTTTATATAGTTACTAGGGCTCTGCTTGACCAAAAACAAGGACTTCTCTTTGAACCTCTGCAACAATCCTTAATCACATTTACAAAAAACTCCAAAAGAGCCACCAGCATACTTTTTTCAATTCCTCGGTCTTTCGTACAAGAGTACAACCCTGCATCTCCAAAACTTTCCTCACTCATCCCCTTAAACCCATGCATTCATCTTCCACCCTTCCATAAACCTAATAATACCCTCTTTTACATTCTCTCAGAAATAAACCCAAATGGACATGTCTGACTCTGTGCTTACTATTTATACTATTTAGTAATACTATTTTGACCTAACATGTTCTTTCATTTGCTCACAGTGTTTTTGAAAAGGATGGAGATTTGGTGATTCAGGAAATAGCCACAAAGCCCCTTACACAGGACCTGTTACAACATCAGGTGAGAAGGTTTCTCCATCAGTGATATGAGGGAGAGGAGGACAATGAGAAGGAACAAAGATAGGACAAGGAGGTCCCAAGGACATATCCTCACCATTATCATGTAGAAAATGTAATAGTGGTGGATCTTAGAGGGTTGTTGGTTAGTAGACGTTTCATATTGTTCTGTTCACATTAGCTGAAACATCGCACATTATATTTCTCTTGATGATATTAATGGGTGGCACTAGGGTTGGGCTCAGAGAATAAATATTTTGGGCTACTCCACCCTGTTAGCTTTTTCGAAAACTAACAATAAGCAAACACCTAAAATAACAAACAACTTCAAAATCGGACACACATTCTGTAAACTATATATATAATTTCATTTCCTTAAAATAAATATATAATATGTTTAAACATGAAGAAAGACCCAGTGTAAAATTCAACAGTTCAACAAACACAAAAACATTGGAATGTGTTAGAAAGCACCCTGGGTAAATGAAATATTAAGTTTGATTTAATATATATATATATATATATATATATATATATGTCAAAATGTATCTATCATAAATGAGTTTTGGTTTATATTTAATGTCGTGTAACCCTTTTGTAACCAGTATCTAATCTACCCTTCTTCAGGATTGCCATATTCTAGATCAAGGTGGAGTAAAGATATTTGTCTGGAGAGGAAAGGCGTCTAGTCCGGAGGAGAAGAAGGCAGCCTTCAGCAGAGCAGTGGTAAATATTCTAACTGAATCCAACACAAACGCCTGACCGCAAAAGCTCCTTCAATAGCTCACAACACAATGGTCAGAACTAGTCTTAGGGAAGCACATACTAAATGAGAAGATATATACTACTAGGATCCTTGCAACTTCATTCAGGAAAACCAAGTTGACTAGGGCAGAGCTTATATCTTAGGTGCTTTAGGCATAAAAACTTTTTAAAATGGAAATTTGATAACAGATGTCCTTTAACAAAAACAAACAAAAACCTATAAGATAAAGGCTCAGTAATTTTTACATCTTCTGTCTTAAGGGTTTCATACAAGCCAAAGGATATCCAGCTACCACCAACGTGGAGGTAATGAACGATGGTGCTGAGTCCACTATATTCAAACAGCTTTTCCAGAACTGGAGAGATGTTGGAGAAACACAGGGCATTGGGAAAACATACAACATTGGTAAAATTGGTGAGACACTTTCCTTTTTTTTTTATTAGCTGTAATATGTGCTTTCTTATCTGACCATTCATGGGGACAATGGGTTTATTCTGTTGGGTCAAGGTTGAGGCTTTAATTTGACCAAGTTGTTCTTCGAGATTTCCAAAAACGCAAATGCACCTTTTTAATGGTAGTTTTCGGCTAAAATACAATGCATTTCCAACTGATTCACATAAATACTCAACTATGAAAGCAATTCTTAACCTCCCACTCACAGGATCGAACCTTTTTTTTGTTAGGGTGGAAACTTACGATAAATAATGAAAATCAACAGTTTTACTAATTTGGTTGTAAAATTTCCTACTGTGTACTGTAAAACCAAATTAGTTCGTTTAGTTTTAGTTGTTAAGGTGCTTAGAATGCCGTACCAAGGTTTTCTATATATAAATAAAATAATCATAAATGCATTGAAAATCACGATGCCCTGGTAGTTCTGTCCGGGGATCTTTGGCCGTTCTTCCGAAATGTATAAGTTTAGATGTAGTGCAAGCATTTTGGGGGGCACTAAATTCCTACAAATGTTTCTTTTCCAAATGTTCCATCCAATTCAAAAGTGAAACACAGGAAAATACTTCATATTCACCGTTTTGCCCCCCACAAAAAAAAAAATCCCAAAATGCAAATTTTCACTTGTTTTTATTTGATTTGACAGACTTTCCACAGAAAGATAAAAGTGTAGATTTGGCATATTTTGCAACTAAAATGTCTAAAATATTCCAATAAATGGCAGTTTCTGTATTTTATTGCTCAGATCAGCCTTTTCCTGTATGTCTGCAGGATTTGTGCCGAGAGAATATGTGACCATTTGTGCAAGTTTCACTTTTTGCTATTAAATACATTGTTAACGCATTTTATTTAATATGTCACACCATCACAATTTTTTTTTTCTTTGCAATGCCTTTTAAAACAGACTTTTAATTCACTGTATTTTTATGGTATCTCTGCTTGGGATATTATTTTACAGCCAAAGTAGAACAAAAGAAGTTTGACGTCAATGAACTCTACGCCCATCCTGAGCTAGCGGCTGAGCAGAGGATGGTAGATGACGCCTCTGGGAAGGTTGAAGTGAGTAAACAATAACCTGTTATAGGCTCAGTAAAGTAACCTAAACTTTTATAGCTTATTTTAAAGACTTGCACAAAAAACGGTGTTAATCTGACAAACATACTACACCCCCAAACTGATACATAAAGTATTTTATGCAGGAAGTCCTCACATGTCCTGAATGAGAGTTGAGTTAGTCCTTGCCATCACTGTTTCTGAGATACATTATTATTATTATTATATTTATTATTATATTTATTTAGCGCCAACAAATTCCGTAGCGCTGTACAATGGGTGGACTAACAGACGCGTAATTGTAACCAGACAAGTTTGACACACAGAAACAGAGGGGTTGAGGGCCCTGCTCAATGAGCTTACATGCTAGAGAGAGTGAGTGGGGTATAGTGACACAAAGGGTAATGGAAGTATTAGGGAAGATTGGTAGGACAAGTGTCAAAAAACATATCAGCTGTGTCTACAAAAATAACATGAGCTACATTTTCTCCTGGTGCAAAAAAAAATGTTGTAGTAAATTGCTCATATAAAAGCTTGGGGATATTAGACATATGAGCAGTTTTTGATGACCTTTCAGAAAAGTAAAAATTATTTGATTAATCAATGTCCATTTAAGTTAGCTGAAAAATGTTAAATGGATAAAAAGTCAAGTAACGTGTGCTAATCATTTGAATTAATTGAAAATATAAGTCTATTGTAAGTCACATTTTAGAATCCGTTGCATGCCATCTAACGTTATTGGAGTTTTAGATTTAGATGAGATTAATCATAATCAATATGTTCCGTTTATCTACTGGATAGGTCTGGAGGATTGAAAATCTAGAATTGAAAGAGGTCGAGCCTAAAACATTTGGACGATTCTATGGAGGAGACTGTTACTTGGTGCTGTATACATACATGAAGGCTGGGAAACCCAATTACTTCCTTTACATGTGGCTGGTAAGTCCTGTCACATAAGCAACTTTTATATATATATATATTTTATAAATGACCCTTGTTACAAAAAAGTTTTTAAAAATGTAATGAGCTTTTATTTGGACTCCCAAGTCATCCCGCTTCTTAGTTATTGCAAGATATCATTATCCTTGGAAAGGTAGCTGTATTGGTTGCAAAGCTGGTAGTAGATTCATTACCCTGAGCCTACTCTCAACTCTGGAACGTAGGAGGACTGGCCATGAGGGCAGAGAGCCATTGTCCCTATCAGCCTACTAAAATACAGGCTGCAGCCTCACCCCATTCGTCTGCAGGTAGCAGAAGGTATTTTGAGAGGCCAAAAATACGAGTCCTCCTCTGTCTTAGAGAAGCTTAGAATTGCAGAACATGCTGCACACACAACTTGGACTGAGCTCTCTCCTTGCAGGGCAATGACTCTGCTGATTATTGCATATAGCTGAATTCATTAAGGGGTTACTCCAAGCACCATCACCACTTCAGTGAATTGAAGTGGTCATGGTGCTTGGATTCTGTATGTGCAATGTTTCACATTGCTGTCAGAGGTTTAACAAGTGTTCTGGGCTGCTAATGTTACAACTGTTCAATGTCAGTAAACATAGTATACTTAAGACGGACAACCTATGTCAGCATTCATAGAGCTTTTGTTTGGAATAACCTTTTAAACAGTGTACTGAGCTGTGTGTAAACTAATAGCAGCTGTGGTGCTTCCACTCATTCATCCTAGATAATGGGTGGAACTGCCCTTGGGGTATATTGCTTATTCCATAAGCCGTCCTTCCAAACTAGGAAGGGAGTTTCTTGTGGCACATACCTGAGAGCTCAGTAGTGATGGTTGCTTTTGGTGGCTGGGGCCACCGGGAGCCGAAAAAGCATAGTGGTCTGAAGATGTGGGATCCAGCCACCACAATATAAGTGCACAAATCACCTTGGGAGATATTCACAAAAAACAGAGGACCCTACAAGTGACAGAGACGCTAACAAGAACAGTATTCTCCACTTTTGTACACGCTCTCTGAAATGTGTAAAGTTAGCAACTCATTTATCCAGTACCATATTGGCTAATCAGTGGTATTCTGAACAAGTCTCCATGTGTTGCAGGGACGTCACGCATCTCAAGATGAAATCACGGCGTGTGCCTTCCATGCCGTAGAACTGGATCGCAAGTACCAAGACCAGCCAGTCCAAATCCGAGTGACCATGGGGAAAGAACCTAAACATTTCCAAGCCATCTTCAAGGGAAAGATGATTATATACGAGGTAATATTTATACAATGCCCTCATGACTGTGACTATTACTGACATAGTATTACAGAATGTTTACTGCAGGCCACTCGTTCATGTCATATTAACTTCATCTGTGGTGGCCCTGGTTAGTCATCTTCTGTGGTGGCCCTGGTTAGTCATCTTCTGTGGTGGCCCTGGTTAGTCATCTTCTGTGGTGGCCCTGGTTAGTCATCTTCTGTGGTGGCCCTGGTTAGTCATCTTCTGTGGAGGCCCTGCTTAGTCATCTTCTGTGGTGGCCCTGGTTAGTCATCTTCTGTGGAGGCCCTGGTTAGTCATCTTCTGTGGAGGCCCGGTTAGTCATCTTCTGTGGAGGCCCTGGTTAGTCATCTTCTGTGGTGGCCCTGGTTAGTCATCTTCTGTGGAGACCCTGGTTATTCATATTCTGTAATTCCCCCATCCATCCAAGTACTCAGAACCTTATTCTGTCTTTATAATCCCTCTTTGGGTAAGTCTTTCAATTTAAATCATTCTGTTTCAAACTTCCCACATTATCTTCCTAAGTGTCCCAATTCTAAGTCTTACCTAAATGATATACAAACCAAAATAGACATTAACATGAGACAAGAGATATTGTGTTTGTATTTATCAGTGCTGCGTAACATAAGATTTCTTAGAAAGGTTAAATAAGAATTTTAGATATAAATGTCATGAAATAAAAGACAAGTCGGGTTGTTTCCTCACATCCTAAATTTTTTGTTCTCCCCATAACCAGTTAAAATGTTTCACGTCAAATTCTACAACCACTAAGATATAATAGACAAACCCGCTTACCAGGGAAAGTAACGAAAACACCAACGAAACAAAACACCAACAACAATCAAGGCAACTAACACATTGTAATGATGTACCCTAATAGACATTTAGAACAAGAAGGTTTTTTTTAAATTTTTCTTTCATTAGCTCTCATTATTAAATATTTCCAAATCTTCCTTTTATTTTTCCTTATCAATATACCTAAATTACAGTGATTAAATCATATATGTAACTGCTCCCAACCATGCATAGATTAACTATCATTTGATAATGAAGAATAATATGTGATCTATTTTCTTTAAAAAACTTGAATAGTCCATAAAAAGATGTTTTAAACTTTCACTTCTCTCCGTATTAACAATTGTCAAAACAATAGTCGTTGCAGTTTTTGAGGTGCTATATAATGTTGCAAATACAACACGATTTCTTAGGTGATAAACTGATCAAAGTGTTATGTTTATTCTTTGAATGAATTAGGGAGGAACTAGTCGAACTGAGAAGACTGAGCCGGAACCACCAATTCGATTATTCCAAGTCAGAGGAACGGATGAATTTAACACCAAGGCCACGGAAGTTCCAGCTAGAGCAGCGTCCCTTAACTCCAATGATGTCTTTGTCTTAAAAACGGATTTAGTTTGCTATTTATGGTGTGGAAAGGTAATAAAACTGTTTGATCTATTAACAGCCCAATGTGCATCTTTTAAGCAACTCACAAGGTCATACATTCATGGCAATGTTTTTTGAGAAAAATTTAGACAATTGAAAAAATGACTGCAAGCTCAGTTGGGCATAGCCATCCATTGAGGAGCCATGGCACAATATAAAAGGACAGAGACTGGATGAGGTTTAAGGAATGCGAGAGGCAGAATGGAGAAAAGATGCAAAGAGCAGAGTCAAGGAGATATACCAACAGATTGGAGAAAAACTGAGAGAACTGGGAAGTCATAGAGTCAGAGAGACAGTCCAATATTACAATTAAAGAGGGTCCATTGGAGGAAAGATGATGAATGGCTAGATAGTCCGTTTAGACTAAGGAGGATAGAAGAAAGATGGGAATGAACGAGATATACAGTCAGGCTACAGACACAAGGACAGTAGAGGGAATCTTTGAGGAACGTTATGTACACCAAGGCTGCAGTCGTGTCCTGATATTTATTTATTTTTTTTGCTTTTGGCCTGTTGCCTTATACCTTATTATTTAACTCCCTGTACACTGAGATCTCTGTGCTAGTTGTGATTTTATTTCAGTGAAAATCGCTAACAATATTTTTTAACAATTGTTAATGATCAATAGGGCTGCAGCGGAGATGAACGAGAGATGGCGAAGAATGTGGCAGATGTTATCTCCAAACAGGACAAACAAACCGTTCTGGAGGGTCAGGAACCGGCTGAATTCTGGGTGGCCCTCGGAGGGAAAGTTCCTTATTCCAGCGACAAAAGGTTAAGAAATACAGTGTCATTTACCCAAAATTTAGTCAGAGCATCTGATCACTAAAGATGAAAGAGTAAAGTAAAATACTATTTCTGTGTTGGAAAGCCAGAAATAAATGTAACTCTGTATCTGCATTAACACCCTTGGAGTGGTTTATACTGCGCATGTATAAATGCAGATTAGTTTAGACATTTTCAAATATATGAATACTGTGAAAGAAGTAAAATATATAGAAATGCAATGACATAAATATGTGATGTTGATCGAACTGTTATTATTTATATTTTAGCTTTATCTTCATATTGATTACTGGTTATCTTTTCCCTGAATTCTCTGTGTTTCATCTTCTCCTCCTTCGTAATATATGCAGACAGACATATCGATATTCATTAAAGGGGTAACACGGCCGGTGGGAGATAAAACATTTCCCTCATAGCCAGCCCATTCCCATGTTGAGGGAGCTGGCCGCTGTAGCAGTGTGTGCAGTGGCCAGCCAGTGCCATAAAAACTACAGACCTGCTTATTCTCCTTCCCTGTGGACTGCTGAATCACTGTACAAATTGCTGAAATAACCCCAGTGTGACCTTCTACTCCTCACATGTATGGGGGGCAGAGGGGGCCTAGCCCAGTGGTTAGTCACCCGTGTCCACCAAGGTCAGTGTGAGTGTGTCTGCATGGGTTAGTGTGTGCGTGTCTGCATGGTACACTATGTGCGTGTCTGCATGGGTCAGTGTGAGTGTCTGCATAGACTAATGTGAGTGTGTCTCCATGGGTCAGTGTGAGTGTATGCATGGGTCAGTGTGAGTGTGTCTGCATATGAGTAGAAAATAATATGAGCTACATTTTCTCCTGGTGCAAAAAAAATGTCCAGTGTGTGCGTGTCTGCATAGGTCAGTGTGAGTGTGTCTGCATGGGTCAGTGTGAGTGTCTGCATGGGTCAGTGTGAGTGTGTCTGCATGGGTCAGTGTGAGTGTGTCTGCATGGTCAGTGTGAGTGTGTCTGCATGGTCAGTGTGAGTGTCTGCATGGGTCAGTGTGAGTGTGTCTGCATGGGTCAGTGTGAGTGTGTATGCATGGTCAGTGTGAGTGTGTATGCATGGTCAGTGTGAGTGTGTATGCATGGTCAGTGTGAGTGTGTCTGCATGGGTCAGTGTGAGTGTGTCTGCATGGTCAGTGTGAGTGTCTGCATGGGTCAGTGTGAGTGTGTCTGCATGGGTCAGTGTGTATGTGTGTAATTGTGCGTAGGTCTTCACAAAGGCTAACGTCTTACAAAAATGAATACTTTTACATTTTGGGAGAGTATAATGCATATGTATATATGTACGTATAAATATTAGCATATGTGTATTGTTTTAATATGTGATACATGCTGTATATATATACCTGTATATATCAAGCTGAGTATAAAATTACTATAACACACATGCTTTAATAAACATGTATAAATGAAGGGACTGCGGGTGTGTATTGAGGAAACTGGCCTTGTGGCAGCAAAGAGAGTAACTCCCGCCCTGTAGATAATTAGACAGATGGGTCAGTGTGAGTGTGTCTGCATGGGTCAGTGTGTATGTGTGTAATTGTGCGTAGGTCTTCACAAAGGCTAACGTCTTACAAAAATGAATACTTTTACATTTTGGGAGAGTATAATGCATATGTATATATGTACGTATAAATATTAGCATATGTGTATTGTTTTAATATGTGATACATGCTCTATATATATACCTGTATATATCAAGCTGAGTATAAAATTACTATAACACACATGCTTTAATAAACATGTATAAATGAAGGGACTGCGGGTGTGTATTGAGGAAACTGGCCTTGTGGCAGCAAAGAGAGTAACTCCCACCCTGTAGATAATTAGACAGATACTTGAAAAGGAAAGATAGATGTTTCTATACAATTTGATACATTTCTTTATCAATGATTTTCCTTGTGTTAGTTTTTCATGTTCCTTCTCTTATCTCTTATTAGTCATTCAATCAATTCATCAAATTCTGTAGAAATAGGACAGCTGTGATTTAATTACACCATAGTATGTCTTAGCCTGATTTAAGCACCTGTATGATTTCTATGACCATTTACATCCCAATTTACTATTAAACGGTGCAAGAACTCATTAGCTAAAATGCATGCCACGTAGCACTAGTCTTGGAGAACTTACTAAAACAGTGCCCCTCCAGTTGACAAACGTACAAATGACAGCTCTGTTTCTAAAATCTGGTACCAGACAATTCTGAATTATACACAAAATGAATTATATATTTTACTTCTGGCAATCTGGAGGTTTAGCACTAAAACCATGATCAAATTCGAAGAAGACATTTCTAATTTACCGAAATAGTTCTGTTTCATCAATAGATATAATTTGATGAGTTAGTTGACCTTCTTCTATCATATTAATTGTTTTGTTTGTGTGTTTGTTTTGTTTTTATTTCAGATTCGAGGAAAGTGTTGTGCGCTACAAACCACGACTCTTTGAGTGCTCCAATCAGACTGGTCGCTTCATCATGACAGAAGTAGTCGATTTCGCTCAAAGTGACCTTGATGAGGATGATGTAATGTTACTGGACACTTGGGAAGAGGTCAGTGCGTAATGATGCCCCCCAACTCCCCTTCACCGATTACAACTCAAAGATATGAAGAAAATGGGCAGCTTGTTTCCAAATTAAATAAATATTTTTTTATTGATTAAGACCAGGAGACAACCCAAATGATAGGTCCTCCTATCACCTGAAGGAAGACAAAATCTCCTTGGGCATTGAGTCACAGTCAAACCCTTAGTCAACCCTTAGTCAACCAGAAAGTTGTAGTATAATAAATGTCTGCTATACTATAGACTCTACAGCTTTTTGGACCTTTAGGATATGTATTGGGTATCAGCCGAGCACCTCTGCCAGAAACTATTATGTAGTCATGAAACTGAATAATACGGACTCCTAGACAATACTTTCACATTTAATGTAAATTAGATTATTGTGATCTTGTTTTTCAATACACCTTATCCAGAATCACATAAGGGATTCAAGGAAGCTTAGCACACTTCATGGATAGATTATCTAGGTGTACGTTACTTGGTGTGGGCGTTGATGTAGGCTTATCACAGAGATAGCTAGATGGGTACAAAGACTTCTGGAAAACCAGAGGGGATATCTATTGAATTACAGGTGACATGTTAAGTGTAAGCAATCCATTTGCACATAGACAGTAGACCCAGAGGTAGAAGATCCGCTTAACACATTAAATCACATTTTCATACACAAACAGGTATGAATCCGGCAAACAGAGGCTTTCATGCAGCAAATAAAAATTTGAATAGTAACATTTAGGCCAAAATACTTGATCAGAAAAAAATTTCTCCAACAGATATATAATCACAGTTTATCTATCTTATTCAAAAATTTGCCATTTTGGCTCTTGTGAATAATCCCGAGACTGTGGTTTGACCCCAAGACTGTGTGTGCAATCGACTCAAAAATGACAACAGAATATAAAACCAAAATACCCTGGGGGCCTTGTGTATAGTCTATAGCTACCTCAGAATAGTCATCTTGACACTGAATTCCAAAATTGCTGCTTTAATTCTTGACCTAAGCTTGGTGGGACTTTGGGGGGCTAGGAACATGCCCTAACCTGTAACTCAAAACAATAGGAACAAGTACCATAGAACATACAGGAAATATTTCTGCCCCGTAGTATTTCTAAATACATGTTATTCTCATCCTATTCCAGTATTCAAGGTGTAGGGAGCAAAGATATGTCCACCTTTGTACATAGGATAAACCACTCAGTCAGTGGAGGAACACATGAAAGCTTTTGACATGGCTATTTATGAGTGATATCTCAAAGATGAGTGAATTATTCTATCTATTAATAATGTCTCTTATGTTATAATAACCGGTTATCTGACAGATCATATCTAATTCTGTTGTTTCAGCTCTTCTTGTGGATCGGTAGATCAGCCAATGACTATGAAAAGCAAGAGTCACTCACCTCTGCAAAGGAGTATTTGAAATCCCACCCAGCTGGCAGGGACCAAGCTACCCCCATTGTAACTGTGAAACAGGGGCATGAGCCCCCCACCTTCACTGGCTGGTTCAATGCCTGGGACTCTCACAAATGGAGTGTAAGCAAAGATTATAAGGCAATACGTGTAACGGATACATTTGTTATATCAGTGCTATATTTATTATGTTTGTTAGCTGTACACACTAAACTATTAAATATTATTAACTTATTAAAAGTGTAAATGACAAGTTTTGTCACATTGAATATGAAAAAACATCTTGTCTTTTCGAACATATTACATGTTGAATGTATTACTTTTTAAATAAATATAAAGGGCAGCAAAACAGAAGTGGCAAAGGGTACAGCTATGTGCGTCTGATGTAGGTTTATTACCTGTTAAACTTTCCATTTGATCCCAGTGTAGTCATCTCCAAGGTCAATAAAATGAGTGCCATTGAGTTGGGTAATAATATCATCTATACCCCAGGACATACTTTAGCAAAAGCTAAATGCATTACTGAGCTCCTTAACACTGCCACGGCCGCCCTTTCTTACTCGAGATGCTGCTAAGGGGCTTGTCCATGCTCTAGTAATCTCTGGCATTGATTATGGTAACTCTCCCTAGAAACCTTATTGCCCCACTGCAGAATGTTAAAAATGCTGCCACCAGACTGACTTATCTCTCCTGTCGCTCCTCTCACACCTACCCTCACTGCCAATCATTACATTGGGTCTCTGTAACATTCAATTCAATGTCTAACCTACAAAGCAGTCAACAACTCTACCCATGCTACATTTCTTTTCAAATTCATAGATACACCCCCGCTACGCCACTCCCCTGCTGGTTACCTTCTCCTGTCTGTTGATCTTCTCATACTGCTAACAGGACTTTCTCCTTGTGCTTACGGGACTTTCTCCTGGAAGCTACATTGCTATGGCCTTAACAGCCTGCCTCCACCTATCAGACTATCGAATTGTTTTCAATCCTTTCAGAAGTCCCTTAAAACATGCCTCTTTAGAAAAGCCTATGGCCTTCTAGGGTAACTGTCATTACTCTCTCAAATTAATTAGTGGGTCCATTTTCCACGTCACTCTGACCTTCCACATCTTTCACTGTCCCACCCCGAGTTTACTATCCCCCGTGTTGCCCTTCCTATTAAGTTTTTCTACCTCACCATCTCTAGACTGTAAAGTTCTTTCAGCAGGGTCATCGTCAACATTGTCACAATTTGTAACAGTTTGTCTCATTTGTTGTTAAATACCCCCCTTTTATTTTAAAGCTCTGTGGAATAAGTTAGCGTTTTAAAAATGCCAATAATATTAATAATGATAGTTTCACAAATTTGACAAAATTCTCTATTTCGTCCTAGTCTGACTTGTCGTATGAGGACATGAAGAAGAATCTGGGAGATGTCTCTGCTATTTCACAGATAAATGTGGTGAGTTTATATGGGGTGAACGGTTGGATGTCTGATATACTAATCACATAGCTTCCTTTTGTTCTTGAAGATATAGACTAAATGCAGAAACCTACTTAGAGAAAATGGTGTCTCTTACACTTTGTTTTGTTGTTTATTTTCCATGTTTTACTTATAGAACCTGTTCTTATCTATTAACCACAGAAAATTAGATGTTATACCATAACCACTACAATACGCTCTACAATAATGTGTTCATGGTGTATAATAATGTATTATCATACACCATGAACACATTAAAACAATGACTTTTTTTCAGACTAGATGATTTATTTCAATGCCAGAGTCTGGTCTGGCAACAAACTTGGGTCTTTTCATTATGACATTTAAGCCATATATCAATAGTCAGATACAGTAAAAACGTATCTAAACTACTCTGCAACCATTGTGTGGATCCATTCAGTCTGCGGCCAAGGACCAGTGGCGTGAACGGTATAAAATGACACTCCCAGCTTATTGTAGAACGCAATGTATTCATTTTTGTCCATAATAAACCAAAGCCTCTTTCTCCAGGATTTACAAAACACAAACCTGAACAAATCCAGCACCCCCGCAGCGCCCCAGAATTACAGAAATGCCACACCACCCCCCCCTATGGGGACCACTAATGGGAACCAGCAATACAGCAACGGTAATCTTGCACAGACCAATGGCAGTGTACCACAGAACCAGTACACAGAGCCAGCGCCAACACCAGCTCCAGCGCCAGCAAACAATGGTGAACAATGGTTTGACAAAACCCTGCTGCTTAACAAGACCACTGAAGAACTTCCTGATGGAGTGGACCCCTCTAAAAAGGAGGTAAGATGCTCAGGGGGAGTTAAAGGGCAGGTCAAAGGGCAAAGTGTATATAACGATACCAAAATTAGCATCAATAAATATGGGTATATTCATGTACCAAATAAGCTTTGATAACAGCGGGTATTTTTGTGCCTATTTAGCATCAATAGCATTGGGTACTAATGCCCCTTTCTATTCCTTTGCTATGGTAGTTCTACTTATCTGATGAAGATTTTGCCAAGATTATGGGAATGCCAAAAGCCAATTTTTACCAACTGCCCAAATGGAAGCAGCAGAACATGAAGAAGCAACATGGCCTCTTTTAAAGAAATACTCACTGAGGCCGGCTCCCGGTTTGTTTGTTTTTTGCTTTACTCTCCAAACTATCTTTCCTGCGAAAGGAAAATCAAACATGAACTGACTGACAACACGTAACATTTTTAACCAACAACGAGAGCTATGTAGTAAGGACATGGTAAAAAAAAACTGGGACCTGCATAGAACGTTCTTCATTCTTTATGGGTTAATATGCTGACATATATTTTATAAAAATTCCCCTTTGCATGTTTAGTTTATGTCTAAATGTCGATGCTGGGTGGGCTGTGCAGGGCTCCCATGGAAAAAGTAGGGGGCAAAAGGAACACAACAAGTGCGATAAGAACTGCTGATTATTATAGAGCTTATTTTAGTAGTTATGGTGCAAAGAGGCAGTCCCTCTGGGTTTGATACATACTGGATGATTTCCCAGTGGTCAAAGTTACTCCTTCAGCTTGGGACATTAGAACAAATTCAATTCACCCGGTCATTATTGGCACATAATATATTTTCCATTATGCGTGATTTGGCCATGCCGAATTCCATCTATCTCTTTAGGACCCAGACTTCCCTGGGACACAACTGGGAATTTTTATTCTGTCAGTTTATATGTTAAAACCATGAGCTAACTATAGATAGCACCACAGTGCTATAAATCCTTATTAAACATAAAGGCTCTCATATTGTTTAGTATTGTTTTACATACATTTATTTATGCAATATCACATCCCTCACGCTCCTGCAGAGCAATATGAAGTGCTCAATATGGATTCATAGCAGACAGTGAGGGACTTTACAATCATGTTACGAGTTAACACCTGGGGGTTTCTGCAGCAGTTCTACAATCGAGCAGGGAATGTTTCACTTAAACTCAAATCATTCCATTGAAATAATCCCTAGTGTAACATTTGCGGATATAAAACTTGTGCTATTTGCCAATATTAGAAGCTATACAAAGAGTTTGCCAAATTTTCTTAATGCCGTGGGATCCCGTGGAAATTTCTTAACACATTCTGTGTACTTTGTTTTGTCGAACTTTCACAATCACACAATTAAAGTAAATAGATATTCTGATGAGTATAGGGGTATGACATTGTCCCACAGTGCCATCTATCTGGGGTAAATACGATCCCTTTCTATATTAATAAGAGTGTGTGATTCAATAAAGACTATACTGGTACACATTGTGGCTGTTGCGTTATTTTAATGTCTCTTGTTTGTTCTCTATAAGTTCATGCAAATGTACATATACTTTTTTATATCCTTACATATTTTTTTTAATGTTCTACCGTGGATACAGCCAGTAATTTGTCATTTTTCCCATGCTGCTCCACAAGTGGTGCTACTGTTTAGATATCTAGGCTGCCCCAACACATCCATTAAAGGGACACTATTGTCACCAAAACAACTTTAGCTTAATGAAACAGTTTTGGTGTATAGAACATGCCCCTTTAGCCTCACTGCTCAAATCTCTGCCATTTAGGAGTTAAATCACTTTGTTTATGAACCCTAGTCACACCTCCCTGCATGTGACTTACACAGCCTTCCTAAATACTTCCTGTAAAGAGTCATATAACGTTTATCCTTTCTTTATTGCAAGTTCTATTTAATTTAGATTTTCATATCCCCTGCTATGTTAATTGCTTGCTAGATCCTACAAGAGTCTCCTGTATGTGATTAAAGTTCAATTTACAAAGAAAGAGATACAATTGTTTAAGGTAAATTACATCTGATTGAAAGTGAAATCAATTTTTTTTCATGCAGGCTCTGTCAATCATAGCCAGGGGAGGTGTGGCTAGGGCTGCATAAACAGAAACAAAGTGATTTAACTCCTAAATGTAACTTTATGTCCTTGCTCTTTGGATAGTATTGTGCCTATGTTTAGGTGAGAAAAAAGTTACTTCCAAAATGTACCACTCCTTTTATAAATAGAGAATTATTTTCATTCTGAAAGAATACATTCACGCCTTATAATTAATATAATCTTACGAACTACAACAGTATCTATAAAACATCTAATTACAGAGCTATGTACTGCTGTTACATCATCTCTAGTCATTGTTGTTTGCTGCCACCTAGTGGCCAACCAGAAACATCTCCACTGAATGTATACAATGTTATTTATGGGAATTGTGAGGATTAACAAAAGAAAGGTCAAATTATGATTAAACTCGCACAGCTGGAGAGGAGTTGTAGAATTTTTCCAATTCATTTATTTTGTCGCAAGATTTCCCGATAGATTCCTGATTCCCTGGAATAGTCTTTAAATAAACATTGGTTGCTCTGTACAGTGACGGCCTGACACGTTCTTCATCAGACAGTTTTAAATACAACCTTTTAAACGTTTATTGTTGATGACACATTGACATGGTTCCCAAATTAGTTTTTCAAATAAAGGTGACGCCCATGCTGAAATTCACGTCTTAGTGCATATGATGGATTACCATGAATATAATCAAATAAAGGTCTTCTAAACTTTTACTTAACTCTTCTATTAACCTCCGCAGTGAGCAGGACAAGCATCTCTATCCCTAGGATTCCCTCCCACTGTGTCCCACGGTGTTCCCACTCTGCAGTGAGCAGGATAAATATCTCTATCCCTAGGATTCCCTCCCACTGTGTCCCACGGTGCTCCCACTCTGCAGTGAGCAGGACAAGCATCTCTATCCCTAGGATTCCCTCCCACTGTGTTCCCACTCCGCAGTGAGCAGGACAAATATCTCTATCCCTAGGATTCCCTCCCACTGTGTCCCATCGTGTTCCCACTCTGCAGTGAGCAGGATAAATATCTCTATCCCTAGGATTCCCTCCCACTGTGTCCCATCGTGTTCCCACTCCGCAGTGAGCAGGATAAATATCTCTATCCCTAGGATTCCCTCCCACTGTGTTCCCACTCCGCAGTGAGCAGGATAAATATCTCTATCCCTAGGATTCCCTCCCACTGTGTCCCACGGTGTTCCCACTCCGCAGTGAGCAGGACAAATATCTCTATCCCTAGGATTCCCTCCCACTGTGTCCCATCGTGTTCCCACTCCGCAGTGAGCAGGATAAATATCTCTATCCCTAGGATTCCCTCCCACTGTGTTCCCACTCCGCAGTGAGCAGGATAAATATCTCTATCCCTAGGATTCCCTCCCACTGTGTCCCACGGTGTTCCCACTCCGCAGTGAGCAGGACAAATATCTCTATCCCTAGGATTCCCTCCCACTGTGTCCCATCGTGTTCCCACTCCGCAGTGAGCAGGATAAATATCTCTATCCCTAGGATTCCCTCCCACTGTGTCCCATCGTGTTCCCACTCCGCAGTTAGCAGGATAAATATCTCTATCCCTAGGATTCCCTCACACTGTGTCCCATCGTGTTCCCACTCCGCAGTGAGCAGGATAAATATCTCTATCCCTAGGATTCCCTCCCACTGTGTTCCCACTCCGCAGTGAGCAGGATAAATATCTCTATCCCTAGGATTCCCTCCCACTGTGTCCCACGGTGTTCCCACTCCGCAGTGAGCAGGACAAATATCTCTATCCCTAGGATTCCCTCACACTGTGTCCCATCGTGTTCCCACTCCGCAGTGAGCAGGATAAATATCTCTATCCCTAGGATTCCCTCCCACTGTGTCCCACGGTGTTCCCACTCCGCAGTGAGCAGGACAAATATCTCTATCCCTAGGATTCCCTCCCACTGTGTCCCATGGTGTTCCCACTCCGCAGTGAGCAGGACAAATATCTCTATCCCTAGGATTCCCTCCCACTGTGTCCCACGGTGTTCCCACTCCGCAGTGAGCAGGACAAATATCTCTATCCCTAGGATTCCCTCCCACTGTGTCCCACGGTGTTCCCACTCCGCAGTGAGCAGGACAAATATCTCTATCCCTAGGATTCCCTCCCACTGTGTCCCATGGTGTTCCCACTCCGCAGTGAGCAGGACAAATATCTCTATCCCTAGGATTCCCTCCCACTGTGTCCCACGGTGTTCCCACTCCGCAGTGAGCAGGACAAATATCTCTATCCCTAGGATTCCCTCCCACTGTGTCCCACTGTGTTCCCACTCCGCAGTGAGCAGGATAAATATCTCTATCCCTAGGATTCCCTCCCACTGTGTCCCACGGTGTTCCCACTCCGCAGTGAGCAGGACAAATATCTCTATCCCTAGGATTCCCTCCCACTGTGTCCCATGGTGTTCCCACTCCGCAGTGAGCAGGACAAATATCTCTATCCCTAGGATTCCCTCCCACTGTGTCCCATCGTGTTCCCACTCTGCAGTGAGCAGGAGCTTGCAACTTCATGTTTTTGTTTGTTTGTTTCTTTCCAGTTTTCTTTTTCTTTGCCCTTTGTATCTTCACAAATATGTGCCTTTATTTATATTTATTAAGATATTAGTACATGGGCCCTCCTTGGCTGAAAATAACTTAGGGGATCATACCGTTGTATGCTGTTTTACTGGAGCTATACTGGGCTCTTTACCATGTGAGTGCATTATTATATATTATCATATTATTATCATATAAATCATCATATTTACTTAATACTGTACTATGCTGCACTATATACTGCTTCTGTCTCTGTTTTGCATATATATCAATTTGTTGAAGATCATTACTTACCAAGAAAAGCATTTATACATCCCTAGGCAAGGATTCTTCCACCCACGTTATAATTCCAGAGCTGGCCAGCAGCTCATAAATGTATGTGGTTTTCTATATTCACTTTACCCATATTCCCCGCCTTTAATGAAACTCCATCCCTCCTTGCCATTGATGATGCCCCCATGAGAAAGAGTACCTACTTTATTATATGTATAATTATACATAAGATGATGTATGAAAATAAAAACAAGACTAAAGAGATTCGTTTTAAAATAGAGGGGGAGCTTTTGTTGCATTACTAATTCAGATTAATCCTTTGTTATCATGTAAACAGTTTATCTAACAGAAAAAAAACAACACAATTTATATATCAGGAAAAGGCAATAACTAATTTCCCAGAGCTGTTGCCACCAGTGTTACGTACCCTTTATCTTATTATTATGTTATTATTTATATAGCACCAACAAATTCCACAACACTTTACTGTAGGATGGACTAACAAATATGGAGTTGTAACCAGACAAGTTGGACACACAGGAACAGAGGGGTTGAGGGCCCTGCTCAATGAGCTTACATGCTAGAGGGAGTGGGGTAAAGTGACACAAAAGGTAAGGATAGTATTATTAATGACACTTGCAAGAGAGGAATCAGTCGGGAGCTATTAACAGTTTAATTGATAAGCTTTTATGAAGAAGTGGGTTTTTAATGATCTTTTGAAGGAGTGGAGACTGGATGAGCATCTAACGGAGGAGGGATGGGAGTTCCACAGGAATGGTGCATCCCTCGAGAAGTCTTGAAGGCGAGCATCAGAGGTGGGAGTACAGACAGATGGAAGTCTTCAGCAGAGCGTAAGGGCCTAGACGGGACATACTTGTGTATAAGGGAGGATAGATCGGTGGGAGCAGCATTATGAAGAGATTTGAAAGCAAGAACCAGAATTTTAAATTGAGCTCTATATCTTATAGGAAGCCAATGTAGAGACTGACAGAAAGGCGAGGAGTGGAAGGTGCGGGCAGACAGGAAGATGAGCCTCACCGCCGCATTCATTATGGACTTTAACGGCACAAGTCAGGAGAACGTAAGACCACTGAAAAGCAGATTACAGTAGTCAAGGCGAGAAAGGATAGTGGAATGGACCAACACCTTAGTCGCATCTGGCGTTAAGTCGGGGTGGATGCGCGCAAAGCTTTTGAGATGGAAACAACAGGATTTGGCGATAGACTGTACATGAGGCTTGAAGGAGAGGTCGGAGTCAAAGAGAAAACCTAGGCAGCGAGCCTGCGTGGTGGAGCTGATGGTAGCACCGTTGACTTGGAGGGAGACAGACACAGGAGTAGCAACACTTGAGGGAGGAAAGACTAGAATTTTGGTCAAGTTGAGTTTAAGGAAGTGGGCAGACATCCAGTTAGAAATAGCAGAGAGGCAGTCAGAGACACTAGTCAAGAGGGACAGGGAGAGATCAGGAGAGGACAGGTAGATTTGTGTCATTCGCATAGAAATGATATTGGAAGCCAAAGGAGCTAATAAGTTTACCAAGGGAGGCAGTATAGATAGAGAGCAGTAGGCAGGGCCGGATTAACATAGGGGCTGATGGAGCTGCAGCTCCAGGCCCAGGCCCATGGAATAGGCCCATTTAAAAAAAAAATTTTTTACACACTACTCTTAGGTTTGCCACCTGACTGGTATTTTACTTGCACAGCTGGTATTTGAGGCTGCCGTGCCAGTATTGCAGTAATACCGGCAATACAAATGCAGGTAATTTTCTCAGAATAAATGGAAATTACTCTGCAATACCAGCACCGGCCAGTAGGGGTCACTGTGTGTGGAGAGAGGCAGGTATAGGAAGTTACAGAATATCCCTGCCTCTCTCTACTACTCACTGATCTGTGGGGGAGCAGCTACACAGCATAGAGTCCAGACAGCAGCTCTACAGCTCAGGTGAGGGATGGGGGGAAAGGCAGCAGGGACACATGGGGACACTGAGACACTAGGGGACACAGACACTAGGGGACACTGAGACACTAAGACACAGACACTGGGAGACCTTGGAACACTGAGACACTTGGGGACACTGGAAAACATGGGGACTCCGGGACACTAGAGGACACTGAGACACTAGGGGACACAGACACTAGGGGACACTGAGACACTAGGACACATGGGGACACAGACACTGGGAGACCTGGGGACACAGACACATGGGAACACTGAGACACTTGGGGACACTGGGACACATGGGGATGCTGTGAGACATAGGGACATTGGGAGACATTGGGACACGGAGACACAATGTTCCCATGTCCCCCAGCCAGTGTCCCAAATGTTTCAGTGTCCCCATGTCTCCCAGTGTCTGTGTTCCTAGTGTCTCAGTGTGCCTGGTGTTCCCATGTCTCCCAGTGTCCCTATATGTCCCAGTGTCCCCATGTCTATGTCCACAACTGTCCCCATGTCTCCCAGTGTCCCCAAGTGTCTGTCTCCCAGTGTCCCCTAGTCTCACAGTGTCCCCTAGTCTCCCAGTGTCTGTGTTCCCATGTCTCTGTGTCCCTAGTGTCTTAGTGTCCCCAAATGTTTCTGTGTCCCCATGTCTCCCAGTGTCTGTGTCCCTAGTGTCTCAGTGTCCCCATTTCTCCCAGTTTCGCTAAATGTCTCTGTGTCCCCATGTCTCTCAGTGTCCCCAGTATCCTAGTGACATGGGGACACACTGAGACATTGAGACACTGGGAGAAATGGGGACACAGACACTGGGAGACTAGGGGACTGGGCGACATGGGGACACTGACACTGTGATACATAGGGACACTGAGACTCTGGGTGACTTGCAAGACTGAGACACTGGGAGCAATCCATCTATACAGCAGAATCAAACTGTGAGTAGTTTGTTGGTGATTTTACAGAATTTTCTCTGCTGTCACTCCTTGTGATTTACATCATGCGATGTCACGCATAACTAATTAATTATACAAATGATTAAGGCTGGTATTTGTTTCCAAGAAAGGTGGCAACCTTAACTACTCTTCACATACTCTTGCTTAAAGGAGCACTATAGGGTTAGTAACACAATCATGTATTTCTTACCCTATTATGTTAAAACCACCACCCTGGCCCCTTCTTGCCTCCCTAAATATAGTAAAATATTACTTGTATTCAAGTCTGCAGCTGCTGGCTCAGAAGTGGTGGTCTGAGCAAATTACAATACTTCCCCATAGGATTGGCTGAGACTGTCAACTAGGCAGATCAGGGGCAGGGCCAGCACAAGTCCAACATAGCCCTGGCCAATCAGCATCTCCTCATAAAGATACATTGAATCAATGCATCTCTATGAGGAAAGTTCAGTGTCTGCATGCAGAGGGTGGAGACACTGAATGGCAGTGCTGCAGACTAGGCAGTACTGACCCAGGAAGCACCTCTAGCAGCCATCTAAGGAGCGGCCAGTGGAGTTATTTTCTCTGAAAAGACAGTGTTTACTGCAAAAAGCCTGAATGGAATGCTTCTACTTACCAGAACAAATACAATAAGCTGTAGTTGTTCTGGTGACTATAGTGTCCCTTTAAGTTTGGAAGCTTAAGAGGGATGTATGGGAACAAAACTTGTGTGGCTGGCTGACATTAAAATTAGTTTAAGTAATGCAGACGCTGGTCTCTGTGGCATGTCTCCTTTCTTCTACACTCACTACATACACTACTCTCACTACAGACATCTTTTCTCTGTCTCAGACTATATACCAGGAACTTCTGCCTGCTAGTAAGAAGGTAAGGAGACAAGTGGACCAGCGAGTGCTAGGGGAAAGTCCTTAGAAAGCATGGAGTGAGCGCATTATTAGACGCATTTATGTCAAGCTCAAGGTGCTGCCTGCATAGTATGCCCTTAGTTGGACAGCCTGCAGGATTAGCAGGCAGCCTGACATGCATTCATGCCAGGCTGACCTTCCAATTCTTTGGACAAACATGCCCCCCTTTTGGCAGGTCTTGTCATGTGATTTGCGCCAGTGGACCACCCTTTTACCCCACCCATTGACTTCCTGCTTCACTGGACACTGCTGTTAGTGGTTATGGATTTACTTGAAAGATGAAAGCATAAATTAGAGAAAGATTAGCATAGAGTATGTGTTTTCTTATAGCTGCATTCCATGAGTTTCCCTCCAGCACCATCTCCATCAGATACATGACGCTTGGGAGGCATGACTGTTTTAGTGTTTTTGGTGGATAGGATTCCGTAATTAGGCCCATCATAATTGTCAGCACCAGACCCACTGGGCTCTTAATCCGGCCCTGGCAGTAGGGGACCAAGGACTGACCTTGGGGGACACCAACAGGGAGGAGTTGGGGAGAAGAAGCATAGCCAGAGAAAGAAACACTGAAAGAGTGTTGGGAGAGGTAGGAGAAGCACCAGGGGAGAGCAATATCTTGTAGACCGATATTGTGGAGGATGAGAAGAAGTCTGAGGCGGTCAAGTTAGTAGGTGGAGGAGGAACAATAGGGCAAAGAAGAGAGTTAAATGTGTGAAAAAGTCGTTTGGGTTAGCGGGAGAGTGTGGTTATGAGGGTATTGAAGTAATTTACATTTGCAGAGGAAAGAGCCAAGCTGTATGAGCACAGCATAAATTTAGAGTGGAGAAAGTCAGATGCACAGTGAAACTTTCTCCAACAGCGTTCAGCAGTTCTGGAGGTATCGACTCAGCTTGGTGTGTCAGGGTTGTTGTTGGGGGTGCCTGCTGCGTTTAAATGTAGGAGGTGCCATGATATCTAGTTGAGAGGAGAGGGTGGAATTGTAAAAGGAGGTTGCAGAGCTAGGATAGGTGACGTTTGAGATAGGTAAAAAGAGAGTTTGGAGATTAGTGGAGAAATGCTCTTGGTCAAGATCTAAACCCTTTATCTGATATCTGTAGCTCTCTGGTTTACACCGGACACTTAACGACAATAATAAATACAAAAGTAAAAGTCGGGGACAGACTCGACAACTTTTATTTTCAAAAGTACCACAGGGAGACAATCTAATCAAATACATCACCACGTTACTTGTAAGGGTACAGGAAATAAACAGCTTACAGTGTTTTATTTATTCTTTTTCCAAATAGTTTTCAGACCATAAGGGCACGTGGTACAGACCCCTGCCAGTTTTTATGTAGGAAAAAAATTATTTACAAAAGTTTAGAACCACTAAGATTTTTCTTTCTTGGGGCGAGCGGGATGATCTAAAAAATTTTTTTTTAAAAATAAAATTTAAAAAAGGTAATTTAACAAATTCCAGCCATTGCCTATGTGCATCAAAATAAAAAATGATCTGTGACTCCTTTATTCTGAAATAAATTTCTGTTCTGCAAGGCCCTTACCCCTTCATTGGTGCCTGTCTAGAGAAGCTTGTCAGAGAGCAAGTAGGCACGTACAAATAAAATGGGACAGATTTGAAATCTGGCCCTTTAAAACTGGTTTTGCACATACCTAGTCTCCTTTAAGGAAGAACTTCAGGGGACTCCCATTGAGTTGTCATTCGGGCAACAGAGTTAGCCTCCCATGAGTGGAGGCATGCTTTTGGCCTCTCTATTCAGGGGACATTATTGGTTCATAGCACCAGGGGGTGGGGTTACAGCACCAACAGGAAAGAGGAGTAAGACGTCATCTTGGAAGTGGCAGATAGAGAGCACAGAAGATCTCTGTGCACAAATGTAAGTGGATAATATGTTTATTTCTCCCCAAACAGCCTCAGAATCTTCCTGAGATCTAATGAAACAAGGGAATTTACTAAAATATGTGATATATACATATCATCCATAGATATCATTGTGATATCCCACTGGGCTCTTGTTTCTTCAACTGGAACTCAAGTGCAGCAGAACTGGAGCACAACTCACAGGAATTGCTTGATCTGGTGACATAGGAGACGGTGGAAGGGGAGCTGCTTCAGCTCTTTGTCATGCTGGGGTAGGGTGGCGTAACTGGCCTGAAATACCTGGAGAAACAGGGCTATGGCAGACACATGTTGGGTTAAGGATGTAAGTGCTTTGGCTGTTCTTGTGAGTTCCATGTTAGGACTCAGTTGTGATGTGATTGCTTACCGAGCTCTTGATTATGGATCTCAAACTCAAGTGTAGCACAACCTACAGGGTATACTGGAGGTAGTGACAGGGTATTGGTGGGTTTGTGAAGGAACTGATGCTTTATTAAGAGAGGGCTAGAAAAGCTTATTGGCAAGGCAGAGAAGCACGGTCCAAAATACTGCCAACCAAGAAGACACACTTGTAGCGGAGCCCTAGTACTAACAGGGGCTTTCCCCACTGAATCACCAAAAGCAGAATCAGGAAAAAGATACTGCCAAGTAAATAGCCCTCCTCTTTCCCAGCAACTGGATGACACACAGTTCTGGGAGTACAACTGACTTTATTTTGCCATACACAGCTTTTATGCATTGCTTTTAGCACGGGATTTCAAAGTCAAAAACACAAGGATTTCTTTCCAAAGAGCCTTGGTGTTTAAGAGATAATTGAGCTCAAATTAGGATAACTCAATTATCTCTCTAATACAACTTCTTACATATAATTGAAACATATCCAAAAAATACATGTAAACAATACAGGAACCCCGATAGGTTAGGTAAAACGAAAGTTACGTTCAAACAAAGTTTTTACAGACTGGCCACGAGGTGATAGTTCCATAACAGTTCCTAAAAATTGGGAAGGATGGCTGGTCGGCTTTCGAGGGATTCCTGTGCAAATACGGAAGGACGCTCCCCCTGCCTGCTATGGAGCGAATGCTCCCCCTGTTCGGTAGGTCGGGAAGTAGGACGGACACTAGTACCATTTTTGCCTGGGTTTTGGAGACGCGAGGCCGAAAACAGTTCCAGGCGTTCGACGACTAGGTATGGCTGCCTGCGTTCGGGAGACAAAATGGTTGCCATATACAAATATTCGAATGGCATCCAGGGAAAGCACTCAAGCGAGGGTGTTAAGCAGTTAATTTGTGGTTAACAGCCAGGGGAGGTTGGTGTTCACAGGGGAAATAACAAGGGGGCCACACACCAGTTATTCGAGAGACGAACAAGGGGGTATGGACAAATGAACATAAGGGAATGGAGTCTGCTACAACACTAATATACACTAGAGACAAGGATTGTACTGGGAGACTACTATACAGAACACCTGAGCAATCACTGGAGAAAGTGAGTGTAATTTAAGGGGCTAGAATGTCACATGACTGCTCCCCCCCCAAGGCAGAGTTACAGGATCATAGACACTTGCTCGTGGGACTCAGTCATTTTTGGAAGCATTATCATCCTTTCACCACCCTACCCTCCGCCCACCATATTCATGGCCATGGTTTACTAAATGGTGGCTGCCGTCCTGAATAGATGGAGTGGCTGAACGTGTGCCCTGTCAGTGGACGGACCAGAGGAAACTGCAAGACGCCAGGCCGAAGCCATGGATCCTAGGATTGCTGCTAGCCAACTTAATGAACAATGTGCCCGGCCAGGTAAGAGAGCATTGGTGTCCTTGACAATCAAATATCCTGCGCTCTCACTTATTCACTAAACAAAAACTTTACATAGGCAACAATCACACGGGGTTTGGTTACAGTACATGATCATACACTGTATAAATACATAGATACTACACACACACAGTGGAATCTAAGAATTTAAACTTAATCTGTTCCTGAAGGCTGTTCGAGTACCAAAGTGTTTGAGAACTGAATCAACATTTCCCATAAAAATTTATGTAAAATTGATTCATCTGTTCCAGACTCCCAAAATTACAGCATTTTACATTTGTATGCATGCATTAAAATACAGAGATCACTCTAATAATAAGCATTTATTTGAATGGTTCCTGCCCTTAAATTTACTGTTGGCCATTTTTACAATTATTTATAATAATTGTCTGACTTGAATATGTATTTTTGTTTTATGTTCGAGTACCGAAGATCATTTGCGTATCGAGACATTTGGCTCTTTGTTGTATGTTCAGGTACAGAGCCATTTTTTACTCAATTTTTGTTTGACTTCCGAATTGTTAGAGACCGGGACCGTTCGAGTTCCGAGGTTCCACTGTATGTGTATAAAATAAGAGGAAATGACAGACATTTTTGACACCACTGTGCACCCAGTCACTAATATTTTAATAACTCCTACAGCACATGGCAGAGTGTAAGCTCAGCTGTCCAGTGTCCACCATCTTCTTTAAAGTGCTCAGTCATTCTGTAGCTGAGAACCAAGACGGCAATGGCTGGTAGAAAAGTTGTGAAGCTCCACTCTGCATGACTTGGCCTGTGACTCAGATTCTGATTTTAATTTGTAATGATTTTTGCTTCTCAAACATGCCAGCTACTATTTGGCTCCATATTACTAATTCAGATAAATCATATTGCCAGATACAAAGGTAATTAAGATTCAGTATCCTGCTTTAACCCTGTGCACACTGTGTGCTGAGAGCTAATAGTGAATGAGTAGCTAAATAGTCTATCAGAAATATTACACAGCTCAAGGTCTGGGTTCCCGAAGGTCCGCCTCAAAGCCCGCCCTCAGGCAACCTGTTTTTCCATTTTATAAACTCTTAATAGATTGTAGAATAAAATTAAGATTATTAAACGATACATCAAACATTTAGGAAGTAAGCGTGGCTGACGGGTATGATGTGAATACATATTAACTAATAAAGCATTGTAACCCCAGTTAAACATGTTAGCAGCAAAACATACTGATACAGCATTAATAAGACACAGGGACCAGACTTGATAGTTCGGTTTATTTTGTACGCTGTATTGACAGAATATGAGAAAAGACAATCTCCTGAGGGCATTGGTTTGTATATTGGAAAAACTCCCTCCATCCCCCAAATTTTGATTTTTACTAAATTATATTCTGTATGTATGTATATATATATATATATATATATATATATATATATATTTGTGTAAGGGGCAAAATAGCCGTATATGGAGTAAGGATCCAGCATAAGCTTAGGATAGTGTAAAGGGAGCAAGTCGGTTGTGGTGTGCCGATACCGACGATACGGTAGGCCTGTAAATAAAGAGGGCCCACCAAGGAGTAAGAAAGTAAAGTAAATGGAAAGAAAAGAGAAAGTGTTGAAATGAGGAGTGGGTGGGAGGGTCATTCTGATGCTGACCTCAAGCGATATGAGTCAGGTAAGGGGTGTCCCTTATATAGGGGAGTGAATTAATTTAAGCCCCTCCCACAAATACAGGCAAAACTGCCTTAATACTTGTGTAAGGGGCAAAATAGCCGTATATGGAGTAAGGATCCAGCATAAGCCTAGGATAGTGTAAAGGGAGCAAGTCGGTTGTGGTGTGCCGATACCGACGATACGGTAGGCCTGTAAATAAAGAGGGCAAAAATGAATAATCAAAGATTTAATACAGTCAACAAATATATACAAATTAACCAGACATTTCCTTAAATGCATTACAGTATTTAATTCCTGAAAGGATTTTGAAGGTAGGAATCTAGGACCGAAAGTGGGCACCATTTGTTGTGGGTAGGATAGTATGTTATCTCTACTGTTGGTGCATGTTGACTCATTTTGGAATGTGGTAGAGCCAATAGGTAATGATATATGTGTTTACGTACGTGGGATCGTTGAAGACAATGATCTGTCTGAGTGGTGGTGATGGTAGTGGATTCTCTGGCCTGAGAAAGGCATAAAAGGCAATGTGCATGGCTGGTAATGGCCGACTTGGTAGTATAATTGAATGGTTGTAGATCTAATAGGTCCGATAAGGATGAACAGTTGGATGGCTATTGGTAATCTCTGAGAGGAACGTGGGGGAATGGATTCCTGAAAACCTCTGAGTATATTCTTTTCTGGTATGATAGCATGAAGTTTATGGTAGTTTTGGCCATAGGTTATCATGTGTTGTTGAATGCCTGTAAAATATATAATTAATGGTGTATGAGATAGTTTAAGTTTAAGGTGGCAAAAATAAGCAAAACTTAGGAGAAATTTTGTGACACAGGTTGAGCTATGTCGTGTTCCAATGAGATTCTTTAAGCCAGGTGAAAAGCTGTGTTATGCGTTCTACAAGTATGGGACGAAAGTGCTAGGTGGGATAGTGCATGCTATGCTGCATGAGTATGTCTAATCCATGATTTTGTCTCTGGAACGAAAGAGTGGACGTGACTGTATGGGCGGCTGTAGGAAGCGTATGATGAACATGCCTGGAATATAAATGAGACAGTTGTCGGCAGGGATGTATACCCCCGTCTGGTACATGAAAGTGAAATGTGATAAGTGGCCAACCAAGTGAGTTCCCCAGAAACATCATGAACTTATGGATGAGTAGTGGCGTTTGTTGATGATATGATATGTGCTTAGTTGTCTGAGTAACAACGGATTGATGACCCTGACCATGATTTACCCCATGCCACAGCAGCTGCTACAGTGGGGTAGATCTCCCAAAGGGGCTGAAGTGGTGGAAAAATTTCCAAACCTGGATGCCATGGCCAACAGCCCCAAAGCAATTGTTCCCGGTAGATCGCTGCCAAACCCGTGGTATACGCTGCGTCTGACCATCTGGTTGGAGAAGTGTCAGACAATCCTGGAAGGAACATGCTTTTACCATGCCAAGTGGTTAAGAAATCCCCCCCCCCCATGTGCAGGTCTGCTGTTGCTGAGGTGTCTAGGCACCTCCTCTGATCGTCATGTTGGAAGTGTGGAAAAAAAAAGTACTCTGGATGTGAAAGCATGGCAAAATTAAGGAACCTGGTAGGGATCGTAGTTCCTTGCAGTTGTAAGTACTAAGCAGGAGGTAGTGATTGATGTAGTTGAGAATGTTCCCTATTTGTCTTGTGGTAACTTGCGTGTATGGATGCCTGACTCAAGTCATATGCCCAGTAATGTGAAGATAGTGTCTGGGCCTTCTGTTTCTTATGGGGTACTGGGACGCCCAAGTGGTCAACCAGACTAAGCTGCCGTGAGGCTTCTAGTGAAAAATATGCTTTCTTTGATTAACAAGAAGTCTTCTAGATAGTGTATGACTGTAAGGCCTCAGGATATGTTATCATAACCAGCACAGAGTATCTGCGAATATCGATAGTAGGCTAATCTGTAGCTCGAAAGTTGAGCGGGGAAAGGATTGCCCAATTTATGCCATGTAAGTGCCAGTGTGTAGGGTAGATGGTAGCCGTTTACTGCGTTGATGATATTGGTCTTACTTAATCAAGCTTCAACCCATGCTTGAGTGATAGCTGTAAAGGTAGATCAATGGTGTTGTATAGTAAGAAAAATCCTCGGAGGGTATGAGGGAGTTGAAACTTGGGGTAGCGGAGGTGTGTATTACCAATAAGTCCATGGTTAGTCTTTGTTTAAGGGAAGATTCCTTGTGACAATACCAATGTGTGTGTTTGGTGCCATGCTGTAAATGGTGGAGATTGGAAGACCCCTCTGCAAATCTTGGCTATGAGTGTGTTTACAGCCAATGGTTTTGTTGTGCTGACTGTAAGTGAGGGCATGCTATATTCCTTGAAGGTGTGTTTATGATACCTGTATGGGAGCCCTTTGAAGCTCCAGAGCTTTAGTAAATCTACTACAAGTCTGGAAGGGTGATGAGTCAGTAGTGTTGAAAATGCATTGGTGTGTACAGATGGTGAATACGTTATTTGTAAGTTGTATTGGGACACATGGTTTGTCATGTGCCCTGAACTATTTGAACATAGTGCAACAGTCTGTATGCAATGCAACTACTCATATCAGTGGTCTCTGGTAGTTCAGAGGTGCTGGTACCTGGAGCCTGAGAGTGCTCGTCCATTTGTTTGGGACAAAATCCCTTCTGTATGGGTAACTGCACAAATAAACATCTCCACATATTCCAAATGCCAACCCAACCAAGGGATGGTCAGTTCCCGATTTACCTGGAATCCCTGGATCTGACCATCACAGATACATCATCATACATATATATGCCTTGCTTCCCCAATGTGCTGGGATCATACGTGCAGGTTTAACATCTTGTGTGTCATAAGAATTGATTGTACCAGGTAACAGAGTTTCAGTTGGTGCTGGTTGTACAGTAGCGTGAGGCCCAGCCTTGTGAGGGCTGTGGTGACCAACTCGAGATTGCCAGTCTGTCATAAATTTTTTGGCTCATGAGTTTATGAGTGAAGCTAGCATAGCCTGGGTGTCACCTGAGTTGATGTAGCTGGGCCTTCCCCTGCCTCCGTGTTGTCCGTTGATGTATGGAGGAGTTTGAATAACTGCTTTCCTTGCTGTAGCAGGGTAGGGGATTTGTCACCTCCTTAGGTCGGTGGTAATGTGTGGGATCGTCCAGGATCTGATTGCTGCTGGACTAGCAACATCTCCTCTGCTTGAAGGTGTATCAATTCTAGCCGGGGTGCTAGGAAGAGGTGATTCTTCACCATCTTTTTGAGAAATACTTAAATAACAATAAAGATTGCAATTATTATTTGTACCCAGGGTTCTTGTACTGGCTTGCTAGCTAAGCCGTAAGGCGAAACGATTAGGCTTGGTGTTTTTTGGTGACTGGTGAGGCCCTGCTAGTTGCCAAGTGGCTTGAGAGGCTCTATCTATGCTTGGCGCGAGGGGATTTTGTGTGGCCACCGAACGTTGTGGCAGGATGTTGGCCTCTCGGTGACAGTAACCAGAAAATAGGAAGGGGAGTGACAGGTGAGGTCCTCTCTATGATACAATGCGAGGCGACTAGCTCACGAGTGGCCCGAGGGGTGTATGCCTCCGAGTGTGAGGCGGGGTGTTGGCCTCGCGGGACCACTAACCGAAGCATAATGCAGAGAAAAAAGGGGGTAATACCTATTGGGCCCTAGAACCCTAATTGCCAGTACACTATTACTATTCCAGGGAAGGTAAGAGATGGATAACTACGTGAGCAGGTGTATGTACCTGGTAGTATGGTATTGAACCTGACAATCCGTATAGGTTTTTTAGTAGTAACTGTAACCTGAATGGATAAAACCGTATGGCATAAGGAAATATGGCATAGACCAAGCTTATCTTAATACGTACAGTATATGTGAAAAGTAAAGTGACGTGATGTGTAAATATTAAACATCGTAGCCATACTGGTTAAATATGTATCAATCTTAACCCATTAAGTGCTGTATGTACAAGTGAAAATGTGGTCTGTCCCCACCTTGTATGTTGCATGTCCCCTTGCTAGGGGAAGTCTGTTGCGGGAGCAGCGTGCTGTGAAAAATGTATGTGAACTATATTACCAGTTACATATATACAGATGCGTCTGCTACTGTGTAATAATATATGTATTTATACCAGATGTTGACATAGTGCTTGCTATGTGAATTGTTGTATGTCTTATTGAATGGTAGGGGTCAGTGAACATGGTGTTGCAAAATGCAAGTGCACTGGAGATCTGCCGAGTGCCCTATAGGTGGCAGTGTAGTTGGATACTGATTGGTATGTGAAATGTTGTTTGTCTGTTGACCTATAGGTGTCAGTGTTTTGGTGTTTGTAAAACCCCATGAAAATTGTCAATGTACTTGACAGACCTGTAGGTGGCAGTGTTGATAGAACCACTGTTGGTCTTGATGTGAAATGTAAATTATTGTGAATTAAACCTGAAGTTGAGCCCGTGCTGGAGTTTAATTTATGGTCTATAGTTATGTTTAAAACAATCTTATGTGTAATTTATATTGGCTGGTAAATTGTATATGACATGTGAAGACAGTTTTGCTGTTGACCAGTAGGGGTCAGAAATGCTGATTGTATGTTAAAATACCCTTTAACCCCTTAAGGACCAAACTTCTGGAATAAAAGGGGATCATTACACGTCACACATGTCATGTGTCCTTAAGGGGTTAATGCTACCATTTGACAGATAGGAGTCAGTATAAAAGCGAAAATGCTGTAGTTCGTTTGTTTGCTTATGAAGTGGAATAAAATCTGAGAAGCCTGTAGTATACTGATTGACCGGTAGGGGTCAGCATGTAGGCGAAAATGCCATGGTTAGTTGGTTTGTACATGAAATGCAATAATGTCTGAGAAGCCTGTAGTACACTGAATGACCTGTAGGGGTCAGTGTGTAGGCGCAAATGCAGTGGTTCGTTGGTTTGTACATGAAATGCAATAATGTCTGAGAAGCCTGTAGTACACTGAATGACTGGTAAGGGTCAGTGTGTAGGTGAAAATGCAGTGGTTTATGGTTTTGTACATGAAAAGCAAAAACGTCTAAGAAGCCTGTAGTACACCGAATGACTGATAGGGGTCAGTGTGTAGGTGAAAAATGCAGTGGTTTGTTGGTTTATACATGAAATGCAATAATGTCTGAGAAGCCCGTAGTACACCGAATGACCGGTAGGGGTCAGTGTGTAGGCGCAAATGCAGTGGTTCGTTGATTTGTACATGAAATGCGATAATATCTAAGAAGCCTGTAGTACACTAAATGACCAGTAGGGGTCAGTGTGTAGGCGCAAATGCAGTGATTCGTTGATTTGTACATGAAATGCAATAATGTCTGAGAAGCCTGTAGTACACCAAATGACCAGTAGGGGTCAGTGTGTAGGCGCAAATGCAGTGATTCGTTTATTTGTACATGAAATGCGATAATGTCTAAGAAGCCTGTAGTACACCAAAAACCGGTAGGGGTCAGTGTGTAGGTGAAAATGAGGTGGTTTATTGGTTTGTACATGAAAATGCAAAAAACGTCTAAGATGCCTGTAGTACCCCGAATGACCGATAGGGGTCAGTGTGTAGGTGAAAATGCGGTGTTTGGTTGGTTTTTACATGAAATGCAATAATGTCTGAGAAGCCAGTAGTACACCGAATGACCGGTAGGGGTCAGTGTGTAGGCGAAAATGCAGTGGTTCGTTGGTTTGTACATGAAATGCAATAATGTCTAAGAAGCCTGTAGTACACCCAAAGACCGGTAGGGGTCAGTGTGTAGGCGAAAATGCAGTGGTTCGTTGGTTTGTACATGAAATGCAATAATGTCTAAGAAGCCTGTAGTACACCCAAAGACCAGTAGGGGGTTTAAACGAATGATATGCATGAACATGCAATGGTTTTAGAACAGACATAGACAAAATGCAGCCGTAAAGTGAGGACCTGACCCGTGCATGGTGCCGTGGGACTGATGCCTGGCGTAACGGGTAGGTCGACTTACTGTTTGTGAGTCACTTGGACACCATCCACGGCGATGGATTGAAGAAAGAAGGTGGTAGGCCGGAAAAGCCTGTGGCTGGATTCCTGACACAGCTCTGCTTAGAAAACCTCATGGAGTAATCAGGTAAAATGGCGTCTGGATGACCCGGAAGTGGAAATCATTCTGATGCTGACCTCAAGCGATATGAGTCAGGTAAGGGGTGTCCCTTAAATATGGGGAGTGAATTTAAGCCCCTCCCACAAATACAGGCAAAACTGCCTTAATACATATATATATATGTGCATTGCTGGAAGGGTTTAATTCACAGTAAATTAAGCAATAGAGTGCCAAGTTATCACTTTTTATAAAAGGCACATTGAAGAGAGGGATACGCCGTGTTCAAACGTAGAAACTAATGAAACAGTATGACTGTAAAAACACTGGTGTAAACGGATACCTATCAATTCCCTATGATCTCTAGTAAAAAATACACACTCTCTTTTCCAGTTTATCAAACCTTTTTGTTTAAATAATTTGCATACTGACTTTTACTTGAAATTCATGGAGCGAAATGTTTGCTAAATTGAGACGGTTTTGAGAATTGAGATGTTTCTGCAATGTAAGGTCATTATTTCCCCAATACAACTATTTTGGTGTAATGTGTGCATAAATTTGGCCTAAATCTACATGATTCTGGATTACAGATTAACCCCATTACTAGTTCTACAGAATTGTAAATTAAAATATCTCACACTTATATGATAAAATACACAGTAAGAAATTAGGAACTAGAGGTTGGCACCCACCCCTATTTTTGTATCTAAATTAAAATTCTGTAAACTACACAAAACACAATGTAAGAGGAGAACTGGGGACACCCGCATACATTTAGCAGCAGTTTAATATAGATTTTAGCATCTTATGCATTCTGCCCCACCTATAATAATTTGTCCAATGCACATTATTTCAGTTTATAGAAACCCCTGAACTGGATTTGGATACATCTGGAAGTTCTCCTATTAATTAGATAAATTAACATCTGTTTATATTAAAAGTGCAAGATAAAAATAAATCACAGTACAAATATATTGCAAGGATATAGATATCTGTATGCTTTGATGCAGAATAGAATAATAAAGTGCAAATTGAAATTACTTGGCATATTTTAACCAACCACTAGAGGTCTCAATGGAGAAGAGACAAAGCATGCTCATTGTGAAGTCTTATTGAATAGACCTGGTCTTTGTAGCCTGGCTTTTGATAAAGCAATACATATGAATCATGCAGTTACCCCAAATAATGTAGCACCCATCCTTAAACAGATCTTTCTTGAATATCTAAGACAAATCTCAAACTATTGGGATTAATAATTGCAATTTTGTTTAATTCCAGGTAAAAGTATTTCACTTAGAATTAAGTATAATGTTTCACAATGATCTTGTGCTTTGAACCATACACATTTTGTTGTGAAATTGTCTCTCTGTATCCAATTACCACAAACTGTTAGGGTGCTTATCAGTGCCACAAAAAAATATATATAAAGTTACACAATAGTTCATTATTTTATCTGAAAACAAAAATAAAATGGCTTAATTATTCATACGGTTTTGTATTTACTTAACATACAAAAATGGCTGGGAGCAGCATCCTACAGCATGCCTAGCGCCCCTGTTTGCAATTTGTACTGCGAGAAATAACAGTCCTCAAAAAGGAGACAGATCTAAACTTTAGGTAAATAGAACATTTAATGAACATATTTACATTGGACTGCAATATTGCTGTGATGTCTACTACACATTTGTCTATTTTAAAGAAAAAGAAAATTAATTATTTCATTTGAAAAATACACTCCTGCTGCCGTTTGGGGTGATATATCCAATCAAGTATTAAGACAACCTTGGATCGTACCGTACAGCAACGTACACACAAACGCTACATTAAAATCACCAGCCAATATTCTGAATCCAACATGTTGCGTGATATCTCAGAAAGCGTTCGACAGGGAGGAGTTTTAGAATGCTTTAAAAACACGAATGAAACACTGAAAACATCTAAAAACATCCACATGGAAAATCAAAATAAAACCATTCAGCAGTGAGAGATTGATTTTTATTGATGGTAAATTCCCTTTAAGTCCATACCTAACACAATAAGTGAATTGGTTCTGAAAACACAAAATATAAGGATTTTTAAATAACATTTGTAGACTTGGTTATTATTACTTTACAGCAGATTTTCTAGGATACAATTTGAACAGGTAACATTAACACCCCCTATTTAGAGGTAAGTATTTCAAAAGAAAACACTTCTCTCATATTTAGGAGAGGCACCATTTGAACGGATAGGGCTATACTATGTTCTATACATCCCGGTCAGGAGCTTTGCCTAGGTCTAGAGCCGAGCGGCGCATTGACGTAAAAACCAAGTTCAGTGAGAACTCGTTATATAGTCCCTGCAGCTTCCTAAAGGTCCTTTTTTGAAAATGAATACAAGGATTATTGTGTTCACATTTCACAGTAGGTGTTTTCATTTTTTTTAAAGTGTAATTCCATTAAAAAAACACAATGAACATTCAACTAAGTATAATGTTGTAAATCTGAACAAATGTTTACCTGCAAATCATACTACATGTATCAGAAAACATTTCATAAATAAACCATGGGAGTGGATTGACAATGCGTCCCTTTCTCTCATAAGGGCATCTAAACCTCCACCGTAAATTATTTTCTTATCCAAATGAATCATTGAAAAAACTATAAAACTGAATTTAAAAAAGCACAGTTACTGCGCAAAATATAGTAAATGTATCCACGGTGTTCGAATCAATTGTACTGAGAATTGTAAACTTTAAATTTAAACTGGAAAAATCTATTTAACAACTATAAACTATTATCTATGATTTACAGTTCCCATTCTATATTTCCCAGTTTAGGGAATATGAACGTTTTTGATGTATACACCTGTTTTACGCTCTAATTTATATGCTATGACTTTTGATAGGATACCCCAACAATCTTAAATTTCACCAAAGATATGAACCTTCCCCGACAGGTTACAAATACATTTAAAATTCAGTGTATAAGAAAATAAGGTACAAAAAACCATTATCAACAAACGTTGGCTAAACAGCTTTGAAAGGCCACTAATTTTTTAAGGCATTACATAAACAAAATAAAAAATAGCCCTCTTCTTCATAAATTAATATGTGGGATAGCAGTAACGGCATCCCAGCAGGCAGCTTATCAGGACATAAGCTTTCGAGTATATTGAGTTTGACTGTCAGTTATTTAGAAACCACTCGGATAAGGAAAGGCGTGAGAAGTCGGTATTAGCCTCCTTACAGCGAATGGCAAAGCAGCGTGTTTTGTTCCTCTCTGTACTAGTTAAGAAAGGATCATCTGGTGTATATTGTTAGATTATGGTAACCAGTGCCTTTAGGACCAATTTCTCATTTCTAAACTGTGTGCCCATTAAGGTGCAAGGACATGAAATCTATTATTCATATTATTGCTGATGCTCTAATAAAATAAAGCAAATCTACTTGGTGGGCAATAGATAAAAAGTGAGGTAAAGGAGAGGGGGTCAGGGTTTTGTAACTCTTCCTGAAGTACCAATATATGATGTTGCCATGGAAACTCATATTGCATATATTAGGCCGTGTAATGTCCATTCTGGACCAAATTTGATACGTTTAACATTACTTTCTAAATTGATCCATACATTCCAAAATTAGCTTATTTCTCTAGATACCAGAATTATGAAAAGAAAAAAAATAATTATTTGACAGAAAGTAATACATTTTACCCTTAACCATCATCCAGAGTACGTTAATTGTCCACTAGGTTGAAAATCGTGGTTTGTAAGATGATCAGAAAAGGACCTAACATTTTTTTAGAAGAGCATCGCAAACAGAGAAACCCATGGATTGGCTGTGTATTACACCTTTAGTGTGTGTGCATGCCTCCCAGCAGTCAATGGTTTGTTCCCTAGTGTCCAACTACCTGGGGACACCAAGGAACGGTTTCCATAATTAGATTCAGGAGCAGTTTTTGAATGGGCATCCCTTAGTTGGAACAGCCAGACCAACTTATTGTCTGCCAAGTGTGCATTCAAGTGTGCAAAAATGATGACGCTGTCTCTGAGGGCAATTTATTTGACCCTACAGGTGAGGCTTTGCGTATATTTTTCATATCATTACAGAAAATGTAGGTCCATGGCAACTGTTGGGACAAGACTATTCAAGACATCTATTCTACCAGGTACTTTAGATCTGCTTTGTAAAAGAGTTAAAATAAATGTACATGTACAGAAACCCTTTGTATGGGCCTGTGTAAGGCACATGCAGTATATTGCACACCCTGCCATGTTAAATGCATCTCGGTCTGATCTCTTATTACACAGACTAGCAGGATTAACAAGGATATAAGGTTTGTAAACTATATTACACTTGGCTTCTTTTAAATAAAAACAGCACCCAGTCTGACTACCGGTAACAAGACACGGCCACACTAGGTTCAATAAGATAACAGTAAAAACTGAATTTAAAAAATAAAATACATTCCTACTCTTATGGCAGGAAAATACTTTTAAAAAAATAAAAATTGAAATTTAACAGTTGTTTCAACTTTGACCTTAAAATGTCAATAAAAAAAGAAATTAAAAATCAAGTTGTAAAAGTCAGGGGTATGTCGTTCAGTCTTTGCTTTCTTTGAGGACGGTGTGTATAAACAATGTGGCTGATGGATAGGGGTCTCCACTCTTGCGAAGAAGATGGATGTGGCGATAGCCTTGTGGAGAAAAAAGAAGGAATATAATTGGATTAATGTATTAGACACATATAGCACACTGTATGTACGTAACAAATAAAGTGAGCTACGTATTATTATTATTATTTATATAGCGCCATCAGATTCCGTAGCGCTGTACAAAGCATACTCCCATAATGCACACTCGGCAGCTTAATTCACAAGACAAAACAGAATCTTTGAAAACACACTTATTCAGGAATGTATATAATTTATTTATCCCCCGCCTCCCATAACCTAAGTTCTCAGTGATTACTTATCTAGCAACCTATTTTATTACCCCTACTTATACCTTTTGTGTCACTATACCCCACTCCCTCTAGCTTGTAAGCTCATTGAGCAGGGCCCTCAACCCCTCTGTTCATGTGTGTCCATTTGTCTGGTTACAATTACGTGTGTTAGTCCACCTATTGTACAACGCTACGGAATTTGCTGGCACTATATAAATAAATCACTATTATTATTATTATTTTTTTATTAATCAGTGCAGTTGGTAATCAGTTAAATTAATAATTCCTCGGTCTCTCGATCTCGCTTTACAAAATGCTAAACTAAATATATAAAAATCTGAAAAATCCATTATAGCAGGATGAGCTAACCTTACATATTGTTCTGTGTAGCAATACCTGCAATTTGAAATTAGATTAACAAGATTTTATTAATGATTTGCTGTGAATATTGTTTTGAGCATCTGTAATAATACTAATTAATAATTTTGTGAGATTTACTGAGTGAAGAAAAGTTCTGCAAAGTCGATAGCTTTAATTTTTCGCAAACATCTGCCAAACACATTTTGTTGCGTTGCTTTTTTCCGCAACAAACCTCTTTATGCGGCACTGAAGTTGCATTAGTTTATGGAAACATGACATGGGAGACTGTAAGCTCTATGGGCAAACAATGAAAGTTTATTCTACCTCTCTTTATTATTGTTCTTAACTTACTGAATCTGCCTTTCACTGTGCTAACCACTATAAAGGACATGATAGATAGGTAATAGATAGAGTTGCAGAGACAAAGATAGGGCAGAGAGACACAGACAATGAGACAGTACATGCAGATAGACACAAGCAGATTCAACTTCTCTTGTTAATAAATTTAGACATGCATACAATGAGAGAATACTCTGCAGACAATTGCAGACAAAGGCCGTTTTCCTGGAGAAATAATTGTACCTAATTGTAAACTTGTCAATGGAACGGTGTATTGCCCAATAAAGTCATTACGCGTGGCAGCATCGTAGTCTTCCACCAAAAATCTAACCAGCACCAGGGCAGGTACATCTATATCAAACTCAAACTGCTCGTTCCACACAGGGTTAAAACCTGCAAAAGATGACATACAGGTTAAGTATTTAGAACGAACGCAAAACAATAAGCTGAATTAGTGTCTTTATGAGAAACCTGATACAAGTCACTGCCCCTTTAAAGGGGAACAGGAGGTAAATTTGACCCAAACCTTTCCTTACCGTTGTTATTGATGACTTTGGTATGCTTTTTGTCATTATCGCGGGCCACTCCATGGATTTCTACGATCACGGTTGGATCCACTATAGAGCTTTTCTTCTGGTTCACTTTGGGCAGCTGCTGTCCGGAGATCACCTATAGGATGACGACAGGCACAAAGAAACCGTGTAATATACAATGGATAATTACAACATTTAACCATAGTCTGAAATAATCTTGTTAATCTTCACCATGACATGTTCCCTTCAGTCATTCTATTTTCCTGGAGAATTATTTTAAACCAATTTTATAATACTCTAAGGGATATTAATGGAAGACATTCATTCTTCAACGCTACATGTATAAAGTGAGAGTCCCTCCATACTAAGTAGAAGCCAGGGAGACTTAGAGAAACATACTGGAGGAATCCTAGCTAAGCATTGATATACTCCAGGCATGCGATATAATGAAATATAAAGTAAGAGAGCAACAGAATGATAAAAACACAGAGCAGGATAGCTTGGAAGTTACATAGAAAGATAGAGACACATTTACTACAAAATAATGACAAAAACACAGCCAGAGAGAGAGCAGCTTCTTTATCCTCATATTAAACCTGTCACAATGATGCTGATCAATACGTAACCTTAATTTGTAGCTTTTTGGGCGTCCACCATTCTCCTTCTTGAATTGATTTGGGGTTAAATTTGGACGTCGACTGCCGCAGGAACTCTGGCTTAAGGACATACCCGCAGAAACCGTTTTGCTGGAACAGACCCTGGTACACGTCCATCTCTGCTCCGGGGGTTTGGAAATTTAAAGCCACTGAGTAAACAAACAATACATCGTGAAACTGCGCTCTGTGTGACATGGATAAATGATACATAACTGAATAAAAAGAATAAAAGATTCATTTACAATCCAGCGTGTGATCTCAGATTTAAATAAATGTAAAGGAAAACAGCCCAAACACACAGACAGAATTTAATATCAGATTTATTTTTTGTTATTCTATGGGAAATGGATCCAATTTTGGCACCAAGCACAGTAATGCTGCCGGCTGTTTCAAGAAACCTGAGAAAATGTTGGCTGCTCTCTCTAAGATTCCAGGCACAATTACATGGCAGCAGTGGAAAAATCAGAGAGTGAAGCTTGCAAAGACAAATATTTAAGAAAAGGAATCACTGCAGGACGAATCACCCAGTAAATTGGGGAATTAACCAATATAACAGGAGCGTGTTTTTCTCATAATCCTCAGGTAGAAAGACATTAGGGGAGATTTGTAAAAGGGGAATGTTAAAGGGGAGGGGTTACCAAATGAAGTTACCTGCTGGTTTCACTGGTTTCCATAGTAATAGCACCACTTCTAGTACAAATGTACTTACCTATTTGGCACCCTGTGTTCCACATGTCCACGGCACTGTAGTTGGAAGAGTCTGTCCTCATGCCATCTGGATAAATTCGGCTCAGCTGTCTGGTATTGTGCTGAATAAAACCAGTTCCTTAGAAGAAACGTAAAACAAAGTGCTTGTATGAAAAAAACGTTAATCAACCCCTAATTAATTAATAAAATAAATTAAATAAAGGAGTAACCAGTATGGCCAACCTAAAGTCCCATTACAGCACATACACACAATAATCCAGTAACACAACACCAGGAGCAGCCCTTCCAGATAGGGGAAGAGGGGTGGCGAGGATTTATTTACCAGCATGTAAAAGCTATGGTGAAGGACATATATTGGATGCCAAGCAAAGTTTGGCTCTGAAATGTGGAATCTTTTGGAGGAAGTTATTGACAACAAGCTCTTCATTAGTGTTAAATGCAAGGTTGAAAATATGAAAATATGAAAAAGTCAGCAATTTGATATGATGTAATGATGGTAATCTTTGGTGCATATGTCCAGATGGGCATGATAGGAGCTGGAATACAAATCTGAGCCATCACAGCTAGAATGTGCTTTAGCAGACTGCATATATTACAAATCTGGGGGAGGAGACAGGTGCATTATAACATGTCCAGGACAGAAATGTAGCGTGCCATGGTTTAGTAGTGGATTATAAAGTCTAGAAGTATGAGTTTAATAGGCAATGTTTCCTCCCAAATCATCTAATAATTTGTTTCAGTTATTTTGGATAAGAGAAGATACAAGAACCAGGTCATTACAGACACTACAATAAATACAAAACTAAACAATAGCTAAAATAACAAATATTCAATAAAACGGCTCACCTGACTCGTGTGCCAGCTTCAGAGCCTTGCTCTCGGTTAAGGAGGACATCTCGTAGAAGGATTGGTTCTTAAGTGCATATTCAAAACCTCGGAAGTGAACACTCTTGCAGTAAATCACAGTGTCTGACAGTTCTTTGGCAAGTTTCAACTTTGCACTCTAGAGAAAAAGACAGAAAAAAAGCTAAAATCTGTGCATCTTCTTAAATAAATATATATATACACACACACACACATACACATACACATCTCCAGCTGTAGATTAAAAAAAAAAAAAAAAAAAATCAGGTACGTTTCCAGATAAAATATAACTGCCTTAATGTAAGGTGCCAAATTCATGGACATCGGGGATCTTGATTTTAAAAGTTATTGCAGTCTGCAAGTATATGCATCCTCCCCCCTTTTCCCTTACAGCTGCTATTCTACAGTAGCATTGAGGGGGGCAGAAGATGTCCCATGCAATCCCTCGGCACAATGTAGAAGGCTTGTTTGCAGCATCAGTTGAGGACCAGAGTGGGAGCAATGAGGAAGGTAATACAAATGTAAATCTGCGTATACACAAGGTTGGAAAGAAAGAAAATAAAAAATACTCTCGCATTTTAGGTCAACACAACAAACCATTTCTCCTTTTTCACAAAAAGGTCTGATGGCAAGTTCACTTTAAATTATAAAAATAACACACTCTTCTAGTGTCACCACTTAGATTATTTAGTTTTAAGATCACTCGCACTGACCGCAGTCTTTTTCGCTTGCACGTTGGATTTCACAGCCTCATCATCCATATCTGCAGCTTCATCTTCATCGGACACGTCTGCAGCCTCCGTGTGGGCATTGTTCTCTTTCTGCAGACTGTCTTCCAGTTTATTCAGCTTTTTGCCTTTTACCAAGACTTTGTCCTTTAGTTGCTGATGGGAGAGGAGAAAGTCTTAAGTGAGGGCTGTATTCAACAACAACGACAGGTACTGGGGTAAAAGGGTCAGCAATGAAATGAAATGTCAATGAAATTCCACGCAGAGGAAAATACACATTTACAGCTCAGTCTGTGCTGCTACATGAAGCATTGCGTCTTAGAAACAAGAGAATACCTAACTGAGCCATTTACTGTCAAAGCTGCATTCTGATTGGCTGCTTAGTTTTTCCAGCCAATCAGCTTTCTTAGATACACACGAACTAGGAGCAGGTGAAGTGTCAAGCTGAAAGTTAATATTTATTTTTTGATGTTTCACTTATGATGCCCTTTATTATAATGTTTGCTTTGGTTTTTTTTTGTCACTTTTCACAAATGAATTATTTTAATGGTCTGCTCTACTTTCCAACCTCTTTTTTCCCCAAAGTCTTTTTCTATTTTCCCCCTCAATATAACGTTTGTCATATATGTAATGGGGGGATTACAGGACACCTACAAACCCTATAATCCCCCCCAAAGGAGATCACAGCCCCACCCAAAGCCCTATAATAAAATATATATTACTGAGGTGGGAGGGGCATCAATTTAAATTAAAATCTTACATTTCTGGATCACAAGATTATATATCTGGGCCATCACATGGTAAAAAGACAGAGATATCAAAAATAAAAGGAAAACTTAAATATAATTAAATATAATACAACCGGGTGTATAAAAATATACAAAATCTAGGAAAGGAAAAAACACAAATATAGTGTAATACAGCTAAAAATAAAGTGCCTGGAAAGGGCAGGTAGAGAACTCACAAGATAACGGTAAGTTATAGGCATTTGAAATGCCGTGTTATATCCTCAGATTGAATTGTGAATTGTGTGTTTTGTTGAGAATTTGTTAACTACTAATATCCATAAGAATTTACAAACCTCTGGAGAGGGGAACTCTTTTATCATTCCATCGAAAGGCGCAGTGAGCAGATTATTTCCCAGAATGTTCTTCATGTGCTTGGCCATAGTTTTCTGCTGCTCAAGGCTACAATGGTTCTCCAGTGAGATTATCACAGGGTACCGTGACGTCTTCATGGGAAAAAGCAAACTAAAGATGTTAGACTGAACCACTGCACATCGAACTATGAGAATCAGGTGTAAAAATGCTTTGAAATGTGCTAGTGTCTTAACAAACAGTCAACACATTTTTATGGGCTATTTATAAAAAATGGTTATTTTAAACACAATAAAGTGAAGGTAGGTGTGTCGGGGACAATGCATTCAGACTCAATTCTTATTTAACATAACATAATTGAATAGGAGAGGTAACTAGTTAGGAACAAGTTAAAGATAATAGTAAGGCTTGCTAAAAGGTTTTAATTTAGATCAGAAGCTGGCCTTTTATGCAAATTCTGATTTATTTTTGCGCATGGATACAAAAGGAATTATGGGGAGAATCTTGAAGAGGTGGCATCAGCAGGAAATGTAAACATGGGGAGTTTTATACTTCCATCCACTGGGACACGAAATGCTTTCAAGGAAAAGAGGAACGATCCTTACCAAAATAATTAGAGTTCCTCTTATTCATTGAACATCATAGGAATGCACTATAACCACATTCCTAACTTAAATCAAAACTATTGGGCTCTTCCATTTTGCATCAAATCATTTGTATTTGACTTTTCCTTTAAATTGTAAAATAAACAAACAAACAGGAGAGACAGGCAGCAGAGTTCCTTGTTTACTATCCCACTTTTCTCTTCCCCTGTTCGATCTGCATGCAGGCTAGCGTGTCGCGTTCCATCTCTAGGAAACGATAATTCCCATGATGCTTTGCAAGCGAAAGAGCTCTCCCCGAACACACCATTGGCAGCTTAAGATCATCATTATTATTATTATTTATTTTACATTTAAAAATAGCTCTACTAGCATCCAGATTCTGGCTGTCCCACTATCTACAGGGTGACATAATTTCCCTCTAGGGTGGAACAGAACTGCATCCCAGAGGAAGGATATTAACAATAGAAACATCCAGATAAAGCCTTCACTTTCCATTCTCAAGCAATTATCAGAGAAGACAGGTCTGCAGACAGACGGCCTGCATCATTCTGCTAATAGCAATCTCTGCAGATAAATAAAGGAACATACCGGGCTGGGTGGGGGATAATGCCTTATTTACATAATGAATTACAACAAGCAAGCAACACACAGAATTATATTATAAATAGATAGATAGATACACACATACACACATAATAGCAAAATGATTCCCCTTGGAATTCTCTTAATTTGCTGTAAATCTGAAGGCACCAGGAAGTGGCAGGGATCTGTTGGCTGATCCTGACCTTAAAATATTTTATTATGTTCATATACGAAATGTTTCCGTCCAGATAGAACCTTTGCTCCCTTTGTGATACAATGTGAGAGAAGTGTTTTAAATACATCGATTTCCTTATATATCTGCTCCTATAGTGAATAGCATAGGGAAAGGGGGATATGCACCTTATTTTACCATATACTATGCAAGGAGCATGAGTACCTAGAATGCCTGGATTGTTCCTCTAAAATCAGGGCCGGTGTTCGTTCCATTTTGGTATCATTTGCAGTGACAAACAATAAATACACAGATTGTATGCAATTGCTATTTTAGATCACTGCAAATGCTTACTTACTAATGTTTTTTAATCCAATCTGATTCCCAACAGTCTATTTTAATTTCTCAGTGGGAAATGGGGCTTCCCCAGTCACGAGCGGATGAACATGTATTGTTTATTGACTTTTTACCTTGGATCCTGACTTACTTTAAAGGCGTAGTTTTTAATGGCCGTTATGACGTCTTTGAAGAGGATCTTTGAAGTGAGAGTGTAACCATGATAAATAACTGGCTCGCCATTAGGCCCATCCCAACAATCCAATTCCACACATCGGCATCCCCGCGACAGAGCCCTGAGTGGAAAAAACACAAACAGAAAAATGTTTTAAAACTCGAATTGAAAACACACAACAATGAAATTCAATCATGGTGATATCACTTTTAGAACTTTCTACCAACTGCTCGCTGTACACAACTTCTGCTATCCATTAGTACAGATTACAACCTCGTATGTGGTTTTGTTCATGTAATAGTTAATTCAGTGGATAAAAAAAAAAAAAAAAAAGAGTGAAATCATAAAGATAGCAAAGCATGAAAGAGGCCTCCTAGCAGGCTTCAGAAGCTCAGCCCGTCTGTCTGCGATTGAGCAATACTTTAAAGAAATATCTAGAAAGAGAGGCGTCTCAGGTGCTTCTAGGAAGGCTTAGACTGCATAAAGAAAAACGAAAACATCTGCTCATAAATAAATATGGACACACAAAACCATTATCATGTGTTGTCAAACTTCTCCAGGGGAAATGGAACATTAAATATCCAGTTCAGTTCCTCTCTTTTTGGACATTAATGTGGTCATCGCTGCACTTATTGCTCGTTGAATATTTATACAAGTATCTAATAATTGACACTGGAAAGTTTATTATTTTTGGTTTTTTTGAGACTTTGTAACTAGAAGACTGGTGGAGCAGGATGAGAATTGTAATCTCGGGAAAAGGTTTGTTATCAATTTACTTTACAATGGGCTGGATATCCTCATTTGTCCTCTTAAGCGTCAATAAGTGTACAATATGAGAACAAGTTAATTTCCTTGACATGGTTAGCTATGCAAAACACTTGAAAGAGGCCTGTTATGTTAAAAGGTTATTTCAAGCATCATAACCAACGCAACACGCGATAGTGATTATGATGCCAGAAGTACGCTGGCACTGGTAATAGGTCATGCCATTTTGCCATCTAAACTGGGTCCAGCTGGGCGCCATCTCCGCTCTGCAGCAGGCCAACGACATCAGGTCACTGCAGGGCTGCAGAGGTCAGATGCCGATCCTGTTGCTTACTCATTGGCTGACAGCGTTAGCTGAGCGCTCGCAGCCAATGAATGAGCATCTTTGCATAGGATATGCACAGAACTGACATCAGTTGCTAATAATGTACTAATGACGCTTCCAGAGGTGGACTAACATCTCGGGCACCTCTGTGGAGACTCCTAGAAAAACACAGCACTCCAACCACCATAATTCCTGAAATCAGCTGACTCCTTTGACATCTCTAGAGCAGTCCATTAAATGATTTTACACTTGAAGCATGGATAACCCACATACTGTTGGGCAGCACGTCCACACCTTTAATGAAAGAATGTACAATTCAAAAGCATTCCATACAAAAATATAGTAACCTGGCAACCTCGCAATCAATACACTGCAGTAAATTATAACTGTAAGGAAGTAAAATCAGGTAATAATGTCCTATGGTAAAACACCGTGTATGTTGTCATAAAACAAGAGTGATGATGTACCTGATGTAGGCCTCAGTACTGCTTGGACCTTTCAGCTGGTCTTCCATCAGGTACGTATTGTGAGAGGATGAGATAAAGTAATGAGACAGAGGTTGCGTCATGTCTTGGTAAACCTTCCGATGAGCTGGGTTAAATATATTTCCATCATCAGACAGCAGATACATGAGGAGTCCATCTTTTGTCATCGAGTTTTGCTTTTTGGCTGCAACAAAGTGTGCCAGAGAAGATCAGTTGTGTGCAGCCATTAAAGCAGGATACAACAGGCTCCATACTAGTTTTGTGTAGCCAGCTTTCCATGCCCATCTACCACATTAGGCCATAGTTGAACATATTGAAGATATGTTTATCTTTCATCCAAATCTGGGTTTAATGGCTACATTGGTTTAGGTATCTTCAACTTGGTGGAACAGATCGGTGCAACACATGGACATGAGATAGGAAAACCCTCAAGGAGTCTTTCAAGCAGTGTAATTTGAAATAGGACGTTACAAGATATATATAAAAAATATATATTATTTTCCTCTATAACAGGACTTACCTACTTCACTTGGTTCATACTTTTCGATCAGGTTCTTCACTTGTTCTAGACTCACGTTCTCGCCTTGTTCCTTTAGTAGGAATTGTTTCAGGCTTTCTGCGGAGATCAGATCGTTGCTATCGAAGTACGTCTTGAACATTCCATCCACCTCAGGTCGCTCTGTCAGTAGTTTGTAAAATGCCTCAATTTCATCACCTTCCAGAGAGCCCGACTTTGATGTGTCACATGTCTGGAAATCAAAAGTTGATAAATAAGAATCTTTAATACTCGTGATGTCACGCTTGCCCTGGGCTAAATTCTACATAATAAAACATTTTAGTATTTATAGGTGTCACAGGGATAAATTGATGTGCCTAACTGGTAGGTGTAACAACACGTGACCATTCCATTGCCTTGTATTGAATATACACAAAATATATTATATTTAGGGCAGGCAGAGAACAAACATTAACAAGCACTAAGTAAATAGGAAAGTTGATTTAATAAGAGTAAAGCCATTGAGTGCATATCTGCTGTACAGATTCTGCTATAGAAAGCTATCAGAGAACATGTAAAAGTCAGGAGTTGCATTATCCATGTGCATGTCATACAAGATCAGGCATAGGGAGGAGAAACCTAGCTTCCAGATGAAGTGATGGAGTTGCTAGAGGGATGGGTGGCTATAATGATTAGAAGAAAGAGGGACAGGGACAGGGGATCTCTTAGCACCAATAATATTGAGGATTCCTGAAACAGAAGTGAAAGCAATTTATATTTTGTTCTTACATACATTGACTTGACTTACTGAAATTCTACATGCAGCCATTAGATCATTGGTCTTCTCGATAAAACATTTAATATAGCTGGAAACGTAAACAGCTGAGGCTAAACTACTATGCGGAATCCTGTGTTTTGGTCATGTCCTCTGAATGAAATTTCAGGAAGGACTGGAGAACTGAATACATTCTTTTTAAAAGGTCAGAAATCCTCCAAGTAGTTTCTCAGCTCTGTGGAATGCAGATTGAAGACCGTACTATAGTGTCTATATTTGCAGTTTTTCTGTATTTTGCCTCTTTTACATTTACACATCGATAGCTCTTGGTCTCTCCAGTAATTTCCTGGCCAAAACCTTTGGGCTAGGTCTTTCCATATTTTTCACTTCTGTGTTTACAGGATTAAGGTGTACTTTGGAGAGTGTCCAGGTCACCTGTTGTGGATTTTTTATATCATGGAACTTCCTTTGCCAGACATACTTGGCTTTCACAATAGGAACAATATTAGGAATGTTCTTCTGGATATTTTTCTATTTACCTTTTTGAGCATTCTGAAATATTTTGCATGAGACTGGGAGAAGCTAAGAACAGATATTACTGAGCTGACTGGCTTGACCTTTTTTTATACTATTATAGCTTTTTTTACGGTTAGTATTTTATTTTGTTCTCTCTCGTCTCTATCAAGAGATCTTTAGTTTGTTTGAGAGAATAGTAAACCAGATATTTTTACATCATAAATATACAGTGCTATTGTCATTTACCTAAGCAAACATATTCCTTATCAGACCATATTGTGGGTGAAAAGACTGCTTCACATCAGAAACACAGAAAAAAATAAAAATAATAAAATAATAAACACAATTAAAAATACACTATTTAAAAAAAAAAAAAAAAAAAAAACTATCTGGGATTTTACCGTCATGAAATGAAATAAATATTCTTATTCAATAAACTGGCTAGCATTTGTTCTATAATTTTCTTAAAAGGTGAAATCCCTAACTTTTGCAGATGACTTGTAACAATGATCAGTTACAAGGAATGTTTGTAAATCAGAGATCGGGCATACTCAGCCAGACATGTTAAGGTACTTTCCATATGATACTATACCTGGAATATTGTTGCAGCATAGTGGTCGTCAGCCTGGATATTCACTTCCTGCAGGAAGTTCTTCAGCTCTTTTAAGTTCATTTTGTTGTCTTTGTTTTTGTCAGATTTTCTAAGACAAGTATGGATCCAGCTGATTATGTAATTAAGAACAATAAATCACGAAATTAACACGATCTGAACTCTTAAGTTGACCATGGTAAGAAACACCAGGTCTGTGGCCAACTTCTGGCCTCGATTTACTATTTTTAGATAAACTTTTCAAATGATCACGTACTGTTAGAAAAACGTTACTAATGATTTATCTACAGAAATCACCATTAAAGTCTATGGGAACCATTTGAAGTTCTATTAACAGATTGTGATCATTAAAAAAAGCTGATCCAAAAATATTAAAATCAAGGCCTTCATTTAAAAATGGCCTGAAACTAGAACCAAAGTAATCGAAGGAACATGGTAATATATGCAAAGTCTATCAATAGAACAAAACTGTTAGGATACCCATGGAAGTTTAACTAGAACAAATGACAGTGGCTGACCATGGAAATCAAGAAAACCAATTCCTGAACCCAGAACCCAATTCTTTGCTTGGCCATAGTAAGAAATACAAAGCATAAACCTAAAACCAAAGTCTTTGAATTAACACAACATCTGAACCAAGAACTAAACTCTTCGGATAACAGCGGTAGTGGACACCAATTCTGGACCTAGAACGGAACTCCGAGGATAACAACGGTAATGGGCCCAAGCTTGGTACCTGAAATCAGGGCCAATTGACAAGTTTGCTCCTACAGTGAGCAAAACCAAAATAAAAATAAATAAAAAACACATCAAACTTATATTTAATTTGTCAAGGACCTGAAGACGTTTATCCGGCATCACGAACTACCTACATCACAAATAGAAAAGGGCGACAAATGTGATTTTTACACCTTGAATATGTGCTTTTGTAAGACTTATTAAGTTAAATAACATTATGCACCCATTAACCTGTATTATGATGTTGGGTATACTACAATTAACCTGCATCTAACTAGTCAAATTCAGTTGAATCCCGAATGATAGCAATACTAAGTATACGGACAGCTCCTTATGAGTTACTCAACGTGTCAGAGACCTGTCACCATCTGGGTGAAACATGAAGCGGTCTGGTTTATAGCTCCTTTAAAGAGCACGGTCACTAGATTTTCAGTTAAGAAAACAGAACATACATAAAATCACCCAGAATTCTGAAGATGAAACTCAGGGATCATAACTGTAGTTATCCGAGGCAGAAGTTCTAGCCTGCGGCATTTTTAATAACTTGCCTGCATTAATTCTGCTCCAACATCTAGCTATTAGAAAAGAAAGGGGAAGGGATTAAATAATGCATGAAGGACCATCTTTAATAATCTAGGGTTTGGCAGCTGATTTTTTGACCGAGTAAATTCAGAATTCTTCACAGTTGGTATAGAGTCATTCATCACCGCTATGGATGGACACCGAGGTCTTCTCCAGAACAAGTATTACATATGGCATTTTTTTGTGCCACGAATTATCACTGAAACAAAAAAAAAATATATGTTTGTTTTTATTTTTCCCCTTTGTATATCTTTATCCAGGAGCCTACGCCCTTCTCTCTAAAACTCCCTATAATTAAGGGCATATGTGTAGTCTCACATTAAAGAGATAAAAGTGGCTTAAACAAAATACCGCAAAAACATACAGTAAACACGGAGCAGGCAAGATTCCCCGTCATTACAGGCTCATTGTAGCCAGTTTTAGACGCAGATACTGCCACGGTATTAAAAGAGTCATGGTACTGTATGAACACTGAGTGTGGGGTCATTAAAGGCTTGAGCAAAGTCAAGTTTAGGAATCAGCACAGAAAATGCTTATTACAGCAAAGCTTAAAACTTAATGTAACATTATTTAGAGAGCTATAAATGAGACCAGTACCCTTTAAGAATGGGTCATTCCTTTTAAGAATGCACTTTGGCTGATATGTTGCTAATCATTAAACACACAGCCTGGTTTGGACAAGTTTAAATGAAATAAAACTAATTTCAAACAAACATCACACTATTGCGTGCACAAAATGATTTATTGATGTCTAATTGACCTCTCGGTTTGTAGTATCTACAAGGCAAGATTATGCTCTTTTGTTATGTACACACCCTGGAAACTCGCATCACATAGGAAAAACCAGTGATACATTAACACATTATGTGCCGGGGGTGTGACCAAACTGCAAAGCAATGTATTGGGCACCTTTATGGAATTTAAGGGATAATCTGCTGAATTACAGTGGGTGAAGTGACTGTCGCGGGAGAAGTCAACAATGAGGGACAGACACACTGCTATGTGCAAGACATCTATATACATGGAATAAAATTAGGTAGTGCCCACCTAGATACACAGGGTTTTATTTACCCTGCTGTATGCTGGCTGGCGAGGTAGTGCCCACCCAGATACACAGGGTTTTCTTTACCCTGCTATATACAGGCTGGCGAGGTAGTGCCCACCTAGATACACAGGGTTTTCTTTACCCTGCTATATACTGGCTGGCGAGGTAGTGCCCACCCAGATATACAGGGTTTAATTTACCCTGCTGTATACTGGCTGGTGAGGTAGTGCCCACCTAGATACACAGGGTTTTATTTACCCTGCTGTATACTGGCTGGCGAGGTAGTGCCCACCTAGATACACAGGGTTTTCTTTACCCTGCTATATACTGGCTGGCGAGGTAGTGCCCACCCAGATATACAGGGTTTAATTTACCCTGCTGTATACTGGCTGGTGAGGTAGTGCCCACCTAGATACACAGGGTTTTATTTACCCTGCTGTATACTGGCTGGCGAGGTAGTGCCCACCTAGATACACAGGGTTTTCTTTACCCTGCTATATACTGGCTGGCGAGGTAGTGCCCACCCAGATATACAGGGTTTAATTTACCCTGCTGTAGACTAGCTGGCGAGGTAGTGCCCACCTAGATACATAGGGTTTTCTTTACCCTGCTGTATACTGGCTGGTGAGGTAGTGCCCACCTATATACACAGGGTTTAATTTACCCTGCTGTATACTGGCTGGTGAGGTAGTGCCCACCTAGATATACAGGGTTTTATTTACCCTGCTGTATACTGGCTGGTGAGGTAGCGCCCACCTAGATACACAGGGTTTTATTTACCCTGCTGTATACTGGCTGGCGAGGTAGCGCCCACCTAGATGCACAGGGTTTATTTACCCTGCTGTAGACTGGCTGGCAAATTAGTGCCCACCTAAATACACAGTATTTTATTTACCCTGCAGTAGACTGGCTGGCAAGGTAGTGCCCACCTAGATACATATGGTTTTCTTTACCCTGCTGTATTCCTTGCTGGCAAGGTAGTGCCCACCTATATATACAGTATTTTATTTACCCTGCTGTATACTGGCTGGCGAGGTAGTGCCCACCCAGATACACAGTATTTTATTTAACCGGCTGGCGAGGTAGTGCCCACCCAGATACACAGTATTTTATTTAACCGGCTGGCGAGGAAGTGCCCACCCAGATACACAGTATTTTATTTAACCCGCTGGCGAGGTAGTGTCCAGTCTTCAGGCCATGTACTGGGATACTGGCCCAGCCTCCTTCCCCCATAACCTAAGCTTTGCCTTTACTTAAAGAACCAGAAGTGAAGCATCCTCACTAACCTTCACTACAGAAAATACTGTACAATAACCACCCTACATGCTATTCCACTAATAGCAGATTAATATGATTGATATTATTTTTCCAAACACAATGAACACCAAGAAAAAAATAAATTAATTAATAAATAAAATTTTGCATCACACTCAAAATAAATCTCATCCACAAACAAATGTATTTCAGGTACATATAGTCCAGTGACTGATGGGTGGCCATGCCAGCAAGAAACTACCTCAATGGTAACAGATTAGTGCCAGCCAATCCCAATGCAAATGTTGGAGATTCCATCCTCACTGTATTTCAATGTGAATTGGGGTGCGCCATTTCATACAAAATTAGAACTGCGGCAGCTTCCCTCTACCTTCACCAGACAGATTACATGGGAATATTTAGCATGGCTAAATCACATTTATTCTGGTTTTCCTGAAGAACATTCATACCCATCTACATCTTTACCACCGCGTCATTCTGTGGGTTACACTTCTGGCCTGGAACAGTTTAACATTGTTTAACCTTTAAAAAACAGATGCTTCATTTGTCTTGTTTGTGTTTCAATGATAATTTTTTTTTTTTAATGTAATGGTGTCCATTCTATCAACCTGGGAAGCTCTGAAAACAAATGTACAGAACAGGAGTAAACATGTATCTGCTACTCTATGGGACATCGCTGTCCCATCTTAGCCATGACCTCTGATACCAATTCCACAAGTTTGGCTAAATTTCATGCGTACATCACACCGAGCTGGAAGGATACTGCTTGAGCTTCTGATTCTGGCTCATGGATTTACAGTTGGTTAAGATTTTTTCGAGGCCGACAGTCCAGTGACCAGCCACCTCACTACTGGCAGCAATAAGGTCCAGGTTCTTCCGCTGACCTTTAAAGATGATGGAAAAGCAACGATCTTCTGGGATGTCCTTGGCGTGTTTCTGCATCCCTTCCGTCTGATGGCCATGCCGCACATCCTCAATGTCATCAACGCAAACTGTTAACACAAAAACAGAAACTGCAATAAGACTACACCTGGCCACCAATGTCTGATGGAATAAGTACACCCCAAAACAAGCAATATAGAAACTGAGGTGATGAAACAGGCAATGTGTTCAACAAATTAACTTTGCTTCCTTTATAGAAGAATGCGTTAACATTTTAGCAAAGATTTGTAATGAAAAACAAAATGCTATAAGAGTTAAGAAACACAAAGCGGGAAGGAGACTGATCACGCCTGCTTTTAAATTTATTTTGTATTAGAAAGGGAGAAAATATGCTAAAAGATTACAGTCAATAGTTGCAGTATTACACAAACACCAGAGACATCCAGCTGAGAAAGTGTTTCGGATATAATGAAAAGTGTTCAGTGTCTGTCCATTCATTCTACGAAGAAATGCTATATTACAATATTTTCTACAAAGGAGATTGTTCTTTTTATAAAACTATGAACAAAGGTGGAATGCCTTCATTTGAGCACATCCAGCCACAACGGGGCCATAGATGCTGCAGGAATACAGACTTTGCTTTACCAAGCAGACCACCGTCTAGCTAGAGATACAATACTCAATATCTAGGTGAAAAAGGGAGAGGTCATTCTACAATACTCAATATCTAGGTGAGGAAGGGAGAGGTCATACTACAATGAACACTGTCGCCTAGCAGACCTTAGGAATCTGAATTTCAACTGAAACAAACACGCAGCTGTTTTCTTCTAGAAACACAAACTAAAGAACCCCTGGTGAGAAGGAATCTGAGCGGAGAATCAGCTCCGGGGTAACAAACCAGCAAGAACCCCATTATAAAGTCAGATGTCCCTGGTAGGTGGCCGAGCACTGCATTTAAAGCTGCTCTTGGAGTCAATACAGAGGAACATACAAACTCTCCCTTATGGAGCACTTATTTCTTCCCGTGCCAAGGTCAAAGTCCCGTCATAAACCTGTGAAGATAAAGGAAACTCTGCGAGGAGAGATCTTTGATTTCACCAGGCGTGGGCACAGCGTTATTGCATTAAAGGGAAAAAGGGAATGTATTAACAGAAATTGCGAATGCCTGTTTACCCACAAAATATACCTTACTCAAATTTCTGTATCTGTAATTTCTGTATCTGTAACAACAACAACAACAACAAAAAATGAATGAGACAGAGATAAGAAATGTTACAAAAAGTTTTTAGTTGCCGTAACTCTGGTTTGGGTGAAAATGTTTTTGAGTCCTAACCTTAAAGGGATACTGCAGTGCCAGGAACACAAAGCTGTATTCCAGGCACTACCGCTCCCCCTCCCCTGTAAATAAAAAGTTAAAAAACCCTTTATTTACTTTCCGTTTCCCAGTGCTGACGTCACTCAGCGCTGGGTCGACGCTCCGCCCCCTCCTCCATCACACAACGAGCGTGGTCTATAGGGCATGCGCTGGAGTTCCTCATGCAGAGTGTGAGGATGTCGAGCGTCAGATACCAGATCAAAGGTCGATTTCAAGTTGGGGAAGCTCCCCCAGTGGCTGTCTGGTACCAGGGACGTATTTGCCGCGAGGCAAACAAGGCATTTGCCTTGGGCGGCACTTTCCAGAGGGCGGCAAAAAATGTCGCCTCCAAATGCCCAGGCAAATACCTTGTTAGCCTGGCGGCATTCGGCTAAGTAGAAATCGATGCGGGCGAGTGGCGCTGGAGAGGGAGCCCTGATTACGTCATATTCCGGCTCCCGGCATCACTCTGCGGCGCGCAAGGGAGCGGTGCAGAGAGCTCACTAATCAGTGCTCCCTTGCCAGTGCCGCCCGCCTGGATTTCTACTTAGCCGCCCAAGTGCCTGCCTGCCTCCCTGCAAGAAGACCCACTGGCAAAAAGGTAAAAAAAAAAATCCACCCAGCTCTTCCAAAGGTAGGGAGGCTAGGTGGATTTAAACTAAAATAGAAAAAGTTATCTTTATTAATTAATGTTGGGGAGAGGGGGGTCTGTCAGTGTGTCTGAGTGATTGTGTGTGTCTTGCTGTCAGTGTGTGTATGTCTGTCAGTGGGTATCTGAGTGATTGTGTGTATGTCGGTCACTGTGTGGCTGTCTGTCAGTGAGAGTATGCGTCTGCCGGTGAGAGTATGCGTCTGCCGGTGAGTGTGAGTCTGTCAGCGTGTGTCCAAGTAATAGTGTGTGTCTGTCTATCTGTGTGTCAAATCAGTGAGTATGTCATTGTTTGTCAGTGTATATGAGAGTGTGTGTCTGCCAATGAGTATGCGTCAGTCAGTGAGTGTGCGTCTGTCAATCAAAGTGCTGCCTTGACAGGAAGGGGTGGAGAAAATTTAAATAAGGGGGGGGGGGGGATTTCCAGGGACCGTCCTGCCTAGGGCAGTACAAATACTAAATACACCACTGTCTGGTACATAGCCACTGAAGGCGGACTTAGTGCTGCAGTGTAAACATGGTAGTTTCCCTGGAACATCAATGTTTAACATTGCAGCACTAATTGCAAAAGGGACAGTGCACCCAGACCACTTCAATTGGCTGAAGTGGTCTGGGTGCCTACAGTGTCCCTTTAAGACTGACCCCACAGCAGCTGTTTGGACAAGTGGAAATTAATTTTTATTTTCTAGATCAATTAACCTGTCCGTAAGGCGTTTTCCTAACTTATTTCTCTACATCATGTATGATTATGGTTTTACTTTCATATCCATGTATCTGTGTGAATATTTTGCATAGTGTGTGCCGGGGGGACCCTGTTATTCCCAGCGGCACTCCAAATGGGAAACAACTAAAGTCAGTCTAAACCCCAAATGGCCCGAGGCGGGCAGCCCAATACCATAGCTGCTTAACCTGTAGCCAAAATAAATCGGGGTGCTCGGTAATGTAAATCTGACACACCATGTTTTTCTGTTGTATTTAAAATAATTTAAAAACATTTGTTGGGGGGAGGAGCAAAAGCAAAAAAAAATAAAAAAATTTGCTGGAAATGTTTGAATCACTGAATTGATTCACAGTGAGTCACCAACCTCACACACCGTAATCACGAGTACGGGCTAGGACATTGCCAGTTCACAACCATATTAAAGCAGGAAGAATTTGTCAGAATTGGTGTGAAAGGTGATCAAAGAGTATGAAAAATCAGAGAATTATGGAAAACACCTTGATATGGAACGTTTAGCATTAAAATTACTCCGTCATCCACAAAATACTCCAACCTCCATGGCAACATCTCCTTTAAGTGGCCATGGATCAAGCAATCTGTATATTCAGTGTTCCAGTTTGAAATCCCAGGACATGAACTCTGCCTAATGTTAGTTCTGTGCGTCATTCGCACGCATCGATCATTGGCGAAAGGGGGTAATCAACTTCTCCAGCAGTGCTGTGAGCGAGCCTGCCCTTCCCTCGGTTTATTCTACTCCCCACACCTCTACTTTCTTCGCAGCCCTCCGTGCCTTTCTGCTTCTCCTCCCAGCATTCGGATTGGCATGAACTTTCACACCATGAAAACGTGAGGTTTAACGTTCACAGCTTCTGATACAGAATCATTGTATTTAATGCTTCTCTATCAGAAAAGGCTGATTGGGGTTTCTCTATAAGCAGCATTTGATTGGACCTTGGAGAGGGAAGCAACGATGCGGTGTGACATCATAAAAGCAAGGGAAGAACTGGGCCCAGTTCTGGATTCAAGGTAAGCTTTACATTTAGGTTCTTGGATTTTTTTTAAAATTAATATTTAGATTGAAAAGGTGAAATTTCCAGTAAAATTTGAAAAAGATTGAAAAGATACAGGTAGGATTATGGCTATATTTCCAGAATTCTCCTCCATTTGATCGACACAAGGGAATTCTAGATTTCTTATACTTTCATGCTTTGTTGGTGAGCTAGAGTTCTGTATGCTTTGAGCTGCTGGAGGAAACACTGAATATCTTTTATCCAGTAGCGATAGGGGAATTCTGATATTCTGCTATAAGTATAATTACACCGAGTTCTGCATTGCACCTCTTTATTTGCAAATACAGAAACATACCAGGCTCCTGAGTTAGCACTCTGATAAATAGCAAGGTCTATGGGAGTTCCGTTTTTGCAGAAGTGTCGTAGTGAAACGCAGACAGAATAAAGGCCAAATCCGGTCAAGATAATAGGTTCCATCTCTATCTAAAACAGAAAATTTGGGCTCTTGTTAATGGATTCTATAGCAAATAATATGACATGATCTATTTGAGGCCCTTGTATGACACTGCAAATATTAACATTGATATGATCCATGTTTCTCTGTACACATTTCTACGAAGGACCAGACCAATTGTACTGCAGACAAAGAACAGGTATTGAAATAAAAAAACAAAGAATTGCCCAGCTGCTTGTAAATGCCCAGTGCTCATAGCCAGGTTATTACGATCATTAATTATAAAAAGCATTAACTCCTGCACTCCAGGAAAGGAAAGCACCATTTACAGTATTCATGGTTTTAAAGGACCGCTAAAGTCAGCCAGACTATTACATCTCAATGAAGTGATCTGGGTGTCCTGTAATTTTATCAATCCAAGGTTTAGTACAAGCGGCAATGTTTACATTGCAGGATTAAACACACCTATAGTGGCAGTTTTCCAGAAAGGCCCTAGAGGCGCTGCACTAAATATATTACTTTCCTATGAGAAGCATTTGCATGCGAGCGGTGCTTTCCGCGCACACACACACACTTCAGTTTTCAATGCTTCTTTAAGAGGAAACTGGACTGGCCATTGGCTCAAGAGCAGGATTACGTTGCGGAAGGAGGCACAGGCGGCAGCACCAAGGAAGTCTCAGTGCTGGAGAAAAGGTTAAAAAAAAATTGAAATGTGAAGAACACAATACCAAGGTCTATGGAGGATCCCGCGATTCGTGAGACAATGGTTGAATCCTTCAGCCATCACTTGTGACGGATGCTGGCATTGGACAACAGTGAGCTTTGGCAATTTTTGCACCGGGTCCCGTGGTTTCTAGTTACGCCTCTGCTTCATATATAATGTATTATGGACGAGCAGGCGGTATCAGTGTGTATAGACACAAGAGACTATAACCAATTGGTTTTCCTTTCAAGAGAAACGGCCATTGGCAGATGTTCAGATAATCAGGTGGTATTCAGTTTAATGTAATCAATTAATTTCACAAATAAATTCGTTAACGGAAACATAAAGATGGGGAGAAGCATATTTGATCCACTAGCACAACATACTGCCGAAATGCTTTGTCTGAAATATAGCGGCTCATGGCGGGATTCCTGTCAAGGACGGCGGTGCTCAGCCTCAGAACCATAGCAGCATAGATTTGGATTCATAATATTATCTCAGGGCTCTATTTACAACAATATCTCAATAAATAATAGTGATTAGTATATTCTATGTCTCAGAGTCCATTGTTCTGCAAAGTATAACACAAAATAAAATGTAGACATTCACGCACGAGCCTTGGTTAGGTAGTTGAATAAAAGATAAACAGCCACATCAATGAAATAACTAGTCACTGATACTATATACAATGCCGCATGCCCAGTCTGATGGTGTGTATGCCATCCGTAGCCACTATAATCAGTCAGTTTCAGGAGAAGGACTGAGCTCTACGTTTGGCTTCCTGTAGGGTTTTTTTTTTTTTTAAACGCCCGGCGTGACAAAGTCTTGGTTTATGACAGTTGTAGCTCAAACAGCACCTATGAGTCACTTTACAAAAACAGTTTTTTTCCTGTACAGCTACAATCTTTATAGTTATTTTAACAGCAAAGGAACTTTCGCTGAGTATTATTCGAGACATTTACAGCAGCAACCTGTCCAACTTCTGCTTTTAGACTTCTCCATGTAAGCACCACAATAACTCTAAAATAACTCTACAATCAGTGTATAGTTACACTGCTACAGCCTTTAGAAGCCGTCTCACAGAGCTAGAGAATTTTCATCAAAATCTTATGAAAAAGCATCCCCTCCCTTTAACTGCCAATCGGTCCTCTGCATAGAGCTGTGGTTTTCAAACCAGTCCTCAAGACCCACCAACAGTCCAGGTTTTGTTAGTATCTCCATTGGAATAAAACAGGGAAATACATAAATACTGGACTGTTGGTGGGCCACAAGGACTGGTTTGAGAACCACTGGCATAGAGGGATTTGCATCACACAGCATGTATAGTGAGGAATGACTGACAGGAGTATAGTAGAACACTCCTAGAGCGGTTCCTCTGCTCTCCTCCATGAGATGTCGTTTCTGGCACGTATTGTGCTTCTCAAGCAAGCAAGCAGGGAACACCCACACATTCAGGATTACTGAGCCCATAACAGGGGAAAGTAATATCTCATAATGATAAAAACATATAAATCATATTATGATAAAATAATAAAAACAACTTGCCTCTTTTTCATTGACAAGTCCAAGTTCTTCCCCCAACCCAATGCTGTTTGGCTGAGGGGTCGGGAGGACAGACTGAATGGAGGACAGGTGAGGCAAGGCCGGGAAGGGAGGGGGGGCTTGCCACCAATGGCTGTCTGGACATCAGATGCAAATTTTGTGAAGAATAGACATTAGTGAGCAGTAACTTAGTTCTGGATTTTCTTATGATGATGCCATAATCTCTGAATTTGTAGCAAAACACACATGGAGACTCCATGACAAGGTGAAATCAGTGAAGTGGTCATGGTGCTTGAAGTAACACTTTAATGACACAAATCGATAGACTAATCAAAATTTCACATAATTTATAGAATCACGGACCTGTGTGGCTATTAGAAGAGTGGATGTAAAAATTAGAAGGGTTTAATGGATATCCATAAATCCACGGTGGCCATTTTAGGTTTCAATGCCCCTACTCACATGTCTGGCTACCAGGTGACCGGAGGATTTTCCTGGAGTCGTGCCAGATAGTCTTGCAGTCTTCCTGCAGCTTGTAATAGCGCGCTCTCCGCCATGACCCCGATTTTAATTTGTACAGCTCGCTCCCCGTCAGCAGGAACTTCAAATCCAGGTCATCTTGCAGCCCTGTCAGAACAAAGGAAATTGTAAAATTATTCTCTGTAAACTCTCACACTAGCAAAATATTAAAATGCAGGTAAATATAGACTTTTAACCGCGCACACACACTCACTCCCATAGCGCACTCATGTAAGACAGGAATCTATGGGTTCCGGTATATATGCAGCGTTAACGTAGATTGTGTTCTAGGAAAACAAATTACAGTTTCCTCGGATGTCATCAGCCAAACAAGTTGGGAAACGGGGGTCACATCCTGCAAAACCGAGTTCTGAACAGACTTCGCATGAGAATATGCACCCAGTAATTTCACCTTTGGGAATATTGTTTTTATAAATGCTAACCTCTTTGGTAATAAAAACCTAAAATTATTTATAAAGAAAAAAAAAATTACTTAAAGTAAGCCTCGTGTCTTTAAAATAAATAAATAAAAAACAATTACAAGCTAAATTTTACATAGCATCCATTAACTAAAAAATGTATTCAACCAAGTATCAATATGGATAGCAAATTGGTACATTCATTATCTTCAACCAGAAAAAAAGAAGAGCGGTATTAAGTAATTGTTATGCCAAATGGCATATTGTTACCAGAAAGGAGAAAGAAGGGGAAAATCTGTCCTTTATTAGGTTTACCTGGGTACATCTGGCACACCTTCCTCTGACCAGAAATTTAAGAGAAAAGATCATTTGTCTATAGAAAGCCATAATACGCAACACGATTCAATCATTGCCACCACACACTCAGACTCATCTAATTCCGATTAGATGCAAAGAGCTCTGATTGAAAACAGGAAATCAGTACAAAAGGTTGCTACAGGAAACTCTGCAAAAGGATTGAATAAACTGAGTGTTCCCACCTAGGGCACAATGACCAGCCAGAAATCAGAAAGCATTTAGATCGCTTTATTTTTCTAGATTGCAGCGTCATGTTACAATTGTTTATACTCGTTATTTATTTTCACATCAGTCTACACTCAATGACCAAGCAAAGCAAAAACAGATCGTTGACACTATTGCAAACATGTCAAGGAGAATAAACCTGAAATATCACATTCACATAAGTATGCAGACCCTTAACTCACTTCGTGAAGCACCTTAGACAGCTATTCACAGCCTAAAGTATTTTTTTAGCAGGATGCAACAGGCTTTGCACACCTGGAATTTGGTAGTTCATGCCATGTGACTCTGCAGATCCTCTCAAGCTCTGTCAGGTTATACGGGGACTGTCGGCTGACAGCCATTTTCAGGTTTCTCCAGAGATGTTTGTTTGGGTTCACGTCTGGGCTCTGGCTGGGCCACTCGAGGACATTCACAGAGCTGTCCCCAAGTCACTCGTGATTAAGGTCATTGTACTGTCAGAAGGTGCCAGGGTCTGAATACTTTGTCACTGTTCTATGTAAAAGAATACTATAGCATTAGGAATATAAACATGTACTAATGCTATAATGACTTGCTCACTGGTTAAGGTACCAACCCCCACTTGAAGGAAAAAGGGATTGTACTTACCTTTGCTCCCACAAAACAGTGCCCTCTCCTCCTCCTTGGATTAGATTATCAATCTTGATGATCTCAACAATCCAATGATTTTCCATAGGAAAGCATTAAGAGGTTAGTGCACATGAGCAGCCAAAAGCCACGATGAACCAAACAGCATCTCCTCATAGAGATACAATGAATTAATGCATGTCCAATGCATGTCAGTGTTGGTCCTTCAAACATTGCAGACCTTACCCAGGAAGTCCCTCCAGTGGATGTCTGAGTGATAGCCACTGGGGGTGGCCCTAGGCAGCAATGTAGCGTTTACAATACTAAGCCTGCAGAAACAGACTACAGACACGAGAATCACTATATTTAGCTGTAGTGGTTCTGATGACTATTGTGTATCTTTTAGTTTTTTTATATATGTTTAATAAACTTGCAAAGTTTTCAAAAATTAGGGGGGAAAAATAATTTTAACAATTGTAGCATAAGGCTGCAACATAAAAAAATGAAGGGGTCCGAATACTTTCTGAGTACATTGTATATGGTTGAGGATAGGATTGATCAGATTTAACCCTTTACGGATAGAGGGATATGAAACGCACAGGGTTAATAATTATTATTATTATTATAACTCCTTTAGAACCAGGATTATGTAAATCCTTTGTTTTGGCAGGTCTGTACAGTGAAGGAACCTAAAAAATTTAAAAAAATAAAAGTAAGGGCCCATGTGTTACTGCTCAGCATTTTGTAATGGGATATTAAATACAGCCAAGTTATTTTGATGAAACGGTCAGACAATGTATAGAGAGACAGCTTGCGGTCAGGAGCTCTGAATGTGATCTGTAAATCCAAACCCGATGTTTGCATTCACTATTGAACCTACAATGCATATTGTTATTAAATAAACCCGGGAGAAGTCCATTGTGCCGTTCTGTTTTTGTTCGATAAATAATTCATGTCTGCGAGAGGGGAAATAGTTGGTGTTATATTCCTGAGCAAAACCTCGGTTTATGAACGATCGCTGTGCCGTAGCAAGTCCATCGACTTCGTAACAGCAGGGAATGTAGTTACTAAACAGTGAGATGTAGAGAGTTTAACCACTGGATTCCTAAACAAATATACAAATACCCCAGCCTTGATTTAATATTTTAGGATTAACTTTTCAAAAGATTTATCTATGGAGGACAACATTAAAGTTCATGGGTGTTTGTGATCAACTGAAAAGCTTACCCCAAATTATTAAATGGAGACCCATATTGGGAAAATTGTCTAATCAGACAGCTGTCATGGATTAAAGCACTGAGAGGGTGTTAACAGCAAGGGACCAGGCCAGGGACAGCATCAAGTGAGGAGATGTGACAAGGACAGTATGCCACCTGTCACCCAAGACAGGCACATCGTGAATGAATGTAACATACTCTGTAAGACATCCATTAATCAAATAAATATATAATGTTCCAATCCACCTCCCCTCTAATTAAATTTTAAACTTCCCAACAAAAACATTTCCATTCAAAAACAATGGCCTAAGTCCTAGCACATGCAGGAAACCTCTCCAAATATCAAAACAACCTAAAATACCTGCTAAGGGTCCAATGAAAACAAACCATCTGCCAGAATCCCAAATTCCTGAACTGCCTGCAGCTTCCCCGACCCACTAGTATTATATATATATATATATATATATATATATATATATATATATATATATATATATATATATATATATATATATATATATATATATATATATAACAAAACACAATTCAATGAGCTTCAATTAGAGAAATGCCATTTACAAGAGGGAATACCTGCCACAAGTGTTCAGCTGGCAATGGAGCCTGTCCTGTCAGTTTAACACATATAATGTAGAGCCTCTAAGATTTAGGTGAGCAGTTTACCATTATATTCTGGTCGTGGCATTATGTCAGAATGTAATGCATCACTGAGGCCCTACCAGGACCCAGGACACACAGACGTTTGGGGGATAAAGTTGTAAACCCAAATGAAACAAGAAAATGTATCTCTAATAACGGATTAGTTAGTGGGATCCCCTAAACCTGAAGAAGTCTGTGACCACAAATATCGTGAGGATGCAACCCTTACCTTGGTGAAACAAAAGCTACAGTGGGACATAGAGAATTCTGTCACCAAGGAGAGGCTGCTGGGGTGTCAGTACTGAACCCATAATTCACCAATATGTTATATTTATGGAATTAGCATATTGAAAAGAAGCAGCACTATTGCTACATACACTGTGGTGATATTTTCTATATTTTTCCCTTTAAAAAGGTTCTGAGGTTACTTATTAAACCAATTTTTTGCTTTGACAGCATTGAAGGCTCCACCATGTGTCACTCTATACAAGGGGATTACATCCCCCACATGCACTCAGTACAGGGGATTCCTTGACTCCAGGATTGGTAACCAACTTACGTGGAAGCCTTTTCGTACCATCAGTTGTGTCATTTTTATGGTTTGCTTTCGCCCCATTTAAATCTACACAGGCAGCTAGCAATATTTGAGGACTATTGTGGCAAACCTAGCCACTCAGACTATAACTGGACACTATGCCTTTAAGGGTTGCCTATAGGTCTGGAGAGAGATGCGTTGTAACTGTATGTGCCTGCTTCCTGTATTCCCTGCTTTACCTGTACCTATCTGTTCCGCCGAATGCAAATGGCGGTTTGTATGGGGATTCCCGTTCGTTTCGCGAACGGCACTTTGGAGGGCCGTTCGTGAAACGAATGCGATACCCCCTAATAGCCCACACACTTAGAGGCGTGTGGCGCTAGTTAACCGATTGCAACATTGTTGCAATCGGTTATTAGAGGCTCTCCTGGGTGGCCGTCGTTCGACTACCGACCATGCGGCGGTCGGCCATCTTGGATCCCTGGTTCTTCAGCGGGTCCGTGTCGTCGAACGCATAGCATTACCAACAGTTATTCGACGGCACGAACACCGCTGAGCCTCCAGGACGTTCGGGAGTTTCAGGACCAGGTTCACTAAAAGCAATCGGTTCTTTTCGTGGGTTTGGAAAGAAATGTGTTTTCTGTGCGGCGTTCGGTTATTTTAGCTGGGATCTGAGCGGCAATCTCACGAATGATGCACCCAGACCCCAGCTATCTACCGAACGTCCATTCGTGTAAATCCACCGTATATTATACCAGTTGTAGATTTTTATGTGAATTGCCGGTTCTGCTGCACGAGGGGATAATCCCCTTAACGGTGCATTCTGGGAGGATGATCCCTCTCGTGCAGCGGTGCCTGATGGGAGAAATATGTGGTACTGTAAGTCCCCCATGTAGTCCCCTCCTGTACAACCCCTGTGATGTCAGTTTGGAAACCCCTTGCATGGGGAATTGCATAAATACTGTGACCTGTGATTAAAACCTCAGTTGACTCCCAGCCTATGTGTCGTCTAGTTCTTGGGAAGGAAGGGTTACTGCAGTGCTGTTTGGATTACTATATGCTGATTCCCTGGATTATCCTTTGTTGTTCCTGTTACCCAGCGGAGATATCGTGGATCATACTGCCTCTCCGCTACAATTGGTGGCAAGCGACGGGATTGAATTTACACAGCAAAGCAACGTTCGGCAGATTTTTAAACGAATCAAGGAACAAGCATTCGGGAATCAGCGCATTCGAATAAACCTCACGAACAGCAGGTGAATGGGAACAGATTACACCCTGCTAAAACGGAGCACATTAAAGGAGCTGCTGGAAGCAAGAGGAGCAATCGCCAGTAACAAGGCAAAGGCTGTCCTAATTACGGAGCTCATGGAAGGAGACAGAGCCGCAGCTGCTGCAGCACCTCAAATGGAGGGACAAAACAACGAATTTACAGCGGAATTCCGAGCACGACTGGCTTTATTTCCGGAACCACCATCTACAGAAATGTTTAACCGGCTGTTCGCCGATGTACAGGAGTACATTATGGCTAGGGGACCGCCAGGAAACCAGCAAGCCAGAGAAAGAGCCGCAACGCCAGTCCATAGTTTCCCAGGGAAAACCAAAATCCCATATCAAGCCTTCAAAAGCTATGTGGAGACAGAGGGTGGCGTTGACGACTATTTACAGGATTTCGAGAGACTGTGTTTGCTGCACGAGATTAATGATGCAGACAGAGTACCCCTACTAGCGGGGAGATTATCTGGGCGAGCCGCCGAAGCGTACCGGGCAGTACCAGACGAGGATAGTAGAGACTACGCTAAAGTAAAACGGGCCATCCTAGCCCGGTATGCCATCACCTCAGAGGCATACCGAAAGAAGTTTCGGGACATTAAAAAACCCAGTAAGGACACCCATGTGGAGTGGGCGCACCAGCTACAACGAGCTGCCAAAGGGTGGCTGGAGGCCGCCCAAGTTGATACATTGGAGGGTCTGTTCCAGCTAATGGTACTGGAACAATTCTTCAATGGCGTCCCGACCTACCTACAAAACTGGATCCGGGACAGAAAGCCACACACCCTGCAGGAAGCGGCTAATATGGCAGACGATTTCCAGGACAATCGGAGAGATCAACCCCTACCAACCCGAACCACCATCCCCCCTACAACGGCCAGCCCTCCAGGGGGCCCCGCAACGTACCAGCGACCAGGGGTAAATCAGAATTCCTACCCCCCCAGATATTCAACACGTCCACCAATCCGGTGCCATACCTGCAACCAACAGGGGCACATCCAGAGAGACTGCCCACGGAACCGGCCTCGACCCAGCTGGAATAACGCCGCCCAGAGCAACCGTGCCGCAATCCACTGTCTACAGACCGAATCCGACCAAAATCTGGAGTTGGGGACGACCCGGGAGGAACCCCTCGGTACTCTACACGAGGTGAACCCTATCCAGGCCGCCTCCGATAACCGCCAAGGGCACCGCCAGGAAGTACACATGGAGGGGAGGAAAGTGCAAGGACTTCGTGACTCGGGAGCCACCCTAACTCTAGTCCGCAGTCATCTGGTACCAAAGCCCAAGCTCACGGGGGACTGTGTGGCTGTGCGGGTGGCTGGGGGAGCCATTTACAAAGTACCCACGGCCAAGGTGCACTTGAATTGGGGAGCGGGGCACGGGAATGTATATGTGGGGATGATGCAAGACTTGCCAGCGGATGTGATTTTGGGCAACGATTTGGGGGAGCTGACTTCGGCTTTTGTTCCCCAGCCCACCGTACAAGAAGCATACCCGGTTGTGACCCGGCAACAGGCCCGCACCACTGCACCATTCGAACACTCTGAGGCTCAGGTAAGCAATGACCCTCCCCTACCCCCTACCCTGCCCTGGGCCAATTCCATAGAGTTCGGGGCCGAAGTAGCCCTAGATCCTTCGTTACAGGTGTACAAAGATCGCATGGATAAAAATCAAGCTGGGTTAGAGGGGGAAAGGTATATCTGGGACAAAGGGCTACTATATCGGCACGCAGAGAAGGTAGTGTCCGGGTCAATACCGTTGCCCATTAAACAGCTAATAGTGCCTCGAAAATATAGGTTAGAGCTGTTACGCATAGCCCATGATATCCCCCTGTCTGGACACCTAGGCATCAGTCGGACCAAGCACAGGCTGACCCAGAATTTCTTTTGGCCAGGTATTTCCCAGGATATTAAGCGGTATTGTCAGACCTGCGATACCTGCCAAAGGGTAGGCAAGAGGGGGGACAGATACAAAGCCCGACTACGGTCTCTGCCCATCATTGAAGAACCATTCAGTAGGGTGGCAGTAGACATTATAGGTCCCCTCGCAAAACCCAGCCCCTCCGGCAAGAAGTATGTCCTAACTGTGGTGGACTACGCCACCCGGTACCCCGAGGCAGTGGCCCTAACGAACGTACACGCAGAAACGGTAGCCGAGGCCCTGATGAGGATATTCACCCGGGTAGGATTTCCCCGGGAGATTATCTCCGATAGAGGCACCCAGTTTACTGCGGAAGTGACCCATCAGCTCTGGAAAATATGTGGGATACAACAAATCCTCAACTCCCCATACCACCCCCAGTCCAATGGGCTCTGTGAACGATTTAACGGAACCCTAAAACAAATGATCCGCACGTTCATGGACACCCAAAAGGACTGGGAGCGGTTCTTACCCCACCTACTGTTCGCGTATCGAGAAGTGCCGCAAGAATCCACCGGATTCTCTCCGTTCGAATTATTATTCGGGAGGAGAGTGAGGGGACCTCTTGACTTGATACGGGAACACTGGGAGGGAGACGAAACCGTTAATGGCACCCCTATCTTACCATATGTGCTCGAGTTCCGGGAACGCCTGGAGAGGCTAACCCAGACCGTCCGAGACAATCTCCAGGTAGCGCAACAACGACAGCGCCGATGGTATGATAAGGGAGCCAGGGACCGCAGCTTTCAGGTGGGGCAGAAAGTCCTAATCCTGCGACCCGTCCACAAAGATAAGCTGCAGGCTTCCTGGCAGGGCCCATACAAGGTGGTGGAACAGATCTGTGACACCACCTATGTGATCGGCCCGGTTACCGGCGTGGGAGGCAAACGCATGCTCCATGTGAACATGCTCAAGCCATACCACGAACGGACTGAGGAAGTCACCGCAATCTGTGCCCCTGCCACGGAAGATTTTGATAACCTACCCCTACCCGATCTCCTAGACCAAGAGGGCCAGAGCGGAGATCTGGGAGAGGTACAGTTAGGAGAAAGATTAAATACCCAAGAACGGGCCCAGGTACAAAAGTTGCTTCGGGAAAAGAAGGCCACGTTTTCCAATTTACCCGGCTATACCCCGTTGGCTACCCATAAGGTAGAAACGTTAGATTCGACCCCCTTGCGCCAACCCCCCTACCGCACTCCAGAAGCAGTCAAGGAGAATATGCGCAAGGAAATTGAGGAGATGATTCAGCTAGGAGTAATAGAGCACTCGGACAGCCCCTGGGCCTCCCCGGTAGTACTGGTGCCGAAACGGGACGGGACGACCCGTTTCTGCGTAGACTACCGACGGCTCAACGATAAAACGACCTCTGACGCATATCCCATGCCCCGAATAGACGAACTCCTCGACAAAATGGCCAGGGGTCAATACCTAACCACTATAGACTTGTGCAAAGGATACTGGCAGATTCCCTTAGCGGACGACGCCATCCCTAAGTCGGCTTTTGTCACCCCGTTTGGCCTGTATCAGTTTAAGGTCATGCCATTCGGGATGAAAAACGCTCCAGCTACCTTCCAGAGAATGGTGGACAGACTATTAGATGGGTTCCAGGAGTATGCCTGCGCGTATCTAGATGATATCGCCATATTCAGCCACTCCTGGCACGAACATCTGGTTCACATAGGAGCCATTCTAGACCGAATCCGAGAGGCCGGACTGACCCTAAAACCCAGCAAATGCCATATCGGTATGGCGGAAGTCCAGTATCTGGGACACCGGGTAGGGAGTGGGCAACAGAAACCCGAACCTGCTAAAATAGAGGCAGTCGCCCAATGGCCTACCCCTCGCACCAAGACCCAAGTGCTCGCCTTTCTAGGGACCGCCGGGTACTACCGGAAGTTTGTGGCCAACTATAGCGCCCTCGCCAAACCCCTCACAGACCTGACCCGCAAGAACCTCCCTAAGTTAGTAGTCTGGGCCCCAGAGTGTGAGCAGGCGTTCCAACAGCTCAAGACGGCGCTGGTTAATTCTCCTGTACTTTCTGCTCCTGATCCAACTAAACGCTTTCTCGTCCACACAGACGCTTCTATGTTTGGATTGGGAGCAGTACTGAGCCAAGTTGGACCCGATGGCGGCGAGCACCCCGTAGCTTACCTAAGCCGAAAACTTTTACCCAGGGAAGTAAGCTACGCCGCCATTGAAAAGGAGTGCCTGGCTGTGGTGTGGGCCCTCAAGAAGTTGCAACCCTACTTATACGGGCAACCCTTCACTTTACTCACGGATCACAACCCGTTGGTGTGGCTGAACAGGGTGTCCGGAGACAATGCCAGGCTGCTGCGCTGGAGTTTGGCGCTGCAGCCTTTTGACTTTACTATCCACTACCGCCCTGGGAAGCAGAATGGCAACGCCGACGGGTTGTCTAGACAAACAGACTTGGAGCCGTGATTCGTGAGTACTCCTCCGGACATCCCCAAGCCGATCCGTTGGGATCAGACTGTGTATGCCGGCTTGGTTCTGGGGGAGCATTGTGGCAAACCTAGCCACTCAGACTATAACTGGACACTATGCCTTTAAGGGTTGCCTATAGGTCTGGAGAGAGATGCGTTGTAACTGTATGTGCCTGCTTCCTGTATTCCCTGCTTTACCTGTACCTATCTGTTCCGCCGAATGCAAATGGCGGTTTGTATGGGGATTCCCGTTCGTTTCGCGAACGGCACTTTGGAGGGCCGTTCGTGAAACGAATGCGATACCCCCTAATAGCCCACACACTTAGAGGCGTGTGGCGCTAGTTAACCGATTGCAACATTGTTGCAATCGGTTATTAGAGGCTCTCCTGGGTGGCCGTCGTTCGACTACCGACCATGCGGCGGTCGGCCATCTTGGATCCCTGGTTCTTCAGCGGGTCCGTGTCGTCGAACGCATAGCATTACCAACAGTTATTCGACGGCACGAACACCGCTGAGCCTCCAGGACGTTCGGGAGTTTCAGGACCAGGTTCACTAAAAGCAATCGGTTCTTTTCGTGGGTTTGGAAAGAAATGTGTTTTCTGTGCGGCGTTCGGTTATTTTAGCTGGGATCTGAGCGGCAATCTCACGAATGATGCACCCAGACCCCAGCTATCTACCGAACGTCCATTCGTGTAAATCCACCGTATATTATACCAGTTGTAGATTTTTATGTGAATTGCCGGTTCTGCTGCTCGAGGGGATAATCCCCTTAACGGTGCATTCTGGGAGGATGATCCCTCTCGTGCAGCGGTGCCTGATGGGAGAAATATGTGGTACTGTAAGTCCCCCATGTAGTCCCCTCCTGTACAACCCCTGTGATGTCAGTTTGGAAACCCCTTGCATGGGGAATTGCATAAATACTGTGACCTGTGATTAAAACCTCAGTTGACTCCCAGCCTATGTGTCGTCTAGTCCTTGGGAAGGAAGGGTTACTGCAGTGCTGTTTGGATTACTATATGCTGATTCCCTGGATTATCCTTTGTTGTTCCTGTTACCCAGCGGAGATATCGTGGATCATACTGCCTCTCCGCTACAACTATTGTAATCGCTTAGGACTACTTATCAGGAGCATCTGCTGTAGTGGTTATGGTGCCAGGAGTCCATGGGTGCGGTTCATCAATAAACTGTCAAACCATTGATGGATGATTTGTCTGAAAGGGAGCCACTTTCTGAATAGGTCTAAATTATCATAACAAATTAATGCCAGGTTTGAACAGTATTCATTGGCTGACAGCCACTAAATACCATCTAAATGTGGTATCGGTTGGTATGATAATGTAGGAGTATGGTTATGTGTCAAACTGTTAATGGTTTGAAAGGTGGGACAGCACCCAGGGATTCCTGGCACTATAACCATTACAGTGTACTGTAGTGGTTATGGTGCCTAGATTGTTCCTTTAGAGTCATGTGTTATCCTTGAGTAACAGATTGTTTACATTTTTCCCCACTTGGAAGCAATACAGAACGGGGAAGGGCATTGTAAGAATGATACAAACGGTTTGGACATCTGAGGATTTCTCCTGCAAAGTATGCAACAATTTACTGTCCGATCTTAAGATTATTATTTATATAGCGCCATCAGATTCCGTAGCGCTGTACAATGGGTATTAAATGTACTCGCTTCTAGTGAGCATGTAATAATGTCCTACCTGATCTCAATATTACATGATGTAATAAATACTACACCCTACACTTAATACAATAATTACGTCCATGGTTTGATCACACTATTACAATGTCTCAATCTGTACACTGCGAGTAACAGTCAGATATCAGATTTCTATACTGCATGACGACGCTTTGTACAGTACTGTGTTATATGTTTAGACTATATAAAGGTAAATAAAAACAATGTAACTGAACCAACTCCTAAATCACGCAATGAAGACACATATTACATACAAGTGTGTAGCCTTTACAACCTTTGGTTTCGGTGTTTAAACGTCTTAAGTCAACAATTGCCTTTATATGTTGGTAAGCCTGCTCTGCACTGGAAGTTATGTAGTTCCTATAGTCTGACAACACCAACAATGTGTGTCATGCTGGGTGCAGTGTGTGGAACAAGACTGTAACAGCCAAAGACAGAAACGGATTTACTCACTCACCACTCACTGGGGATACAGAAACTCAGTATCCTCACTCACTGGGGATACAGTAACACAGGGACCATCACTCACTGGGGATCCAGTAACACAGGACCCTCACTCACTGGGGATACAGTAACACGGAGACCCTCCCTCACTGGGGATACAGTAACCCTCACTCACTGGGGATACAGTAACACAGGGACCATCACTCACTGGGGATCCAGTAACACAGGACCCTCACTCACTGGGGATCCAGTAACACGGAGACCCTCCCTCACTGGGGATACAGTAACCCTCACTCACTGGGGATACAGTAACACAGGGACCATCACTCACTGGGGATACAGTAACACAGGGACCCTCACTCACTGGGGATCCAGTAACACAGGACCCTCACTCACTGGGGATACAGTAACACAGGGACCCTCCCTCACTGGGGATACAGTAACACAGGGACCCTCCCTCACTGGGGATACAGTAACACAGGGACCCTCACTCACTGGGGATCCAGTAACACAGGACCCTCCCTCACTGGGGATACAGTAACCCTCACTCACTGGGGATACAGTAACACAGGAATCCTCACTCACTGGGGATACAGTAACACAGGGACCCTCACTCACTGGGGATCCAGTAACACATGACCCTCCCTCACTGGGGATACAGTAACCCTCACTCACTGGGGATACAGTAACACAGGAATCCTCACTCACTGGGGATACAGTAACACAGGGACCCTCACTCACTGGGGATCCAGTAACACAGGACCCTCACTCACTGGGGATACAGTAACACGGAGACCCTGCCTCACTGGGGATACAGTAACCCTCACTCACTGGGGATACAGTAACACAGGGACCCTCACTCACTGGGGATACAGTAACACAGGAATCCTCACTCACTGGGGATACAGTAACACAGGGACCCTCACTCACTGGGGATCCAGTAACACAGGACCCTCACTCACTGGGGATACAGTAACACAGGAACCCTCACTCACTGGGGATACAGTAACACAGGGACCCTCACTCACTGGGGATCCAGTAACACAGGACCCTCACTCACTGGGGATACAGTAACACGGAGACCCTCCCTCACTGGGGATACAGTAACCCTCCCTCACTGGGGATACAGTAACACAGGAATCCTCACTCACTGGGGATACAGTAACACAGGGACCCTCACTCACTGGGGATACAGTAACACAGGGACCCTCACTCACTGGGGTTACAGTAACACAGGAATCCTCACTCACTGGGGATCCAGTAACAAAGGGACCCTCACTCACTGGGGTTACAGTAACACAGGGACCCTCACTCACTGGGGATCCAGTAACACAGGACCCCCTTACTCACTGGGGATCCAGTAACACAGGACCCCCTTACTCACTGGGGATCCAGTAACACAGGGACCCTCACTCACTTGGGATACAGTAACCCAGGACCCTCACTCACTGGGGATACAGTAACACAGGGACCCTCACTCACTTGGGATACAGTAACCCAGGACCCTCCCTCACTGGGGATACAGTAACAGAGGGACCCTCACTCACTGGGGATACAGTAACTCAGTACTACACATACACCAGTTGAACAGGTAGGAGGTGGCTTTGGAAATTGTTACTTGAGATTAAGTTCCGTGGCACTCACAGGGTTAAGGACACACTCAGTTCCCAATAGGATCAGGGAGGAGTTGCTGGACTGAGAGAGTGTTTGGTAGAGTTCCAGCTGTGGTAGAACTACAACTCCCATTACAATCTGTAACACAGCTAGAAGTTGCGGGTGTGGGAGTTGCAGTCCATTGGCCCCCATGAGCTGTGCAGAGTAAGACAGCTCCCAGCCCGGTAGGTGTGGGATCACTTACCCAGCCGGGTGCAGTTTTTCTGGAACTCCTTCCTGCTGCTCTCCTGGAGGATCAGCTCCTCTGACTTGGAGTGGGCTGGCTGTCTGCGGATACACTGCATGCTGGACCCCACAGGACACCCCAAATCTACAGCCTCCCTCCAGGGGGTCAGGGAGCCAGCTCAGCCGGGAGAGGCTGGGAGGAGTGTGAGCAGGAGGAGGGCTAGAGGAGGGAAGGGGAGAGTCAGCCAGCTGGAGAGCAGGCAAAGAAAACTGCTACTCCCAGGACTCTCAGAACAATCTGTAATATGGAGGGGGGATTTCTGCAAGTACTATGGGGAGAGACTGCTATTCCCAGGACTCTCAGAACAATCTGTAGTATGGAGGGGCTGCTACTCCCAGGACTCTCAGTATAGTGTGTAACATGAGGGGCATTGCTACAAGTAATATGGGGAGAGACTGCTACTCCCAGGACTCTCAGAACAATCTGTAGTATGGAGGGGCTGCTACTCCCAGGACTCTCAGTATAGTGTGTAACATGGGGGGCATTGCTACAAGTAATATGGGGAGAGACTTCTACTCCCAGGATTCACAGTATAGTGTGTAACATGGGGGGCACTGGTACAAGTACTATGGGGAGAGACTTCTACTCCTAGGACTCTCAGTATAGTGTGTAACATGGGGGTAATTGCTACAAGTAATATGGGGAGAGACTTCTACTCCCAGGATTCTCAGTATAGTGTGTAACATGGGGGGCATTGGTACAAGTACTATGGGGAGAGACTTCTACTCCTAGGACTCTCAGTATAGTGTGTAACGTGGGGGGCATTGCTACAAGAAATATGGGGAGAGACTTCTACTCCCAGGATTCTCAGTAAGGTTGTGTAACATGAAGTGCATTGCTACAAGTACTATGGGGAGAGACTTCTACTCCTAGGACTCTCAGTATAGTGTGTAACATGGGGGGCATTGCTGCAAGTAATATGGGGAGAGACTTCTACTCCCAGGATTCTCAGTATGGTGTGTAACATGGGGGCACTGCTACAAGTAATATGGGGAGAGACTGCTACACTCAGGACTCTCAGTATAGTGTGTAACATGGGGGGCATTGCTACAAGTAATATGGTGGGAGACTGCTACTCCCAGGATTCTCAGTATGGTGTGTAACATGGGGGGCATTGCAACAAGTACTATGGGGAGAGACTTCTACTCCCAGCATAATGTGTAACATGAGGGGCATTGCTACAAGTAATATGGGGAGAGATTGCTACTCCCAGGACTCGCAGTATAGTGTGTAACATGGGGGGCATTGCTACAAGTAATATGGGGAGAGATTGCTACTCCCAGGACTCGCAGTATAGTGTGTAACATGGGGGGCATTGCTACAAGTAATATGGGGAGAGATTGCTACTCCCAGGACTCGCAGTATAGTGTGTAACATGGGGGGCATTGCTACAAGTAATATGGGGAGAGATTGCTACTCCCAGGACTCGCAGTATAGTGTGTAACATGGGGGGCATTGCTACAAGTAATATGGGGAGAGATTGCTACTCCCAGGACTCGCAGTATAGTGTGTAACATGGGGGGCATTGCTACAAGTAATATGGGGAGAGATTGCTACTCCCAGGACTCGCAGTATAGTGTGTAACATGGGGGGCATTGCTACAAGTAATATGGGGAGAGATTGCTACTCCCAGGTAAAAAGGTGGGACGGGGGAAGGGGTGCAAGTAACGCAGGGAGAAAACTGCTACTCCCAGGACTCTCAGAATATTCTGTAAAAAGGTGGGACGGGGGAAGGGGTGCAAGTAACGCAGGGAGAAAACTGCTACTCCCAGGACTCTCAGAATATTCTGTAAAAAGGTGGGACGGGGGAAGGGGTGCAAGTAACGCAGGGAGAAAACTGCTACTCCCAGGACTCCAAGTGCACTCTATAACACAGGGGAACAGTTCAACAAACAAAGGGGGAAGGACTGCGACTCACAGGACACAAAACATTCTGCAACATCGGGAAATATTTCTACAAGTAATTGTGGATGAGAAGGACTACTCAGAACAATGTTAGATGGAAAGGCATTTTTACAAGTATTATGATGAGAGAATAGCTACTCATAGGACTCTCATAACATTCTGTAACATGGGGAGATGGATACATTTCTACAAATAATGGTTTGAGAGCCTGCAACTCTAAGGACTCTCAGACAGCTCAGAACATGGGCGAACATTAACAGGAGATGAGACCGCATTTCCCAGGACTCTTATAAATTATATTTTGTAACATGAGGGATCCTTACAACAACTTAAAAATTGAGAGAGAGACTGCAACTCCCAAGACTCTCAGACAATATAGTATATTCCTTTGGCAAACTTACAAAATATTATGGGGGAGGCACTCAGATAGAACCTTAATACAAAAAAGAAACAAAAACACACAAATTAGGAAGGGCTAGAGAGATGTTTCCAACAAATTATACATTTAAACATTGGCATTTCTGAGAAAGGGCAATAATTGCCTATGGCCAAGAATACTCCTTAAGTGGCTGGGGTCCTCAACACAACAAAATTATAGTTTTTCCCCGAAAATAAGCTCAAGTCCGTTTTTTGCTCGCAATAACAGCCCTACCCTGAAAAAAGGCCCTAGTTGAGATTGTCGCTAGTTCGCTAAACTATGTTCTGGGAAGTTTCCCTGAACATAGATTTGCAGGATTCCCTTAAATTCTTCGAATGTAGACCTGCTTTCTTGTACATGCTTGCTACTGTTTTTCCCCGAAAATTAAAGGGATCCTATAGTGCCAGGAAAACAAAGCCATTTTCCTGGCACTATAGGATTAATAGTTCCCCCCCACTCCCGCGGGGCTGAAGTCCCCTTCAGCCACTTACCTGAATCCAGCGCCGATGTTTCTTGGCACTGGGTCAGGCTCGGCCCACGCTCCTCCCCCGCCATCAGCCGGCCGGGGAGATCTAATGCGCATGCTTTCCGATGGAAAAAATCTGATGCTGGAAGTCCTCATACAGAGCGTGAAGACGTCCAGCCTCAGATAACGGACCAAAAGTCAGTTTAGATTCCGGAAGTGCCCCAGTGGCCGTCTAGTAGTGGCTGTTTATTTTATTTTATTCTGGTTCCAAGGCTGGCAAAGTGTCTTTACTACCCGTGAATTTGGGCAGTTACACACAAGCCTTTAAAAAGGTATCACTTTACCCACAGTGCTGAATAGAATCCTGTAATAAATAGAACATTATCCTGAGGCTGGCAATCCCACCAATTCTAGCAGACGCAGCTATTCTATATTGCGGAATTTATTTACATCCCCAGGGAAGCCTGTTATATTGGCGAAACGCGTCGGCTGGAGATACGGATTACAAGAGGACAGTAGAACAGACTCCAGCTGGTCAGACAATACGAAAGCAGCATGTTTTACAAACTTGTTGGATTCCAAGGACACACCTTTACTGTTTAATTGTATTTTTTCTTCCTCGTGCATCCAACGATTAAATTATGGACATTGTCATAGAACGGAACTATGACTGTTGTACCACAGTGGTCATGGTACCATGAAACGCTGTAAATACAGAGATTAAATCCTTAGTTACTGGAGGTGTAATTTCACCTCCGGCAGCATCATTAGCCAGGGGCTAATTGTGCAAATTGACGCCATCACGCCGTCCCTTTCCCTCTCCTCAGTCTGTCCTCCTGGCACTCCCTCTCCAACGAGAGGAAGTGATGACAGGCAAGAAGGATTGAGCTGCAGGGAAAACTTAGACTCCAAGGTGGCAAAGAGAAGGTTTTATGCTTTATTTTATGTTTTTTACAGTTTGGGGAGGGAGAACCACCTCACGCAGGACACTTTTTTTTTTTTTAAATAAAAACACTTTTTTGGGTTGGAATCACTATTTAAGTTAACGTACATGTGTGAAGTCTAAACAGAAAGGGTTTTTTTTTCTCCTCCCCCAATGGAACGTGCATCCTGACTCTGCCAGGACTGAAAAGATATTGATGTTGATAGTTACATAGCTGAAAAGAGACTTGCGTCCATCAAGTTCAGCCTTCCTCACATTTGTTTTTTGCTGTTCATCCAAAAGAAGACAAAAAACCCAGTTTGAAGCACTTCCAATTTTGCAACAGGCTAGAAAAAAAAATATCATTCTTGACCCCAGAATGGAAGTCAGATTTATCCTTGGATCAAGCAGTTATTACCCTGCATTGTAAGATTATATCCTTGAATATTCTGTTTTTGCAAGTATGCATCTAGTAGCTGTTTGAACATCTGTACGGACTCTGATAAAACTACTTCTTCAGGCAGAGAATTCCACATCCTTATTGTTCTTACAGTAAAAAAAAACTATCCTTTGCCTTAGACGAAATCTTCTTTCTTCCAGTGTAAACGCATGACCTCGTGTCCTATGTAAAGTCCGGTTTGTGAATAGATTTCCACACAATGGTTTGTATTGGCCACGAATATATTTGTATAATGTTATCATATCCCCTCTCAGGCGACATTTTTCTAAACTAAATAGGTTTAAATTTGTTAACCTTTCTTCATAGCTGATATGTTCCATTCCTTTTATTAATTTTGTAGCCCGCCTCTGCACTTTTTCTAGTGCCCTAATATCCTTCTTTAGAACAGGTGCCCAAAATTGCACAGCATATTCAATATGGGGTCTTACCAGTGATTTATGAAGAGGCAAAATGATATTCTCGTCCCGAGAATGAATGCCCTTTTTCCATGCATGACAATTCCTTACTGGCCCTGACCACTGCTGATTGACATTGCACATTGTTGCATAGTTTGTTGTCTATAACAATTCCCAAGTCCTTTTCGTGTGTTGTTGTTGATGTAATTTGCTAAATCCTTCATAAACATTTAAAAGAAAGCAGAGCATTACATGGAAAAGTAATAAATAAATAAATTAATAATAACAACAACACACAGTACAAGTTATTCCTATCCAATGGTGTAATTTCTCGACACATGATCGTTCTCCTTTAAACAGCAGTAGGGTGTATTAAATGTTATTTTGGAAATGTGGTTACAACGTAGCAATCATGATTCTAAATTAAACTTTCAAAAGAAGGGCTGTCAGGCAGTTGGACCTAGAATAAATACTCTCTGGATAGCATTCAGACACCATATAGAGGTTAGAAATATAATTCTATAGGATTACATTAACATCACAGTTCAAAAAGCACCATAACATCTGTAATATAATTAAGTTGTTATGGTGCGCAGAGGTCCATGTGCAATGGCTTACCTCAATGGGTTAAACCATTAACAAAAGGATTAACACCAAAGTCTTCATCTGGCACCCATCAGCTGTGCCCCTTAACTTCCGTTGCAGTCCGAGGGCTTGAATTAGGAATCTCAGACTGGCAGTCGCTGATAGGCTGATACTCTTAGCCTATTACTAGCCTATTCATAAATGGAAAAAGCACCTATTTTTCTCACTCCGTTTTGTGAAAGTGGGCTACTGCATTATCTTGTTCACAGGCTTCCGGTTTTAAGCCTCGAACTGCAAAAGAAATTCAGGGTCAGAGCTGCCGGGTACCGGATTGAAGACTTTGGTGTTAGACCGTTTAAGCCATCACCTGGGGACATACTTGCAGCATAACAACCTCATTCCAAGTTGTTATGGTACCCAGAGTGTTCCTTTAATGCCTATTTATAAACATAAACTAGCCTGTAGCATTTTAGCTACATTTATATTGCCAGTCTAAAACAAAATTGCAAGCAAACACATTATAAATAAAAATGCAAACAAAGATTAAAGCAGCACTGTCATGGCTGAATCCTGTTGTTTTTTTTTTTTTTAACCCCCCTCTCGCCTCCACTACATCTAATTGACCCCTTAGTTACCCCCAAATGCCGCTAAGCCCCCCCATATTACCTATTTTTAATCTTTATTTTCTGCCCCGATCTATATTCAGGGCGCCGCCATCTTTGTGTGGGTAGAGGAAGTCCCTGTGGGACACGTCATCTGCCCACATTAGATAGCGCTGTGCGATTCCCGCACATGCCCACTGATACACTTGGACATGCGAACGGAAATTTAATCTATTCATTCATTCGTCAGAAAGACAGCCAAATAAAAAAAAAACAGACAAAAAAGAAAAAACGAGTTCAAAAAAAATAATCCATCTTAACCCATGGAGGGCTCCGCGCAGAGAACTTTCCCACGCTGTGTAGAATGACTCCGAGCACTCTGATTGGTTGGTTTAAACCAACCAGAGTGTTAGTTATTTTATAGAGTGTGGGAAAGTTCGTTGGAATTTTCCCACACTGTGTAAAATGACTCAGAGCACTCTGATTGGTTGGCTTAAACCAACCAATCATTGTGCTTTGAGCCTAATTGCAGGGAGTGGTAAGGCTTTATAAGCCTTGACCTGCCCTGCGGAGCTCAGTATGCGGTGTGCCCTCGAAGGGTGAAGATGGATTTTTTTTTTCTTGCGATAGTGTGTTTTGGAGGTTTTTTTTGGAGTTCGATGGGATGTATGGCTTTTTATTTGGCCTTTTTTGGGGCTGAAGAAAGAAGATATTTGAAAAAAGAAGACATCTAATGGTAAGTTTATTTTTATTTTTTCTTTACAAGAATTTAGCTTCATTGTCCCCCCCCTTCACTATTACTAGGATGAGGGGGGTAGGTAGGAATTTATTTTATTGGGGGAATGGGGGTAACTAGGGGCTCGGGGACCCCTAGTCACTAAAAAGGGGGGGGGGATTTTAAACTTGGTCCCCACCAGCCGCTCAGGGGGAGGAAACAATAGGTTCCCCCCTCTTATTGTTTTTAAAGGCCCCCACCTGCCGCTCAGGGGTGGGGGTCGGGGGGGGGAGGCAATAGGTCTCCCCTTTACTGCCGCTCAGGGGTGGGGGCCAGGAGGGCAATAGTCCCCCCTCTTATTGCTTAGGGCCCCCACCGCCGTTCAGGGGTGGGGGACAATTGTGGTTTTTGTTTTTTTGGTTTTCTTAACAGTGAGCAGCCAAAGGCCCCTACTCACGTCATAGCGAGTAGGGGCATATTATTTACTAATACTAAGTAATCTTTAGCCGCGGCACAAATTGAATAGGAGTTTCATTCATTCAAATGAAATTCCGTAACGAACAGAGTGCCGAATTGAGTTCTAAAACAAACAAACCTAGTGTTTTCATTCAGTTAGAACGCAATTCGGCAGTTTTGTCTAAAATGACAGGAAGCATTGCGAGATCACAGAGGAAAGGTAAGAATTATGGGAAAATTGCTCTGACCAGCGGAAATGAAGCCCACTTTGCTCCTCCGCTGGTCAAAGCTGGTCAAGTAGAGGAAACCTCCATAAGGCAAAGAGTCCCTACTTTGTCTTATGATTTTAAAGACAACTAAAGAAGACAGGAAGAAAAGAAAAAGAACAGATCCTGAGAGAGGGGGAGAAGAGGAAGAGATTGAGGAAAGGTAAGTTCGGCATGACAGTGCCGCTTTAATAATGTTTGTTTAATAAAACTATACAAATGCTGCCACCCAGTGTTAAAACTAGTCTTAACATGGATTTACTTATTCAAGATTCATCAGTAAGGGAACAAGTCAAGCCCACAAGTAATGACAGAAAGATATATTTAGGGAAGCTTATGCAAGACAAAACGAACCTCGATGGGGTAATCTTCACACTATATTGGCATCTACTGGTTGGACATCTAGAACAAACTACCTTGGGTAAAGTGTTCAGACACTCAATGGGAAAAAAAAATGATATTGGCCCACAAGAGCTCATTGAGCTCTAGATATCAGGAGACCAACTACAAACTCCTCTCCTCCAGGTGAAGAACACCTGAATATTTACACAGGGTTTTCCCCACAGTCCCAAACACCTGCGGGAGGTGCTGAGAGGCCGGGGGCACGGTTCGACATCTGGTGGGATTGCCCGTTTTGGAATGCGGTCCACACTGAGGTGTCAGAGATCCTAGGGGAGAAACAATCCTTCGAATTTGAACATGTACTTCTGCATGCCACCTCATCCCCATTTGGCTACACAAAATGCAGCCAAATCCACGATACTTACCCTCTGGAAACAAGCTAAGACCCCGACAGTAGAACAATGGCTAGACAAAGTAGTGGAAATCCAGTCCACAGAAGCGCTGCAGGCATCATTGACAGGAACCGACATGAAACACATTGAACGTTGATGACCCTGGGTTGAATATGTGGCGCGGGCGAATGCTGCGCACGCTGGGGCTGGCCTGCGGGGGCCTGAATAGGGGCTTTGCTCCATGCTGAACTTGGTTCCCACGGGTCCTTCTCCATGCTGCACCTTTACCTGTACTATCATCCGATTCCTTCTGACTCGTTTTCCATTCTACCCTGTAATACACTTCCCATGCCTTGCACGGATTCTATTAGCCTAGCCCGCCAGATTCTAGGCAATATTTAACAAGATACCATTATTAAGAAACTCGTAATTGTCACCTTAACCCGGGATGCCCACCTTCATGGTGTGACGTGTTCGCTAAGAACTGCGAGGGGTAAAACATGCCTACGCACACATATTGCTAGAAGTACCCAGTACCTCAATCCCAAGATTCGTGACACCCTTCTTCAAACTACTAACAATGTTCCGTCTCTTGGATCCCCACTGCCCCATATGGCTGACCCTCAGATACACATGATAGGATCCGACCATTCATACCTCTAAGGCTCCACCCTGTCGTATGTGGAACACCTGCACAATACGCCTCGAGCGGGGTCTACATTTAGCTAATCCTAAGGGGTCGCCACCTTTCCACACCAGCATCGGAATAGCTGACCAGTTAACATTTAAGCAAACACAAGCTACTCCTTTTCATTTCCTACATGATAATGCTGCTTGACTTCACTATGTCATGTTATAGGGTTGAGTGATTACACGAGACCTGTGTGTCTCGACTATTGCTTATATCCCTTCCTGTAGTACAATGATCGTGTACGCAGCACACATTACACCCAATCCAGAAGGGCTACATGGTGGCAATCTCTAAGTGCTCCAACTATTGCTTATATTCCTTCCTGTATTAAAATGATCGTGTACGCAGCACAAATTACACCCAATCCAGAAGGGCTACATGGTGGCAATCTCTGAGTGCTCCAACTACTGCTTTCTATAAGTCTTAATAACAAAGTCACTGGATTGTATTAGGCTTTGTAACATTGTTGAATGTTTATATGAGAGACCTGTGTGTCTCATGCGTTACTTATTTACCTTACTATGCTGCTGTAATTGTTTCATTGGCACAAATAAAGTTTCTTTGAAACGAAAGATATATTTAGGGGCCATAGAGTGGCTAATAGAAAAAAACAGAAAAAATCAGCGCTTAAATAGCCACAATATATAAAGGCTGCACTCCTCAAAAGGGAATCCCCTACAAATCCCCAACGATAGAAAAGTCACAGAACAAAATAGAACAATAAGGATGCGCCAAGAATAAGTACTAAAATATATGAACTCAATAAAATATAAAATAGAATACAATATTGGATAACAATAGTCAAAAACTTATCAAAGTCCGTGATGCGTAATCCCACGTAAAAACAAAAGGAGATTCTTTAAGGTGTAGAGTAGGGTCGAATCTTCACAATGGTATGTACAGGATACAGTGGAACATATGTGGAGAAAAGAAGAAACAGGACTCCAATGGTACAGTATGTAAATACGTAAGAATAAAATAGTAGAATAGGTCTTACTCACAATTTTCAGAGCTGAAGATCCAGCTCTGATATAAAGCACGTGGAGTGGAATATTCCCCACTCAGGGATATATGGAGTAGACTTCAAATCGCAGTTCTCTAGTGCACGTACATCGTCCAAAGTGCAGACCCAAAAGAGGAAAATAAAATATATAGTGCTCTCTGTGTTACGGTGAAGTATTAAAATAATAAAGAGGATATTACTCACATTCTTTTGAGCAGATATATACTGCTCACTATATGCGCTTGGGTGGTATGATCCCCACCTATGGATTCTTTAGGCTTCTTCTGAATATACGTAGTCAGGTGAAAGACAAGAAAAGAAGAAATGGCAATAAAGTGTTTTATGCCAAAAATTTCTTTATTGTAACGTAATAAAATAAAATAGAGTGGCTGCCTCAAAAAGGAGACAAAAACGACTTAAGAGGAAAAATCTGGAAAACGCATGGTTTATCACTAGATGGGGTCATGAAACCACAATACCTGATAGGGTTAGGGAGACTGAGAACCACATGACTAAACACTAAATAAATAAACCACCAAATAGGTCGACAAGAGCCCAAAAAGGCCCTGTACCCTAAGTCATGGTTTAACTACCTCAATGAATATCTACGGAATGGCTTCCATTCGGCTACGCCTCTACATGTGAGTTGGTTATTTTAGCTTAACTGATGTAAGCCACCATCACTATGCAATAGAGCATGGTAGGAGCATGTGGGGAGTATTATGATGTGAGAACCCGGTTCTGGGTTTATAAATATGTCTTACAAACACAATTAAAGAGCACTTGTAGTGGCTAACGTGACTTAAAATAAACACTTCATACACTATAACCACTACAGCATACAGTGTTTATAGTGCCACTCCCCCCATTGTAAGGAGTCAAACATTTTTAGAATGGTCTGATTTTTTTTTTTTTTACCTGGCATCCATCGGGTACAGCTTTCCACCTACCGGAAGCTCGCTGACACTCTTAGCCAGCGAGCTGGGCATGCATTGCTGGTCTTGGTTCCGAAGAGCTAACAGTAACTCCTGATTAGAAGCTTTCAGCTCTCCGTAGTATTTAGTGTCAGACAGCTGGTAACAAGTCAAATCAAACTAAAATGGTTTTACTCCTTACAATGCAGGGGGACGCCAGGAGTGCTGCTGTGGTTATGGTGCTATGAGTGTTCCTTTAACCAGCATAAAATATCACGTTTACATTTTTGTTATAGCTACTAAATTTATAGATGAAAAATGATTTTGTATTTTAAGTGATTTGACATTCATTGGTTTCACTGACACGCAGTCAGACAGGATGCAGTGAATAGAGGAACAAGGCCTTTGGTATTTCTCCTTGATTAACAAATAGAGTTTGGATCGGGTTTGAAAGCTGGGCAAAGTTTTCGTTAACCGTTTAACCCCTGGAGGTATGACGAGCAGGGACATCCTGGCACAGTAACAACTTAATTCCAATGAAGTTGTTATAGTGTCCAAACTGTTCCTTTAAACTAAAGGAGATGAAAAAATTTCCTGTCAAGCTCTTGTCTAGATCTCCTATTTTCACCTGAAATTTGCAGTTTCTTTGTCAGTTCACCAAAATTCACTGTAAGTAACGCTTTGGATTTGTAGGGAGAATGCGGGTCAGCTAAGATCCATCCCAGCTATTTTGGCAGAGATTTTTCAAGTCTTACTAACTCACGGTTTAGTGAATACAACCCATATCTGCTAAATATAGACTGAAATAAACTTGAGAAATCACTCCAAAAGCAAGATATTTAAAGATCTAAAACCGCACCCTCTGATCCTCCTATTGGCAGCACTTCTGTGTTTCCCAATAGGAAATGAAACCACGGGCAGACATGTGTTATACATATGCACTTTTTAGTGCAGCAAAAAAAAAACCTATTTGCCCTCCTCCTGATTTTCAACAGCGTTGCATATTTTTGTTACTTAAACAGAGCAAATCATGCAGAGTAGCATTAAGAGGGAGTCAGAGCACCAACATTACATCTACATTTAATTCTTATTATACGAGGAAAACAAAAATAATTAACCTAGGGCCAAAATTTAAATATCACAAGGTAGAGGGCACACAAAAAAGGGGGTTAACCCCTAAATGGTGAATATCACAGAGAATAAACAAAAAAAGAAAAAAATGCCATTCTACCGGTGTATGATTTACTGAGAAGATTGTAGGTTAAAAATTAACTTTTAATAAATAAATCTAAAATAAAAATATAAAAAAAAATAAAAAAAAAATATAAATATATATATATATATATAAATATATATATATATATATATATATATATATATATATATATATATATATATATATATATATATATATATATATATATATATATATATATATAAATATGAACAGCAGGAGTAAATGGAGACTATACAGCGAGTAAAACTCTGTGACTACTTATACAAGCTGTAAAAGTGTATACATAATAACACTAATGCTGAAGCAATACTGTTTAGCTACAATATAACAGTGTATTCCCAAGTAATAGAAGTGATACTATATTATATATCACTAATAGCTGTAACAAGAGGGGGGGAGATAAGACAACTGCTAAACCAGTGCTGTCAATAGTTAAAATATGGATAAGTAAATCCCTACATGATAGTACAACTAACGACATGGGTTAACGCCACATACAATAAATGGGAAGGCTTGGCCTGCAGTTGTGGTAGGGGCTTGTTACACTACTTACCCCCCTACTCACCTACTAGTGTTTCCTTTTCCTGCTGTGTCATGCGCAGTCTTAAGCTACGTAGTTGCTGTTGCCAAGCGTTTTTTCGGTCCCGTCTCGGGGTGTGACCCGCGTTTTTACCTTTGGTTTTTGTTTCCCTGCTTGGCTGGGCCAAGTCTGCCCGCTATACCCATGCTCCATTATTTTACAGAAGGAGCATTACAGTCTGCTTTATGATTCCTCCCCCCCCCACCCCCACCCTCCCCACATCTTTATCACGCAGTGCATCCACTCTCTCACTCCTTACCCATCCCCTCTTAGTTAGCTGTTGCTGGCTGTTAGAGTCCTAGGTGCCCACTAGTGGTAATTTCCCCCAGGCTTCTTCGCCTTAGGTTAGTGGTCCCGTGAGGCCAACACCCATCCTCATACTCGGAGCTACTACGCCCCTCGGGCCAAATCATAGTTAGTCGCCTCACACTGTGGCATAGGGAGGGCCTCACCTGTCACTCCCATTCTATCTTATGTTACCGGTCACCGAGAGGCCGACACCCCGCCACAACGTTCAGTGGCCTTGTCCCCTCGCGCCAATGCATTGATAGAGCCTCTCCCGCCGCTTGGCATCTAGCAGGGCCTCACCTGTCACCAAACCTAGTTTAATTGTTTCGCCTTTGGCTTTAGCTAGTGTGCCAGCACTCTCACACACACTCTCATACTGGGTCTCGGGAGCCCCGTGGGCTTTTCACCACCACATACTCTATCACCTGTGGCCGGGATCGCTCCTCTTGGCTGACCGCCTGGACTCTGACGTGCTTACTCTGCTTCTCGGTTACGGTCGGCCCGGCGGTACTCGTTTCACCCTCACGTTTCTTTCGATACACGTTCATCAAATCCGTCCTCTCTCACGCTACCTTCCCTCTCCTCTTAGTTAGCTGTGGCTGGCTGTCAGGGTCATAGGTGTCCACTAGTTGTAATTTCTCCAGGCTTCTTCGCCTTAGGTTAGTGGTCCCATGTGTCAGGATTACTGTTTGATCCAGCACGTAGAACTGTACAGCACGGATGACAAATAAGTAACGTATTACCGGTCCTTAGAATGGCCGGATTTAACGTACAAAGAATAGTCAAAAATACTAGCCGAGGTCAGGGAACACAGAAAGGGACACAGCGATGAGGAAAGCCAGGAGTCAGGATACCAGAATATAGAGAAGTCAATAAACAAAGCCAAAGTCAAAAACCAGGTAGAAAACTATAAACAGGAACGCGCTCTCAGACAACCACAAGGGAAACCACGACAGGGCACTGAGCAGGCTGAGAACTGGGCCTAAATACCCCTCCTTTAGTTCTGATAGGCTGTAACCGGCCTTTGACCCCAAAGTCAGTTACCAGGTTTCATTTGCATAATTGCTGCTCAGCATTAACCCTTCTGTGGATTAGGTTGCTGCTCGGCACAACTTTTCCTGTGTGGACAGTAAATGTCATTAATCACTTTTCTCTAAGCGGATGAATACATGACACCAGGTTTCATTTGCACAATTACTGCTCAGCATTAACCCTTCTGTGGATTAGGTTGCTGCTCGGCACAACTTTTCCTGTGTGGACAGTAAATGTCATTAACCACATTTCTATAAGCGGATGAATATGTGACATTACCCCCCACCTGAAGAACGCCCACCGGGCGGACAGGACCAGGCTTGAGAGGAAATTTAGCGTGAAAAGCGCGGATCTTACGGCCCGCATGCAGGTCAGGAGCCGAAACCCAAGAACGATCAGCAGGACCGTAACCTTTCCAAACAACCAAGTACTGTAAAGTGCCCCGAGAAAACCTAGAATCCACGATAGAAGATACCTCATACTCTTCCTGACCACCCACCACCACCGGAGGGGGAGGAACACAAGGAACAGTGACCATCTAGCCTGTCTGGAAGACAAACGTTTGGCATCCCCTATATATGCCAGATTTTTGTGGTCGGTTATGATCAACAGGGGGTCCTTGGAACCCTCCAAAAGATGTCGCCACTCCTTGAGGGCAAGAATAATGGCCAACAGTTCTCTATTGCCAATATCATAGTTGCGCTCAGCAGGAGACATCTTTCTGGAGAAGTAGCCACAAGGATGCAATGGTGTTCCCTGGCTTTCTCTCTGAGAGAGAACAGCCCCTACCCCTGTCTCGGATGCATCAACCTCCAATATAAAAGGTTTACTGGTGTCAGGATGTTTTAGTATGTCCGCAGAGGCAAATCTTTGTTTAAGAGTCTCAAAAGCATTCACAGCCTCTTTGGACCATACCGTGCTACTAACCCCTTTGCGAGTCATATTTGTGATTGGGGCTATTACAGAAGAAAATCCCTTGATGAATCTTCTGTAATAGTTGGCAAAACCAATAAACCTTTGAATGGCTTTTAAACCAGAGGGTAATGGCCAGTGTAGTACAGCCTCTAGTTTTTTAGGATCCATTTGAAATCCCGATGCAGAGATGTTGTAACCCAAAAAGTGGACTTCAGGCTGGTCAAATATGCACTTTTCTAATTTACAATAAAGTTTATTTTTCAACAACGTCTGCAGAACCTGTTTCACATGGGAGTGGTGAGTTTGAAGATCAGGGGAATACACCAAAATATCGTCCAAATAAACCAAGACAAATGAGTAAATGAATTCCCTGAGTACATCATTTATAAAGTCTTGGAATACGGCCGGGGCGTTGCATAACCCAAATGGCATTACCAGATATTCATAGTGTCCACTACGGGTATTAAATGCCGTCTTCCACTCATGATTCTCTTTAATTCTAACCAAATTGTAAGCGCTCCTAAGGTCAAGCTTAGTAAATACTTTAGCTCCCTGAAGTCTATCGAACAATTCGGAAATGAGTGGGATAGGGTATGCATTTTTTACAGTGATTTTATTAAGTGCCCTGTAGTCTATGCAAGGGCGTAACTCACCACCCTTTTTCTCAACAAAAAAGAATCCTGCACCAGCTGGTGAGGATGACTTTCTTATGTGCCCTTTGCTCAAGGATTCTTTGATGTATTCCTCCATTATTTTACTCTCCTGGGGAGATAAGGCATAAACTGCCCCCTTAGGTGGCATAGCGCCTGGAAACAGGTTAATGGCACAGTCATATGCTCTGTGGGGAGGCAATACATCAGATTGAGCCTTGTTAAACACCTCCTGAAGTTCTCGGTATTGTATGGGAACTCCAGGAGTTTGGGGAGTGGTAGTGGGAAGGTCAATAGTATCCAATCTCTTTAGTACTGGTTTTATACATCTCCCCATACACTCTTTACCCCATTCTAATATCTCCCCATTAGCCCAGTCAATATAGGGATTGTGCTTACTCAGCCACGGAAACCCTAATATGATAGGACATGATGGAGAAGTAATAACCTGAAACGTCATCTCCTCCCTATGGGAGGCCCCAATGGAGATCGTAATAGGGACAGTTTCGTGGGTTATAAGCGGTTGTGTGAGTGGTCTACCATCAATAGCCTCTACAGCTAGCGGCGTAGGTCTCTCCCTGACCGGTATCTCATTACCCCTAATAAACTGGACATCAATAAAATTTCCAGCAGCACCTGAGTCCATTAGGGCACTGCAAGAAAACTTCTTGTTATCAAGGGAAATAGATACCTCAAGGAGGAATCTACTTTTGTTTTTGTTAGAGGACAACTCCATCACACCTAAGATCTGTCCCCTTAAGGTTCTTAGGTGCGGAAGTTTTCCGGACGCACTGGACAATTAGTTATCATATGTCCCTTTCTACCGCAATATAGGCATAACCCCTCCCTTCTCCTATACTGTTTTTCGGCCTCTGACAGTCTAGTGACCCCCAACTGCATAGGTTCGGGTTCGGACTGTACAGGGAGGTTAGACAAAACAGGTTTAGAGAATTGAGGTGCTAGGGACATAGCCGTACGTCTGGTCTTGCTTCTGGTGACTTCTCTGAGTCTTAACCTATTATCAATATGCATGACAAACGTAATAAATTCGTTAAGACTCTTAGGTAATTCTTTAGCGGCTATCTCATCTAGTATAGTCTCTGAGAGACCCTTTTTGAATGCTGAGATTAACCCATTGTTAGTCCAGTCTACCTCGGAAGCTAAGGTACGGAATTCAATAGCATAATCCGAGATAGACCGGTTACCTTGTCTGATGTGCATTAGGGCAGTGGAGGCGTCATCCTCTCTACCCAATGGCTCAAACGTGAGCTTGAATTAGGCAAGGAATTCCTGGTAATTATGAGCTATGCTCCGATTACTCTCCCACAACGGATTAGCCCAGGCAAGGGCCTTGCCCTTTAATTGATTCATTAGATAACAAATTCTTGCTCTGTCCGTGGGGAATGACCCTGGTGAGGCCTCAAAATGGTACTCCACCTGATTAAGAAAACCCCTGCATTCCTGGATATTGCCATCAAACTGTAGGGATGGTGATAAGGAGATGCAAGGAGTCCTATTAACAGTGGGTGGAGGTACACAGGGTAGAGGTGCTATAGGAGGAGACGCTGCAGGCTGCAGATGCTCCGTTCTAGCGAGAAGCGTACTTAAAGCCTGAGTGAATTGATCCATGCGGTGATCATTCTCCTCTAATTTCCTCTCGCAAGCAGCTATGTGCTGACACAGTTCTACAGGATCTATGGCCATGTCGTAATGTCAGGATTACTGTTTGATCCAGCACGTAGAACTGTACAGCACGGATGACAAATAAGTAACGTATTACCGGTCCTTAGAATGGCCGGATTTAACGTACAAAGAATAGTCAAAAATACTAGCCGAGGTCAGGGAACACAGAAAGGGACACAGCGATGAGGAAAGCCAGGAGTCAGGATACCAGAATATAGAGAAGTCAATAAACAAAGCCAAAGTCAAAAACCAGGTAGAAAACTATAAACAGGAACGCGCTCTCAGACAACCACAAGGGAAACCACGACAGGGCACTGAGCTGGCTGAGAACTGGGCCTAAATACCCCTCCTTTAGTTCTGATAGGCTGTAACCGGCCTTTGACCCCAAAGTCAGTTACCAGGTTTCATTTGCATAATTGCTGCTCAGCATTAACCCTTCTGTGGATTAGGTTGCTGCTCGGCACAACTTTTCCTGTGTGGACAGTAAATGTCATTAATCACTTTTCTCTGAGCGGATAAATACATGACACCAGGTTTCATTTGCACAATTACTGCTCAGCATTAACCCTTCTGTGGATTAGGTTGCTGCTCGGCACAACTTTTCCTGTGTGGACAGTAAATGTCATTAACCACATTTCTATAAGCGGATGAATATGTGACACCGTGAGGCCAACACCCATCCTCATACTCTGAGGTACTACGCCCCTCGGGCCAAATCATAGTTAGTCGCCTTGCATTGTAGCATAGAGAGGGCCTCACCTGTCACTCCCATTCTATCTTATGTTACCTGTCACCGAGAGGCCAACACCCCGCCACTCTGTTCAGTGGCCACATTGCCCCCTCGCGCCAACGCATAGTTAGAGCCTCTCACGCCGTTTGGCATTTAGCACCAAACCTATGTTTAATTGTTTCGCCTTCTTTGGCATTAGCTAGTATGCCAGCTCACACTCACGCATACACACACACACATTGGGTAGTGTATGCGCTGTTTTCTTCGTCTCTCTCTTAGCAGGTCTCCACTGCCTGGCGCTGGCGTGCTATTTTTCCACCTGGCTCTCTGGCTAGGTCTGGTACTCATCACGCTGTGGAGTTTCGGCTACTCCCTCTCATGTCCTGGTCTCTTCCTCACTTTGCTGTGTTTCTCGCCAGTCGACTTATTCCATCCCTAGCAGCCTTTTCGGTCAGCTGAATTCTCAGCATCTGTCTGCCTCCACGGGTGACGCTGTTGCCCGAGGGGCCCCCGAGTTTGCTTTTCCATCCTCCGCTACTGTTGTGTATAGGGCGGTTTCAGATTGGCAGTTTTGGGTAATTGGCGTCTGCTGCTCTGGCTGGATCCGAGCCGGACTTCCTGCACCTTTTTCATACGATCTCTCCTGTGCCTCCTCTACGCATTCCTCTTGGCTCTGCCTTCGGCCTCTCCCATAGCCGCTGCTGTCCCCTACGTATCGCGGTCTCCTAGCGGACTACCAGCCTTCTTAGCTCATGGTTGTCATTTTTCTCGTCTGGTTCTTTCTATTGACACTCGCGGTACAGGTATTAGGGCCTTCTCCTTTGTGGCTCCTTTCGCGTATTCTGTTACTGTCTTTTGCTAGGTTGTCTGCTTTTGGTTTTCGCTTCTTTTTGCCAACTCTAACTGGCGTCAACTCTACCTATTACAACTTCCCATGCTGTCTCCAACGTGCACGTTTCGCCAGTGAAGCTCATCAGAGGGCCCTCTGATGAGCTTCACTGGCGAAACGTGCACGTCAGGGGCTCTGGACACTTACTGACACATTATTGGTGTCGGCACCTAACTCTCTGCTTATCTATTGATAAATTACCGACATCAAGTTCATTCATGTCCAGCATCTCAGGAGTGCATATTGGAGACTCTTAACACTAATTTTGTGTACTCTGAACATACTTTATTTCTCTTTCTTTTTCCTTTATTATGTTTATGGGGGGAGATTGATAAGACCAGGCATTTTACTAAGGGGTGCCCTCGAAGGCACAAGACTCAGGAATCTTTATTCTATATGCCTTCCTCTGTCACTGTCTGTATATTTTCTACTACCTAGGCAACCTGTTCAAAAAACTGTTTGTAAACCCTCTCTTTATACTTTGACCTATTATTTAGATGCAGCTAGCACTTAGGCAACTTGCGTGACTCTTAACCGGTATATTTTCTACTACCTAGGCAACCTGTTCAAAAACTGTTTGTAAACCTTCTCTTTATACTTTGACCTATTATTTAGATGCAGCTAGCATTTAGGCAACTTGTGTGATTTTTAACCGGTTAACTGCTGCATGTCAGCAGTCCTTCACAGGTGAGCTACTACTTGGTGCTCCACTGTGGTCAAGCATAAGTTAACATCATTCAGTGCAGGCAGCCGTTGTTACACTAGAATATACTGCTAGGTATCTTGCAGAAAAAACGGAGCCAGGTCAGCAACCCCTTATTTTATACTTTACTGCTTGACAGCAATCTTTAATTTATTATCAAAGTGCTGCTATGGTCTAGGCAGCTTTTGTGATATTTAACTGGCTAATCGCCGTCTGTCAGAAATCTGTCTTAGCTGAACCATTATCTTTAATCTTTCCGAGGTTAAGCACCATAGAACCAGTGGCGTACATACCAGGGTCGCAAGGGTCGCGGCTGCGACCGGGCCCGGCCCACCAGGGAGCCTGGCCGCCCCTACGACCCGGTATGTAGCCACAGGGCCAGCCTCTTCTCCTGGGGGGCCCAGGAGCCGACCACCCCAGGGCCCCCCGAGGCTGGCCCTGCTGACACCAGGAAGGCAGGTGGCCGGTCGGGCAGGCAGGCGGGCGCGCGAGGGAGCACTCAGTGCTTCCTCTTCAGCTCCCTCGCGCACCGCACTGATGCCGGAGCCGGAAGATGACGTCATCTTCCGGCGCCGGCATCCCTACGCGGCGCGCGAGGGAGCTGAACAGGAAGCACTGAGTGCTCCCTCGCTCGCCTGCCACCTAGACAGCCAGCCTGCCCGCCCGCCCAGCAGCACCACTGGACCCCAGGGAATCCCCCCAGCACTCCAAAAGGTAAGGAGGCTGGGGGGATTACATTTAAAAAAAAAAAACATGTTTGAGTGTTAGAGTGTGTGTGTTAGTGTGTGTTAGTGTATTTGTGTGTTAGAGTGTGTGTTAGTGTATGTGTGTGTTAGAGTGTGTGTTAGTGTGTGTTAGAGTGTGTGTGTGTTAGTGTGTGTTAGTGTGTGTTAGAGTGTGTTAGTGTGTTAGTGTGTGTGTGTTAGTGTTAGTGCGTGTGTTAGTGTGTGTGTCAGTGAATGTGTCTGTTATTGGGGGTGTGTCTGCTAGTGAGTGTGTTACTGTGTGTGTCTGTTACTGAGTGTGTTTGATGTCTGTTAGTGAGTGTGTGTTTGTCAGTGAAAGTGTATGTTTTGTAAGTGAGTGTGTATGTATGTCTGTCGCTGAGTGTGTCTCTGTCAGTAAATGTGTGTGTCTGTTAGCTAGTGTGTATGCGTCTGTTCGTGAGAGTGTGTGTGTGTGTCTTCAGCATTTACCTTTCTCCAGCGTCGGACTCCCCAGTGTCCGCCACTCAGCTCCGAAATGCACATGCGCGGCAAGAGGCGTGCGCGCATTTAAACCACCCATAGGAAAGCATTACTCAATGCTTTCCTATGGACGTTCAGTGTCTTCTCACTGTGATTTTCACAGTGAGAATCGCGGAAGCTCCTCTAGCAGCTGTCAATGAGACAGCCACCAGAGGCTGGATTAACCCTCAGTGAAACATGTTTTCAGCTGCAGGGTTAAAACTAGAGGGACCTGGCACCCAGACCACTTCATTGAGCTGATGTGATCTGGGTGTCTGTAGCGGTCCTTTAAGTGTGTGTGCATACCGCGGTCGCGGGGTCGCAGCCCTGCAACCCCTGCGACCAGGGGCCCGCCACCATGTGTTGCGACCCCAACTCGGCGCGGGGGGGGGGGGCCCACGGATCAATTTTTGCACCGGGGCCCCATGGGTCAAGTGTACGCCACTGCATAGAACATTATCAATTATTGTATGTGGAGTTAACCCATGTCGCTAGTTGTACTATCATGTAGGGATTTACTTATCCATATCTTTTAACTATTGACAGCACTGGTTTAGCAGTTGTCTTATCTCCCCTCCTCTTGTTACAGCTATTAGTGATATATAATATAGTATCACTTCTATTACTTGGGAATACACTGTTATATTGTAGCTAAACAGTATTGCTTCAGCATTAGTGTTATTATGTATACACTTTTACAGCTTGTATAAGTAGTCACAGAGTTTTACTCGCTGTATAGTCTCCATTTACTCCTGCTGTTCATATTATATATATTTTTTTTCTTTTTTATATTTTTATTTTAGATTTATTTATTAAAAGTTACTTTTTAACCTACAATCTTCTCAGTAAATCATACACAGGTAGAATGGCATTTTTTTCTTTTTTGTTTATTCTCTATGATACATTTAATGCTTGTTTCATTGGGTGGGGGTTAGTGCTGGGCTAGTAAACATGGGACACTCCAGGCTCCCACACACATTAGATGCACTGTGTAGGTTAGGTTACAGTTAGTTATACTGGGTGGGTTTATATTATTAGAGGGACACTCCAGGCTACCACACACATTGGGTGCACTGTATATATTGACAAGTATAACACACTGTAAGCTAGGTGACACAGGGGTTTGTCAAGCCAGTGGCTTCCTACTGTGAAGTCTGTAGATAAGCCTGCAGTATGTCTATGGTAATACTGGTCATGTTTTTTTTTTTTTTTTTACTAAGCATTGAAATAAAAGGTTTTGGTCAAAATATGCAATTTCAGTTCAATAGGAAAACAGAGCTGTTGACCGTTTGATTATTTTAAAGCAGATCTGTCCATTTCAGTGGTGTTTGCACGTTTTGTGACTG
>OW240915.1:14169175-14186579 GCA_933207985.1 Pelobates cultripes
TTAGAGGCTGATTGGGAAAACAAGGAGTAAGAGAGCTAGGTGAGTACATATTTCAATGTTGGTTGGGTAAGTACCCTCCTAGAAGGTGAAACCCGAATTCATGGGATTGAAAGCATGCACTGATCAAATTAAAGGACCACTCTAGGCACCCAGACCACTTCAGCTTAATGAAGTGGTCTGGGTGCCAGGTCCAGCTAGGTTTAACCCATTTTTTCATAACCATAGCAGTTTCAGAGAAACTGCTATGTTTATGAATGGGTTAAGCCTTCCCCCTAATCCTCTTGTGGCTGTCTCATTGACAGCCGCTAGAGGCACTTGCGTGCTTCTCACTGTGATTTTCACAGTGAGAGCACGCCAGCGTCCATAGGAAAGCATTATGAATGCTTTCCTATGTGACCGGCTGAATGCGCGCGCAGCTCTTGGCGCGCGTGTGCATTCAGCCGACGGGGCGGAGAAGAGGAGGATCAGAGGAGGAGAGCTCCCCGCCCAGCGCTGGAAAAAGGTACGTTTTACCCCTTTTCCCCTTTCCAGAGCCGGACGGGAGGGGGTCCCTGAGGGTGAGGGCACCCTCAGGGCACTATAGTGCCAGGAAAACGAGTATGTTTTCCTGGCACTATAGTGGTCCTTTAATGCAGGATCCAGTCTGAACCATTCACTGAGAGGGGATTTACAGCTCACAAGATACCCCAAACCACCATGAGATTAACCCCTTAAGGACTAAGGTTATGGCCATGATAAACGGTGTAAAGGACACAGTTATTTAACACATGAAGCATGGTTCCACTGAGATTCCATATCACAATAAGCAGTACATCCCATGCTGACATAATGTCTTTAGAGACCAATTCTGGTGGCAACAAAGTTAAATATTTGATCCTTAGGGAGTTAATTGGTCCAGACGTTGGGTATAAGTGTTGACCAAATCTGATTGGGCTCCAACATTAACCAGAAAGTGTTTCTGTAAAAATATGCATCCCCCCCATTCTCACACCTTCTCAAAATGTCTCACCTGCCTAAAATGGCATCCTAAAACACTGATACGATGGGGCTATGTATTAAAGGGACACTGTAGGTACCCAGACCACTTCAGCCCATAGGGACTTCCGGGTTCTTAGATGACTTTCGGTCGTCTAAACGATGCATGTCCGTTTAACGCTATGCATGAGGACCTCTAGCGTCTATGTAATCTCCATGGATAAGCATTGAATAATGCTTTACTATGGTGAGATCCTAATGTGAACGCAGCCATTGCCGCACATGTGCATTAGGTCTCCCCCGTCAGAGGGGGATGAGCGTGGGCGGAGCCTGACCCAGCACCGAAGGACATCACTTCAGCGACGTGGGAACCCCCTTCAGCGACGTGGGATCGGGAGCGGGAGGGAGGGGAACACTCCAGGATTCTACAGTGCCAGGAAAACGGGTTTATTTTCCTGGCACTACAGAATCCCTTTAATGTGCAGTGTTCTGGAAAGTGGTCTAAAGTACTAAAAGGGGTGCAGTCAACATGGAAACCAGTGGAACCAAAAGACTAATTTTATATCTTTAGATCACTTTTCAGGACATTTTTACACCTTATTTGCCATTATAAGGAACATGGGATCTCTGGGACCCCAGCCCACCTCTTCCTACTCGTGTTCTGCCAGTCTTTGCAATAAACCCAAAAAAAGTTTAAGGCAGATTTATTGAATAAAAGGCAATGTTTCAGCTCAGAACGAGCGTGTCTCAAGCTTACACCTTTTCTTGTTCAATACCTTGGACATCTTTTGTGTGCCCAGTCCACTATTCTGTTTAAATAAAGTCGTTGGACACTCCCTTTAGGATGATTGTAAGCTTATTAGGGCAGGGCCCCCTTCATCTACTGGACCCGTAGGTCAAACAGGTTTTGTTAGAATTAAATGTGTGTCTTGTTTACAGCGATGCGGAATATGTTGGCGCTATATAAATACTTGTAAGTTTCTCTTGTGTCTCTGGCGAAGCTATCCTGGCAACGGTAGGGTTATTAATTCCATGCAGGGAGTATGCAAGGAATGATTGTGACCTACTTACTGTGCAGCTTAAAACACTCGCCCGAAAAAAATCAGACTGGTCCTAAATCCCTCCCCAACGCACTGCGTAATACCAGCAATCTCCCACACTCTCTGGGTAAAACTTTTAAATACTTGGAAACATTAGGACACGTTATACATAAACACTCTAATTAATAATAATTAATAACAGATCCCTCGGAATGGTGAACAGACTTCATGCATGCTACTTGCAGTTTGAAGGACTGAACAATAGCGGGGGGAGGAAACAGGGTCTACCTTCCGTCTGCCCCTCGGAAACAACAGCCGTAAAACGTGGCCCTCTGGACCCAGAATGTTCATAAACTTATGGTTTATTTCAGTTCTCTTGCTTCAAAAGGGTTAAACCGGCTGCATGGCCCACTTAGACTAGGAAATGGTTATCCACAAAAACAGGAATTGTGAAGAATTTAGAAGAGAATTTAGAATATTAGGAAAAAATATCTGGGTTACGGAATTTTTTTTTCCGGATTAGTAAATAAATCCGACGCACGTTCCTACAGACTGGCGAATCTTGGGCATGATAATACATCTACAGCATGTGTGCCCAATAGGTAGATCCCCAAATGTTGTAGAACTACAACTCCCACGATGCTTCGCATGTCTTTAGAATGACAAAGCACCATGGAAACGGTCGTTTTAAAACATCTTGGGATTTACCTTTTGGGCACTAGAGATCTCGCGATTTGACCTGATACAAGGGTTAAAATCACCGCTGCAGTATGATTGAGCAGGACGGAATTAGAAAATATGCCAGAACTCATCGCAGCACTGACATATAAAGCCTGCCCTAGCAAGCCCAGTGCAGGCAAAAAAACAGCCAGAACCGCATACCTCCCAAAAGTTTAAATAACCAGACGTGTTTGTGGGATGTGACTGGGGGCGTGATCACGAGGTGTGGTTACTGAAACATTTTTGAGAATTTCATGAACTACTGATATCCAAGTAACTGGGGAAGTCACTTGAAACTAAATCTGTCATTTATTTATGCAAACTAATTTCTGTACACACTGGCTATGGTTTACAGCACATTAATGTGGAGCTCTGTGATACCCTCATACACACTGCACATCACTATGAGTTTTATTTCTGTGGAGCTCTGTGATACACTCATACACATTACAGTAAGTTGCAACTCTGTGAAGCTTTGTGATAAACTCATACATATCACTGTGAGTTTTATTTTTGTGGAGCTCTGTGATACACACAAACATCTACTAGGAAAAGTGAGACAGAGATATCTGATAAAGTAGGATATTGAAGGTGTAAACTATATTTAACGAGGACAACTAAGGGTAATGCAAGTCCCACTCAATCTGTTATGAACTATCTCACAGTATGCTCAGCCAGACAAACAGTCTACAGATTTTTTTTTCCATCTTTAGTAAATTCTGAATAAACTGACTTCATAGAAAATATAGCATGTAAGCAGCATTTGGTAGGGCAGCTGGAAATACTGTGGATCACAGCACCCACAAATCTCAGCCAGCTTTGCAATCAATATTCACACTGCACCTGGAGCATTGCTTATCATGGAGTGAAGACTTACCTGCTTTATCTTTGGATGAATTGTCATTAGTCTCCATTCTGCTGGTAACACACAGACAGAGGAAAAGTCAGAGTGCAGAGTCTGCAATTCCTGTAATCCTCAGCCAACACTCTGCCTGGCTCTGCAGTCCTGCCCCTGGCTGAATGCAGTGTGAAGTTAATGGGCAGAGCCTCTCCTCCTAGATCAGCACAGAGCTCCAATCTGAGTCAGTGGATAAAATGAGTACATCTGGTCCATCAGCTTTTTGCTGAGTGATTTGCAGAAGCCCAGCCCAGCCCATCCTACCCCATCCCATTCAGCCCATCCTACAGCCTCTCAATGCTCTGTCTGGGAGGCAAACTACACTCCCCATCCAATGCACTGAACTCAGCTCTGCTCATATCAGGGCTGACTCCTGTGTCCTGCAGATATTTGGGAGATATGTATAAGAAGTGTCTCATTCACTTTTGTGTGAATGTTTTCTTAAATGACACTGTAGGCAAACAGACGACCTAATCTCATTGAAGTGGTCTGGGCGCATTGTCCCTGTTCCCCTTCGTTCTGCTATGTAAAATTGCAGTTTCGGAGAATGTTTACACTGCGGTGCTAAGAAAACCTGCCAGACAGCCACTAGAGGCGCTTCCTGCTGTTTAACTCTGTGACACGACAACGCTGGGCGCCCTTACGCTTTGCATAAGGACGTCCAACATCTTTAAACTTGCCGTAGGTAAAGCATTGACTTCATCGAATGCCTAATCCATGCGCAGTGCTCGCCGATTATGCACATTACAGAGCCCGAGCCAGTGCCAAAAAACAAGGGGGTTAAGAGTGTTTTTAACCCTTTATTTATCATCGGGGGAAAGGTGGCGGGGAGCACTAGGGACGCTGTAGTGTAAGAAATACTGTTTTGGATAGTGTATCTTTACGTATATAACTATAAAACCGACGGTCAAAATAATCAGTGTTTCTACAATAAAAGCCGCACTTGCAGTCTGATTTTTGTAGCCCTTTAAAAGAAAGGAAGATTGAAAGCTGGGTACTTGTCACAGAAAACTCTGAAAGAGCAGGAAAAAACTGTCAGTCAAAAAGGCATATTTTTACCTTTTTTAAATACTTCAGCAGCTCTATTATTATATACCAAGGAATGGTGCACACAGGAGAAATATTGGTGCAAACAGAAGATGTAACAAAATTTTGGGGAGAAAACAGCGCTCCATGTTTTATACAAACCCCCAATTTATTCCTCTGCAACCTATACCGACGTTGGGAATCACTGACACGGCGTACATATGGATCCTGGTTCAGATGGGATTGTTTAACACTTTGTATGCTGGGTACAAAATCTATTATTTGACAAACTTTGACATGTATCTCTATGCAGTTTTAAATGTAATCTAGTTTGCTTGAGTGGATTGTAAGCTTGTGGTTGCAAGGCCCTTTTTAACTCATTCCTGATTACATTAATTTGTCCCCATTGTAAAACGCTGCGGAATATGTAGGCACTTTATAAGGTTTATTAGGCACTTTGATCATGATATTAAATCCAACATCTGGTACTTACCTGGTATCCTTGAACAATGAACTCCCCTCCTGGTCCCCATTTAAAGTGACACTCCCCTTTTTAAATACAACAAAAATTAAAATGTAAATCACTTTTTAGTAGATATTCCCCAAATGAAAACATGCATACTTTTATTTATGATTTTTTTTTGTTTTGGGTATATCTAAAAACATCTTGCAAAAGCTGCAGCTCTCTTGTCTGCAGCCTTTGCAAGCCCTCCCCCTCTTCCCCAGCATTTACTTTCAGTGCGAAGCCTCTAATATTGAGCCGCAAGGGTGCTTGGAAGTGCCTACATGCACTCAGAGCCAGGGACACAGAGGGAAACAGGCACTCACGCTCACTAGCTCACAGTGACTTGGGGGACAAGTCAGGCGCGCTCTACAAGAGCATACTTGCTTTCCCGTTAAATCTATGAAAAAAACAAGCAAATGTACATTTATTTATTTTTTATATTCTTTATTTATAGCGTGCAAGATTATACAAACATGTTTAAGTATGTCAGGACAGCATAGACAAGCATTTTTAGGTAGATACACATGGTTACATTGTCATGGCACATGAGAAAAACTGCACATTTTATATTAAGGGTAGGCAAGCTAAGCGAACTAAGCATTTTGCTCCATTTTTAGATAAAGTGATGGTAACATGCTAGTTGTATTTAACAGGAGAAGTCCCCTAGGACGCCACTAACTGGTTAGAGGCATAACATGGTGAAATAAAAATAATAAAATAAAATCTCAGAAACTCAAAGACAGCAAAGGAGAGTGCTTGAGTGGTAGGCAATGACCATCTCCCCATCTAAGCAGTATTGGGGGGATAAGTCCCTTCTGGCTCAGGTCAGCCTATGCTGACCAAGGGGATGACACAGTCTCGCTGCCAAGGTGAGTACCGTGAACTTCCAGGTCTCGAGGTGAGCCGGCAGATCAGGCCACATATCACAGTCGGGGATCCTCTTTGGATCTCCGGGAAGGTAAGGGACCCAGCAGAAGATTGTAGCTGTCCAGCTGCCTTACATTGGAGTGATGGGTGCTTCCTTTTCTGGTGCCATTTTGGGGCCTGCTTTACTGCCAAGGCCGTGGGTTTCTGCTGTGGGATGTACACCGACTCATCTTGCTCAGCATCCTCCACAAGTTCTCGAAGATCTCATTAAGCTTGGACCAGGTATCATGTGGTTTTTCTGCGCCACCAGGGAACCATGAGGCATCCGCCACGTTGGATTTTCCACTAGAGTAGTTGTCAGCCTCTGTGGCTTCACCCCGGGGTGTAGCCTCCCAGGGATGGACCAGGATCACCAATTCGAAGCCGGTTAGAGGGGGCTACAAACCACAGTTTTATGTAGTGTAGGAGAGGAGCTCATGCAATGCACATCCTTCCACCATGTCAGTCAGGCCCTGCCCCCAATGTACATTTTTTTTATTTAATGTGCTTTCAAAAATGATCCCTCCTCCACTTGTCAATCTTCCTCTTTAACCCCTCAAGCACCAAACTTCTGAAATAAAAGGGAATCATGACGTCAGACATGTCATGTGTCCTTAAGGGGTTAAAGAATACTCCAAGCACCATAACCACCACACCAAGCATCATATGCACTGCCCCTCCGCCCCATTGTAAGGAGTCAAATAATTTCTGAATGGTTCGACTTCTTCCCAAGGGTCCGCCAGGCACTGCACCCCACCACCACTACCATCGGCCAACAACCGGAGGTTCCTTACCGGATACTTCTGTTAGCTCTTCAGAGCTAAACCCTATACAGCCATTTTCTGGTGTAATCTATTACACAGGAATATAAATAGGTTAGAAGGGCAGGAGTCCCAATCAAGGCTATTGCATTACCAGTTTGTTTTGTAACAAGCTAAAAATGGCTATAAAACCAACCTTTATTCCAGTGCAAGGTCAGTCTCCATAGAGCAGCAGCTCCACTTCCAATTAAGTCATCAATAAAACTAGCCTTACCCTAACCCCTCTATTTAGCCTACAATTTGCAAGTTGGATCTCAAATCACCAGAACGTGTTGCTCAGCGAATGAAGTAAAAGTGCGTGATGGCGTTTTGACTACACACATTTTGTGTTGCTATCGGTTTTCCCACGGTTTTAAATGCAGACTTTCTACTTGCAATATATGAGTGACAGTATAGGAAAGCCAAACACTTTCACCCAGATTAATGACTTAGCATTTCATAAACATAGGATTCCTGAGTATTTGGAGTATTTTCTATAATAAGCAAACTTGGTTGATTCACTGTCTGCACCAATCATGCTCCATAAATCCTAGGTGATTTGATATAAGAACAGATCATTACGAGTGAATGTAACGTGTGGATAGTTAGTTAAATTTCTTCCTGAGAATCTTAAACATTAAAACATGTTATGCACTAAACAGTAAATTGTAGTGAATTGAAAATTGCAATAGTTCAGCCAAAATAATTGATTTGTTAAAATACTCTTATTTTAACCTACATTCTCCAATTTGGTTTTCAATTCAATATGATTAAATTTTTTATCCACAAAACTTTAAAAAGTTACTAAACATTTATACGTTTTAGAAATACAAAAAAAAAAAAAACAAACAATGCTGTGTTGGGTATTATTCTTTAGTAGTGATTCTCCAGATCACTACCAAAATAGTTTTTAATTTTTTTTTACCTCTATTCCACACCCCTTCCTGACGTCACAGCATCTGATGCGCAGTCCAATTAAAGGCTTGTAATAGAGAAGCCTCTGACTGGACCCTTTAGCTGGCTCAGAGCACATGAACCATTTAACTGGCTCACAGTGCAGCTGACAGTCAGTCTGGCCCAAACTATCAGCACCATGCAGGGTGCAATCCTAATGCCCACGACACAATGCGAGTATGTTTAATGATGTGCTCGTTCTGTGCTGCCCGGGGCCAGACGTGGGACACCAGGGAACTAACACAAGACAGTACCCCAAAATTGGGACTGTCCCACCAAAAGTGGGACAGTGGGTGGCATGCACAAATGTATGTACTAAAGTGAGAATTGTCACTAATGAAAGGAGATTTCAGAGTGAATTTCAAATATAAAACAAAAATAGCAGAAGTGGACACATAGCTGATGAAGAATTTTTCAAGCCCAGCTATTTTGACCTTACATTTTCAGCGCACTTTGAATTCTTGACAATCCTCACTTTAGCTAATAACCATGAAAGTATTTGTTGTAAGTCACACAATTCCTACACCTTTTTTTTTTTTTTTTTTACCTTGAGGGAAGTGGTTCACTAATTGAGCACCATACTTGGGGTAATTTTAATTTAACTACAAATCGTCAGAGATTGACCATGAAACTTCAAGTTTTGGAGAAAGTAGCCAACATGTAAAACTGTTTTCTTTGGTTCATACGTGGTTGTGTTTGATATGAAATCAAATATGTTGTTGAAAATAATATGTTATTTGTTAAAATTGGAATCTAAACATATACACAACTCCAGTATTCCTGAAAGACAAAGTTAATTCTCAAAGCATGAGATCGGGAGACTTGTGATGGATCAAAACACTGATGCCAACTGTCTTGATGCTTTAACCATGCGCACACTGTGTGCTGATAGCTAACGGAATAGCTGACATGTTTCATAACAGCAGCAATATTTAATAGAAAGCTAAAGTTATCATAGCAGGAGCACTGCTGAAAATGAGATCATGTAAGGGAGACCTAAGAGAGGGTTAGGAAGATTTTTGGGAGGTTTGTGAATTTAGGATGCCGATGACAGGCATTGCTAGTTACAATATAAAAAAGGCTTATCCCCTTGACATTTAGCATCCTCCCTCAAACCTCACTGTAGCTTGTTGCTGACTGCCAACGATTGGAAAACAAATCTGAAGAAAAGCCTGTTACATTGTCAAATCAGGAAAGGCCTGTTTTTAATATGCATTGAGTCCATTATCTACTCAAGTTTGGACATTTGCTTCAGGGGTATCGCAAGGTCATGAGGCGCTGGGGAGAAAATCTCGTATTTGCTCCTCCCCCAAACCATTCTTCCATGCCCTCTACACATTGTATGGCCCTTAATGCCTGGGAATGTTTATTAATAATAATATTAAAGGTGTTTGTGGAACCATTAATTCTAATACCAAAATACCAAGAATTGTAATATCTAGGATTCTAGGCCCACAAAGCAGATTTGAAAAGAGTTGGAACTGAGATATTTTTAGTTCAGTTGATTTGGCCTAGGTTAGTCTTTACTGCGCTAATCCTTTGCATAACAAACACTCCATGTGGACCAGCATATCTATGTATATACAGTCACACACAGAGCATAGTCGAACACAAAGCATGCGTGGGATAGGCATAAGGCTATACTAGATATCAGATGAGGCCAGGGACTAATGAAAGTATTTAGAAAGTTGGGCAGACTAGATGGGCTGAATGGTTCTTATCTGCTGTCACATTCTATGTAACACAAGTTTTACTGGTGGAAGTAGGAAAGGAAGCGAGGGTCCCTGGTGTCTAGTGGTGGGGAAGTATGGGCACTGCGCGTGGCACAGTTTTCAGGTCGTGGATGCCGGCATGTTGCTCTGCACCTGTTGCATGTATCAGACAGAGACGCAGCTAGATGTTGGCAGTGTGCCAGGAGGGGGGGGGGCTTTGTTGACCCTGCAATGCCCCTCACTTCAGCCCCCGGAGACTATTGACCCACTCTTCTTCCCCTTCACTACACTCATGATTTGCTTTATTTGATAATGATAGCTAAAAAAAAAGTATTTTAAAAGAATAAAATAATTATCTAACCCTGCCTGTTCATTGGATAAGGTAAGATAAAAGATGTGAAACATTTAAAAAGTAGATTTTTTTTACTAGGACGCCTCCTGGTATCTCTTCCTGCTTGAGGTTGCTGGCTCTGGCCTCTTCCTGCACAATTTATTTAATTTACATAGTGGCATAGAGAGTAAAATACAATTTTATAAATGGTTCAGAATTGTTTTAAAATCAAGTAGCACAACCCATAACTAGCATTTAGTTAGATTTCACTATGTGGTAAAGAGGGAGAGCTTCTTCTTTTAGATTTGGGGCTGCGTAAAGCACAGCATGGGGTTTCGTATGAGTGAAGAGGAATGTGAACATATAAGTTGGTAAGGTGAGTGATGCATATTAGGTAGGTGGGTGGCACATGGCTGAGATAGGGGTGTGCCACATGGACGAAAGGTGCAAGTCACAAGGCTGCTTCTTATGTGACATCAGACAGACTTTTGCCTTCTCAGTGAATAAGTCTGAGAGATTGGTGACCTGTGTTGGTCAAAGGGCAGGAGCTCTGACTCTCCTAAATGTCATTATATTATAAACAATGGGCAGCAAAAGGTAGAAATCGCAGGTAAATGTTAAACCACCACTGCACACTAAATATTAATTAAAAAAAACAAAACATAAAATCACTATTTTGTATATTTATCCTAATTAATACATTCACGCATTTGTTCTGCATGTAGTCAATGGGGTATATCTGGAGAAAAACGTGCAAAACCTGCACTTCTGCTGACTGTAACCTTTGAAAGGCCAATCACAGGCTGCTCGTTGAGTTTTCTATTTTCCAGTTTTTCTCATTGAGAAAGAGGGGTTTTAACCCTTTCACTGCCGCACGGGGGTGTAAAAGGCGGGTACCTAGTAGTACAACTCTACAATGCTAGGAATACAGACTTGTATTCCTAATGTTATAGTGTTCCTTTAATCATGCAGATCGTGATATGATCGACAATATAATGCTGAATGTTTCACGCTCAGCCTGATATTCACTAACCCACAGACTGTGAGCAGGTGACAAGGAAATTGAAACTTTTAGGCCAAGATGTCCAAAAAATGAAACAATATAACCTAAGTACAGTTTTTCCAGTTAAACTATTTTGCTGTAACATTTGTGAATTACTGACAATAAAGCCACGTTAGAGTTACACAGACGCACCGTCCCAGGTGTAGAAACACAGAGAGATGTCACTAAGCCAGTGAATGTGGACTTGCATTATTTTGGTGATCATGTTACACCCAGACCAGTTAAACAAGATCCGTTGTACAGAGTTCATTCTTCCTTTCCCTCAAAATAGAAATGTACAAGACTTGGCGCATGCTACAATAAGGTTGGCACACCGTGTTTTATTGTGTGAAACCAGTCCGGTCTGCTGGGCCCAAGACTTCGAGTTATGTTTAGAAATACTGCAGATACTCAGAGAGCTGTTTTTTTCTCCGGTTAGGAATGTAGGCATTATACGGGTGTGGTTATCACAGGAAAACCCCACCAGGCTGTCCCAATGGACGTTTTTGTATTCTGCTGATTAATCGACAAGGAATGTGGCAACAATTTAAAGCTGAATCCTCTTTAAATGTGTTTAATCTTGTTTGCAGTACATACATGCTCGTATCTTGAAATGCACAGTCAGACATGGGCTGCAATTCTCATAATTCTTATACATTAGAACTAACAGTCACAACAGTCAGTTACTAACAGTAACAAATATTGCTTAACATTTAACTTGAAATGCAAAAAGTAAGAGGAGGCCTATGCATACCTCCCAAGTGTCCCTATTTAGCAGGACAGTCCCTATTTTAAGCCCAAGTATCTCTGCCCCTCTTTTTTCTCCTAATGTTGGTCTTTTCTAGGAGCCCCATATTGTTGGTGTGTCTGAGTGTATAACAGAGCTCCACAGTAATAATACTCCCAGTAATGTGTCTGAGTGTATAACAGAGCTTCACAGCAATAATACTCCAAGTAATGTGTCTGTGTATAACAGAGCTCCACAACAATAATACTCCCAGTAATGTGTCTGAGTGTATAACAGAGCTCCACAACAATAATACTCCCAGTAATGTGTCTGAGTGTATAACAGAACTCCACAGCAATAATACTCCCAGTAATGTGTCTGAGTGTATAACAGAGCTCCACAGCAATAATACTCCCAGTAATGTGTCTGAGTGTATAACAGAGCTCCACAGCAATAATACTCCCAGTAATGTGTCTGAGTGTATAACAGAGCTCCACAGCAATAATACTCCCAGTAATGTGTCTGAGTGTATAACAGAGCTCCACAGCAATAATACTCCCAGTAATGTGTCTGAGTGTATAACAGAGCTCCACAGCAATAATACTCCCAGTAATGTGTCTGAGTGTATAACAGAGCTCCACAGCAATAATTCTCCCAGTAATGTGTCTGAGTGTATAACAGAGCTCCACAGCAATAATACTCCCAGTAATGTGTCTGAGTGTATAACAGAGCTCCACAGCAATAATACTCCCAGTAATGTGTCTGAGTGTATAACAGAGCTCCACAGCAATAATACTCCCAGTAATGTGTCTGAGTGTATAACAGAGCTCCACAGCAATAATACTCCCAGTAATGTGTCTGAGTGTATAACAGAGCTCCACAGCAATAATACTCCCAGTAATGTGTCTGAGTGTATAACAGAGCTCCACAGCAATAATACTCCCAGTAATGTGTCTGAGTGTATAACAGAGCTCCACAGCAATAATACTCCCAGTAATGTGTCTGAGTGTATAACAGAGCTCCACAGCAATAATACTCCCAGTAATGTGTCTGAGTGTATAACAGAGCTCCACAGCAATAATACTCCCAGTAATGTGTCTGAGTGTATAACAGAGCTCCACAGCAATAATACTCCCAGTAATGTGTCTGAGTGTATAACAGAGCTCCACAGCAATAATACTCCCAGTAATGTGTCTGAGTGTATAACAGAGCTCCACAGCAATAATACTCCCAGTAATGTGTCTGAGTGTATAACAGAGCTCCACAGCAATAATACTCCCAGTAATGTGTCTGAGTGTATAACAGAGCTCCACAGCAATAATACTCCCAGTAATGTGTCTGAGTGTATAACAGAGCTCCACAGCAATAATACTCCCAGTAATGTGTCTGAGTGTATAACAGAGCTCCACAGCAATAATACTCCCAGTAATGTGTCTGAGTGTATAACAGAGCTCCACAGCAATAATACTCCCAGTAATGTGTCTGAGTGTATAACAGAGCTCCACAGCAATAATACTCCCAGTAATGTGTCTGAGTGTATAACAGAGCTCCACAGCAGTAATGTGTCCACAGAGCTAATAATACTCCCAGTAATGTGTCTTTAAACCACAATAAATGTGTTTAGAAATCCATCTGTGTAAATAAGAATCATTGTTCTTGTTGGAAATTACATTTTAGTTGGATAAATTGTTATTAGTAAATCATCTAAAATTTCTCAGAACACTCCCTCCCCTGGCTACACCCCCAATCACACCCCTAAAATGAAAGTGTCCCTCTTTGTCCATTTGAAATATTAGGAGGTGTGGCTTATGTCACCCTAGGGTAAGAATGTAACACATGCCCTTTGTGAGTCCAGTTTAGTCAATTCTGTAATTTTTACAGATTCATTGGGCGTGAAGCTATTACATCACCTGTAATTAATCATTTGGGATTCACTAAATAAAACGTACCATTCTTAAAATATATATATTTTAGAGGCTTACTTATAAGTGTATGGGCTCATCCCCTCGTCAAACCATTTTATAGAATTTTCCCTAGATTCTTGTCTCTCTGAATATTAAGCACATACAACAATTAATGTGAAAACCTGTATTTCTACATGACTGCAGACCCATTAACCCATCCGTTGCCCAATAAACACACAATACCTGTATAATGGATAAGGGCAACGGCCACAGCTTTATTTAACATTTTTGCCAGCAATAATACCAACTGTCAGCTGATGGGGTGATTCATCCATCAGACAGATCTCACATCCTTTTACCAGAGTCCAAAGCAGCCTGCCTTCCACCTTCAGCCCAAGTAGACTGCGACTCCCCAATCCGACTTGGCACTTGCCTTCCCATGCGCTGGCCAGGTATTCCGCTGTGACAAAACAAAAACAGAGCTCCTGTCAGATATCTCCCTTCCTGCTGAGTGTCAAGGGCCCACCCCCAGCTTCACCTATATACCGGTCCCCTTTACTACATATGTATCCCATTTAATCCATACCCCATTCCTGGGCAGCAGTCATGTATTTCCCTTCCTTAGCCAGTCCAGGGAAACCCTTTATCATTCTGGATGGCTATGACAGTATGACTGCACATAGATTTTTGAGACCTGAACGGGGGCTAACCGAAGGGCAAGTTACTGAGCTTCTCTACGCTTTTGTCTGTTCTCAGAGTTCTCATATTTTCTGCTTTTGTTGCACTAACTTGGCTCTTCCAGGAAATCCAGACGTGGACCCCATTCTCACTGTGTTAGGGGGGTATCACAAGAGATGGGACTCCTTGTATGTGTTCCCCTAATTATACTTTGTATCGTCTAATGTTTCCCTGCATTCACATGGAATTGTTCTCTTCTGTTCGGTTACCGAACAGATTCTGTGGGGTCACCTTGTTCGCAAATCATGTTAAGGCTTGATTGGACGATTGTGCTTGTCCCATTCTAAATATGATTTTAAAAAAGAGGCTTGAGTATTAATCTTTCGGTAGGTATTAATATCTCTTTTGGATATGATATTGGAACACAAGACATATGGCAAATGAGAGTTAGTTTATACTGAAACCAGACTTCCAGGCCACTTATGTGTGAGTTCTCACACCTTACAGAGTAGCTCTGCTGGGTTCCCTGCTTCAAAAAGGAATTTAGGTTGTAAGCTCTGACCTCCTGTACAATCAAACTAACCCCTTTTAACATTGACAATACCACCTCTACCAGGCAGCCAGTTCATATATGCACGAACATAAGTTTAATTTTACCAAACCGATCTACGAGGCCCAAAGAAGGCCCAAACAATCGTCCGGGGTTACTGTATCCCTCGTGCAGAGAGAACTTGCCAGCATTCCATTTCCGGACTGCCCTTATTGGTTGGATCAGTGTGATATGCAAATGGTATAGGTTCTCTTCGTAATAACACAAATAAGCAAAATATTTTTTAGACCTAAAAAGGGACTAACCGAAGGGCAAAACTGGGTTTCTTTAAGTTTTGTCCGTTCTCATGTTCTGTCTTTGTAGCACAATGCATTGTTGACATTTTTACTCTTGAGAAAGTGAGATCAAGTAATGTTTAAAGCATAATTATCTTAATCCAATTAGGATAAAAGCTTTAAACAAATTGTTATAATGACAGTCAGCTGTTTCTGCTTCTGGTTTAATCACCACTTGTTATCTCTTGGACAAGTCTCAAAAATTGCTAGAAAAAAGACACAAGAATATAAAAAGATGTAGTGGTTATCACACTTAACACTTACGGTACATCTTCAACCCCTGAGCAGATAAGGTTTTATAAAAACAAACAATGTTTCCTGATCCTCGATGGACTGAAATCATATACTGTCCAGGACATTCATGCGTCTCTTTCTTATTTTGCCACCACATACACACAGGTTATTGTGACAGACGTCATACAACTGCCATGAATCTGTAACTATAACACAATTAAACTAAACTCTGTAGATTTGGGGGGAGGCTAACATGATCATTTTATTGTTCACAACAGAAATTGTTAAACTTTTAAAAACTGACCAAAAATCTGCAAATTGCAAAATCGCACAAATCATGTCCTGGTATCCTAAGGACATTTTTAATTAATTTAGTTTTTTTTTTTCTAACAGCAACATTCCTGAAACAAATTTGGCTGAAAATAATAATCCTGATTATATCTGATTTTTATTAAGCTCTTATGAATGCCTTGATTGTGCTTTGTATTTTTTCAGCGTATTGGAATATAATGTTTTTATTTAAATTATTTTGTCCCCCATTCCCAGGGTCTGTAACCTGTTAAATGAGCCACAAACTTTATGAACAATAAAAAACAGCAAAAACACAATAATCTATTTATCAAACAATGAAATGTAGCATTAAATAGGTTTGCTAGGTGTGGAGCTAGGATGGTAGCGAATTTTTTATAGTATACATTGGTGAGCCCGTCAGGTCCTGGCGCTTTCCCGATTGGGAGACGTGTAATGGCTTGGAGGACCTCTTCCTCTGTGATAGGGGCCCTTGGGCTCTCTATCTGTTCCTCATTTAGATTTGGCAGGGATACCCCCTCTAAGTATTGTTCTATGTTCACTTGTAATGGCCAGGGGGTGGCTGGGTCCTGTCCCAAATTGTATAAGGTCGCGCAATAATCTGCAAAGACATCACTGATGTCTTTGGGCATTACCCTTTTTTCCCCTGTCGAGTTCAGGATATGTGGGATTTTTGAGTTTGCGTTCCTGTGTGATAGTCTCCTAGCTAAAAGTTTGCTCGCTCTGTTTTCCTGGGTGTAGTGTGTCGCCTTAAGTTTTCGCATGGTGAATTCCAATTTTGCTAAGTCATATTTCTTAATCTCTTCTAATATTTCTTAATTTGTTCTTTTAGTTGTGGGGTCGGTTTTAGTTGGTTTTGTTTATTTAAGTTGTACAGGGATGTCAGCCATTCTCTCCGTTTTGTTTGGGTTGCTCGTTTTAGTGCGCTAGCTTTCCCTATGAAGAGTCCCCTTATTACCGGTTTGTGTGCTTGCCAGAATGTTTCTGGCGTGATATCTGGTGTTTGATTTGTGGTAAAATAGTGGTAGATGTCGTCTTTTATTTGGTTGCAGAATTGGGGATCTGTTAGTAAAGACTCATTGAGTCTCCACGGGCTGCGGTGTTTATATTCATAAGCTTCTTATAGTTCTAGGGTTATTGGAGCATGGTCCAACCATGTTATGTTGCCTATGGAGCAGTCTGTGAGTTGGTTGAGGAAGGTGCCTTTTATATAAAACCCTTCTATCCACGAGTAAGTGTTGTGCACCTGAGAAAAGAAGGTATAATCCCTCTCCTCTGGGTGCTGCATCCTCCATGCCTCATAAAAGTCATGTTCCCTAAGCAGTCGTGGTAGTGGTTTGCATTCCCTCTTGAGGGCAGCTCATCTGGTAGTGTTGGGCTGCACCGTGGTATCCCATCTGAGGTCTAGCCAGGGCCGGACTGGCCCACCGGGATACCGGGAAATTTCCCGGTGGGCCGCGGCACCTGGGGGCCGGCCGCGTTCCTGGGCCGGCCCTTTAAATACTGCAGCCGCCCGAGCGCTCTGTGAAGAGCGGTCAGGCGGCTGCAGCTTCTCCCCTTCCCCTCCCCTGTAGCGTGGCCGAGCTGCTTGCTGGTCCGCGGTGTCCGGCCGGCCGGCCGCAGTGATAGGAAGGGGCACACTGAGTGTGCACTTCCTGTCAGTCCGGCCGGTTACAGGAAACAGAAACTACTGTTCCGCGCGGAGTTTCTGTTTCCTGTAACAGGCCGGACTGACAGGAAGTGCACACTCAGTGCACA
>OW240915.1:14186679-14250340 GCA_933207985.1 Pelobates cultripes
AGGGGGGAATAAGAAGAGGGGAGGGAGGGATAAGAAGAGGGGAGGGGGGAATAAAAAGAGGGGAGGGAGGGAATAAGATGAGGGGGGAATAAGAAGAGTGGAGGGCGGGGAATAAGAAGAGGGGAGGGAGGGAATAAAAAGGGGAGGGGGGAATAAGAAGAGGGGGGGAATAAGAAGGGGGGGGGAATAAGAAGAAGGGGCAGCTCTATAGGACAGGGCCAAGACAGGGAGCTCTTTCACACTACGCGCGCACACACACACACACAATGCATCCCTATACATACACAGAAACACAACATGCTTCCCTTACACACAGAGAAACACACAATGCATCCATTACACACACACACACAATGCAACCCTTACACACAAAGACAATGCATCCTTTGCACACATACACAGAAACAGACAATACAAACCCGTACACACGCATGCAAACACACACACTTCTTTTCTTACATACACACAGAAACACAATGCATCTCATGCACACACATACAGACACACACCTTGCATTCCTTATGCATACAAACACAGATTCACACAATCAGAAACACATAATACATCCTTTATACACAAATACACACTGCTTCCACTACACACAAACACACTGCATCACCTGCACAAACTGGTAACCCTAAACACTACATACCATAAGCACACATATTAGATCCTCTACAATAACACATAACACATCCCCTACACACTCCACTCCCTGTGAGCGAACTCATGGGTGGGTAGAACTTATGAGTGGGCCTTATGGGCATACTCACCGTCAGACCCTGGGGCCCAGACCTTGAGCTGTGTAAGGGGCCCCCAAAAAATGGAGCTGCTTCCAATTCTCCCAGAACATTGAATTTTGTGACCACAGTTGCAAACAGCCTCCAGAGATCCTGTTCTACACCAGACCAGTGGAGCCAAACTGCAGCCCATCATCATCCTCATCTGCTTGTAAGTAGGCAATCTAGTATATTATTAGTGACACTAATCTATAATTTACCTCACATTAAAGGGACACTATAGCTTAATGAAGTGGTTCTGGTGTCTATAGCTGGTCCCTGCAGGCTTTTTAATGTAAACACACACTGTGTGCAGCACTGGCGTTAGTTCATATGGCAGATCATATGGGTGGGGCATTGTGATGTGACATGTGGGGGCAGCAAATTTTTATTTTGTCTAGGGCGGCAAAAATCCTTGCACCGGCTCTGATCCTGGGCAGGTGCACCAGTCTACTTGACTGGTTTTGCCCCCCAGGCCTAAGGCTGCCAGCCCTCCCCTGGCCGCTGGGGAGGTCTTTTGGCGGCCGCTGGCGGACTTGTCCTGGCGGCCGCTGAGGGAGCTGCGCGAGCTGCGCTGGCTCTGCTCCCCAGCACGCAGCTGAATGAGACCGGCGCCGGAATATGGCGTCATATTCCGGCGCCAGTCTCATTCAGCAGCGCGCGAGGGCGGGAGGGCACTAACACAGGAAGCACCTCTAGTGACCGTCTGAGTGACTGTCACTAGCAGTGTCACTTTGAAGCAATGTAAACACTGCCTTTTGGCTGAAAAGTCAGTGTTTACGTTGAAAAGCCTGTAGGGACATGCTATGACACCAGTACCACCACATTAAGCTGTGTGTGTGCGTCTGCTAGTGAGTGAGCTTGCTTGCATGCGTGTGCCTGCTAGTGAGTGAGCTTGTGTTTTTATGTCAATGAGCTGATGTATATCAGTAAGATTGTTTGTCTATGAGGCTGTGTATCAATGAGCTTGTGTGTGTCACTGAAATGTCAGTGAAATTGCCTGTGTCTGCATGTGCGTATGCTTACTGTATAATTAAACGTTTTACCCTGAAAGGACCAATATTTTATATTAGAAAAAGCAATATATATATTATATATTTAAATATATATATATATATATATATATATAAATAACTCAATCATCTGTCCTGGCAAGACATAGCCTTACATATTACACGCGACAATATATGGTGCAGTGACTTATGGGGCTGGCACAAATTTTTTTTTCCAGGGCTGCTTTGTATCCCCAGTCCGGCCCTGGGTCTAGCATGTGGTTTAAGTCGCCGCAAATGATTGTGACTGGTAGAAATAGTGTGATTACTTTGTGTAGAAAATTCTTTGCTAATGGGAATGGAGACACCCTTGGTTTTGGATGTAGAGGTACTGTGGAACTGTGAGTATTGCTGTGTTGAGTCTGTGCTATGGTGATCGCTTTCTTGAGGTGGGTTTCCTGCAAACACACCACATCAGGATGTTCTTTACGCAGGTCTCTCGTTAGGCAGTACCTTTTTACTGGTGTATTCAGTCCTTTTACATTATGGCAGTATATTTTCAAATTCTATGAGGTAACACAGGGGGTTGTTTGTGCTTTATAACTAGTATTTCTTTACTGTTATCTCTGGGTCTTTGTTTGTTGCCCACCTGCCCCTTTTTAGTTTGTCTCTTGTGTTTGTGAGGTGGACTAGCACTTTGCAGGGCTTGGATGCATGGTAGATCCCATTGTGATCTCCCCTGATGTTGTGCTACCTCTCCCTGATTTCCCCAACCATTTATAAACGCAGTAATCGCACTATATTCACACCCCACAGCAAGGGTTCTCAATGCAGGATTTGTATCCAAACAAATCACCATAACTAATGGGTCTAGGCAGGGATGCCCGTCAATGGGGTTTACTTTGGGGTTTGGTACCTGTCTAGTGGTGGTGCTCCAGAAATACAAATTTCCCCAACCATTTATAAACGCAGTAATAGCACTATATTCACACCCCACAGCAAGGGTCCTCAATGTAGGATTTGTATCCAAACAAATCACCATAACTAACGGGTCTAGGCAGGGATGCCCTCTCTCCCCACTACTATATATCTTACCATTGGAACCATTGGCAGCATCAATACGGGCAGAACCATCCATACATGGCATCACCGTAGGAGATAGAGAGTATAAGCTTAACTTGTTTGCCGACGATACTCTGGTTACAATTACAGAGCCCCTGATCTGCCTACCGAACCTGATGGCGAACGTATAAACATATGGAGCAGTTTCCTACTATAAACTAAACGTAACCAAGATGCAAGCACTAGGGATACACATGGATGAAAGCATCATGACCAGACTGGTCACGGCATTCCCCCTGGACTGGAGACATGACTACCTGACGTTTCTGGGACTTAAACTCACAAAAAACGCCACCCAACTATTCAACCACAACTATGTACGTTTGCATAAAGAATTTACAGAATCCATGCAGGCATGGAGGGGGAAATTTCTATCGTGGATGGGCCGCATAGCGGCGGTAAAAATGACACTTATACCCAAAATCCAATATCTCTTCCGTACACTACAAATACCTATACTAAAACAATACCTAAAAAATATGCAACACACCATCACCACCTTTATATAGGAGGGGGAAAAAGCAAGGGTGGCAGCGGGAACTTTACAACAAATTGTGTGCAGGGGAGGACTGGGCCTCCTGAACTTGACAGCCTATTATAGGGCAGCTTATCTCCATACCATAGCACAAATAAACCACCCAACCAATGCCCCACAATGGGTAACCATAGAATCCCACTGGGCTCCCAGAAGGGATCTACAAGCAATACTATGGCAGCAAAAATGCCCCACACACATCCAGGACAATCTCTTGCCCAGTACCCAAACCCTGTTACAAGTATGGAACAAAATGAGAAACAAGCTGGTGACAAAGCAGCCACTTCCCCTGGCCACACCGATACAAACAATAGGGCTGGAAAGTTGGAGACAAAAGAGACTGAGGGGACACGATAGACATGATGAGTTTCGAAAAACACTGTGTAGGTACCACAAAACTCAAGAAGACACTATCCTGGGGATACCAGGAGCTGATCCTGTCCCAAACAAAAACACTAGACAAGATTATACTAGCATGGCACCATGAGCTAGGACAGACAATCCCAGACGATACATGGTAAAAAGCCTACTCGGCACACCAGGGGCTCACGGCATGCAATACACATCTAGAATTACAACGCAAAATAATGTACCGCTGGTACCTAATGCTGGACAAACTGCACAAGCTGTGGCCCAACACCAGCAACAAATGCTGGAGGTGTGGGAGGGGGTGGGAACAATGCTACACATTTGGTGGTCTTGTGGCCCAACTACTACAAAAAATGCTACCAACACCAAGGTAGATGACCAGGCCCGCCTAAATTAAGCAAAAATAAAGATATTTACTTACCTAATATTCCCAGCGTGGTCGCCGCATATCCACTGGCTGAGATCACTAACATTGATGATCTCAGCCAATCTAATGGTTCCCTATAGGGCAACTCATTGCATTTCTCAGAGCATTCTGTGTCTCCATGCAAAGTATGGAGATGCTGAACGAAGGTCCTGCAATCTTTGTTGGACCTCAACCAGTAAGCCCCTCTAGTGGCATCCGCTAGACGTGTGACAGCCACTAGATGTGTGACAGCCGCTAGACATGATATTAGGCAGCAATGTAAACACTGCCTTTTCTCTGAAGGGACAGGCTATATACCCCAGAACCAATATATTAAGCTGTAGTAATTTTGGTGCCTAGAGTGGATTTCACATTTAAAATCGCTGTTTTCTAATCCCTTTGTGTTTATTAGATATAGAGTACAGTAAATCCAGATTCAATAGTTGTTGATAAGGCTACAATTGTCAATATGGTTTGCTCAAAGTTTTATTCTTTAAATAAACATGTTAATTGAAATGTACTTGATGCCTAATTTATTTATTTTTTGTCCATTTTCATTATACATTGTGTTTTCACTTAATTGCACATATTTAAATTCAATAAAGTCCTGAAATCTGGAAAACAGATTGCAAACCTTCTAGCATTGGGAGGTGTATTATTGAGATAGGGCGTGGGGCGAGGAGGGTGTTAATCTGTAGAATATGGACATTGGGTTGACTAGCAACCCTATGCCACCCCCTCCCCATGTCTGACTTTTGACAGAACAATGCTGAAACACACGCACATGGGTTTAATGTGTTCCTAATAAAAGTTAGATAACTTTCTAAAAGTGGTTTAACACCATGGGGAGGGTTGGCATAGGGAAATTAGCTAAACATCTCATAAGTTTCCATGGTGATTGTTCTTTATTTGGAATGTTACCCCACTTTATGTAAGTAGTTTACTTATAAAGATTCTGGGAGACAGGTCACTAGCCAGGTATCACGCAGGACCAGATCTGTAAGGCAGGTGTTATAGTAATACAACTGTTCACCAACGCATTTCTCAGTCCTACTAGAGGGGTGACTTGGCCAGATAAACAACCACAGATCATAGAACACATTTTGCTATTATTGTCAAACTCATTGCGGATAGTTTAACAAATTCGAGAAATATGCTTACAAATAAAGCTCACACATTACATTTACCCCTATTAAAATGTTTGTTATCATCCATCCCGAAACATTCATGGAAGGAAAACCTGCTCTGGCCACGGGAAGGAACTGTTTGATTCTGTAGTTACCGAATGTATCCTGTTAGTGATTAAAACAACAGCAACAAGGACATTAACACTGTATGACAACCAAGCTTTGGAAAACACAAGATCTTCATAGCAATATTTATATTCTTTACATAAACCAATTTAAAACAATATTCCCTGCATGTTAAAGCGGAACCGTCACGTTAAATCAAATGTGGAAATCTACACCACATTATCCAGCTATCATTGTTATAAACTCTGTCCTCTGCACCTTGCATATGGAAAAAGAAGAAATTAAACAATGTTTCTATTGCTTGTCTTCATTCACAATGTTTGACACCCTGTGCCTTGCCTGAACTAAGAAATGCCAAATCTTTCATATAAATTTGGACGAAATCAGAGTATCTCATCAAAAATTACTAAAGGGACACTCCAGGCACCCAAACCACTTCTGCCCATTGGAGTGGTCTGAGTGTCAACTCCCACTACCCTTAACCCTGCAAGTGTAGTTATTGCAGTTTTTTATAAACTGCAATAATTACCTTGCAGGGTTAACTCCACCTCTAGTGGCTGTCTACTAGACAGCCACTAGAGGGCACTTCCTGGTCCATAGCACAGAAAACCTGTGCTAGAGCGTCGCTGGACGTCCTCACGCTGTGTGAGGACCTCCAGCATCGCTCAATGCCCCATAGGAAAGCATTAAAACGCATTTTCAATGCTTTCCTATGGAGAGCTCTAATGCGCATTAGGTCTCCGCGGCCGGCGGGATCAATCTCGCCCACCGGACGACGTAATGAAGAGGAGGATCGGCGGCAATCCGAAACCACCGCCAAGGGACATCGGCGGGGGTCTCAGGTAAGTGACTGAAGGGGTTTTCACCCTTTCAGCAACCGGGGATTGGGAAGTGGGAGGTAAAGGGGACCTGCAGTGCCAGGAAAATGGATTGTTTTCCTGGCACTGGAGAGTCCCTTTAACACAAGTTGCAGTTAATTTTCAATGTTTTTTTAATTGGTGTAAATTCTAGAGAAGTGGCAGTTCCCTTTTTAATGTTTTGCTTGTTTGGTTTTGTAAATCCTTATTTTGACAAAGCATAGATAAAATTGATAAACAGTTACTGGAACCCTATAGTATTAGGAATACAAATAATGCTAGAGTGTTAAACTAATTAATAAAAAAGTGTTTTTACCTACCTTATTTCCCCAGGCGCATTGGTTTTGCCAAAGCCGTTCTGTCTCTGCTGGCTGAGATGATCAATTCTGGTGATCTCAGCCAATCACCAGGCTACCGCACATGCACTGCACCAATCAGCATCTCCTCACAGAGATGCATTGAGTTAATGTATCTCTATGAGGAGCGTTCAGTGTCTAAAAAGTTGGTCCTGAAGTTCGGCAGCAATGTAAGCACGGCCTTTTCTCAAATGAAAGTTTTTTTTGATACTTAGTCCCTTTAATAGTTTTGAATATGCTTAGCTTTAAAACCTTGTAACTGCTGCATAATATTTCTCAAAGATTCTCCCCAACCTTATGTCAAAGTTCGAGGTCTATGGCCACCTGTCCAATCTAAAATTAAACCTATCTATGTTTGAGGTGCTTAACCTCACAGTCCCCAATCAGGAAGTGGTGGAGTTACTCTCCCTGTTCCCCTTCCGCTGGTGCAGAGATCAGATGAAATATCTTCGGGTCTGGATCACACCTGATCCACATAAGCTCTATCAGAGAAACCACATATAACTTCTTCATTCAATTCAACAAGACCTTAAGCGCTGGACATTCCCTTATCTCTCTTGACTCTGCATGGTATCGGTCTTAAAGATGAATGTCCTGCCCAGACTTCTTTACCTGTTCCAGAAGATTGTCTTGCAGATGATCCTTGCATTTCCAAAGTGATTTTAAGAGCTTGCAATCCACACTGATTGCGTATGTTTGGTGGGGAGAGAAGTCTTGGCTTTGATATGACATTTTATGCTTGCCATGAGTAATTGTAGGTTTGGCTTTGCCGTACGTGTACAGATATCACCTGGACATTGCTCTGCAGTATATCAGGGAGTGGCATATATCCCTGGCCGTGAAACTATGACCAGTACTGGATGCGGCATGCTCTCGTACCCCTCTCCCTACCTCGTTGTAGATCACCACCATATCATAAACTGAGGGATCCCCACCCATGCTCCAGAATTCTGCTCAGAGATCCACACAAATTTCCCCTACTCCAGGCCCTAACACTAACACATAATAAGAACCTAGCCGGTGGTCTCTTGCCAAGGGTTGTACGATTCCTGAGACAGGGACCACATCTGTTCATTAGCCATATAATAACCAAGGGAGGCAAGTGGAGCTTGTGGGTGTTGACGGAAGCAGGCTGATCAGCATTCTTTAACTTATTCTTTTTTCTCTCTTTTTCACCCCTCATTCACAGACACCCCGGATATGAATATGACAATGGAGTATGTTGAATTGCAAATTACTGTGATTGTTTAAAGGTTTGTATTACGGACATTGCGATTGTTGCTGAATAGCCGTGTTGTAATCATCACGTTTACATCCTCTCCATATGCTATGCACAACAAAAAATCACCTTTCCAGGAATAGGAGAAGTGCTGCCCGGCGGTCCTATGCCAAGACAGGGCTTTTGCGACATCCCAGTGGATGCCGGCCACTGCGGATTCACACTGTTATGTAGCCCCACGTCTGTACAAGATGGTAGCGACATCAACGTGCGACTGACATCACACAGAGGACGCACATTTTGGGGTCAAAGGCCGGATACAGCCAATCGGATTCACAAGAAGGATATTTAAACTCACTCATTTTTTCTAATGATTGCCCTGTCATGGTTTCCCTTTGCTGGTTATCCGAGAGTGTATTCCTGATCGTGTTTCTTTGGTTATTGACTTTGGCTTCGTTCTGACTTCCCTGAATTCTGGTATCCCTGACTATTGGCTATTCCTTGCAACTGTGTTTCGTTCTGTGTTTCTGACTATTCTCTGGTGCGATAAGGCCGACCATTCTAAGGTCCGGTTAGACGTTATCCTTATTCCTAAGTGTGATATTAATACTGCGTGTTGGATCAATAGTAATCCTGACAGTAATGTCTCACTGAAGGTGTTCAGTAATGTTCAATAGACAGCTGGCTAAAAGTATGATATTGCTATATGTTAAACAGTACTATGCTGCAATCAGCTCAGATCCTGATTAAACTCACCTACCAAAATAGGCACAATTGTGAACGTCCACGTTGCCTTGAGATGTAAATATTTGTTGTTGTCTGTCCATATTGTTCTGTGAACTGAGAATGCTTCCTACACTCATCTTGTCTCCCCTATTGTTTCTTTCTCTAATGCAAAATTGTTGATCAAATAAAGATTGGCAAAAAATATATATATACCGGTATATCTCAAAGTACTGGTAAGAGCAATTCCCAAATACTTTCTCTGATTTGTTTTTATATAAAAGCAGGCTTGAAAATGAACAATACACCTACACGGCATTGAAATGGTTACATTAAAAAGCCAAATGACTAAACTAGCAACTAAACTAAACTAAAATGACTAAACTAGCAACAGTAATTTCGGCCAAACCAATAACATATTATGGATGTGAATTTCAAGAATGAGATCTTCTCAGATCTCAGGTAATAAAACATTCAAGTTTCACATCACTATTTGCATGCCTTGTATCAAGCTTCTCCTGTTCTCATCCATTCTCTTATTTTTATTGTATACCTTCCCTCCCGGTGCAATATCTATCTATCCATCCATCCATCTATCATCGATCATTATTATTTTATTATTTACAAAGTGCCAACAAATTCTGCAGCTGTACAATGGGTGGACTAACAGACATTTTTCGTTTTTATATCTATTTTACTACCCCTTTTTTAGATTATATTTTTATTGAGATCTCTCTTTTTTGAACTTGTTATATGATATGGTTTTGACATGTTTGTTTTTCTTTTATATGTTTTCTAGTGAGGCATTTCATTTATTGTGACTATAGGCACTTTTTTCTTTTTCTCCTTTTAATTGTATATCTTTTATATATATATATACATTTGATCTAAAATTTATTGGAATGTTTTTTATGTGAAGATAATTATACTTACTCTTGTTTCTTTTTATACATCTTTACATATTATTACTACTCAATATGGGACTTGGTTTACCACGTTTAAAAATTGCATCTTTGCCTTCACCGGAGTATAAAGACTATAACATATGGACTACTACAAGTACGGAAGGAAGAAAGATACATCCCTTAATGATCTGGCGAAACCGGAAGTAACGCGACGGACGGATCAATTAGTCACCGGAAGTGACGTTACGGACTGAATGTGGCCTTTCTATGTATCCTTCGAACAGCATAGACACCAACAGGCTATTTATCTTGTTGTTGTTGTCTTTGCTAAGAAGGTAATTTATATATGTATGGACATCTATATTTATAATTGCCTTTTCTCTCTTCGGATGGTTTATATTTTGGGGATACCAAGATGGCACCCAAAATGTGTCCAAAACCGGATGTGCAGCCATATTGGAGGTGGCGATGCACATCCGGTTGTGACCAAATAAGGAAATGGGTGTCACCTTTTTCACATGTGCAATTAATTGTATTATTAATGTTGTACCCTATATAAATTGTTTCTATGTTCACTTTGATGTTGACCAGCACCTGAGGAAGACCACACATTAGTGGTTGAAACGCGTTGTGCATATTTTTATTTTATTTATGTAAAGAAATACTTTTTTTAAAAAGTATATTTCCTACTTCTGGTTCCTAACTTTATATCTCATTATATGAGATTGGGCAACAATCAGAGAATTTATCCAAAGGAAGAATTTTTCTTTACTCCAAATCCCTGGTTCGTGAATATTCAGAGAGTCCATCCAAAGGAAAATTTAATCTATGTCCATGGATGAGACATGCATGCTGTATAAGTTTTGAGCCAACTTTCAATTGGCTCAACAAATTGTGAGTGATTTCAGCTCTTCAATATTTACCTTTATTATATTTTATACAGACTACACTATGTTTTTGCTGTTTGATTATATCTTTGTATAGGTAACATATACCATCATATACGCCCTTTACAACTATATACCAGGAACATCTACCATTGGTTACCATAACTGTATATATTACAGGTAACACTCTTCTGGTATTGTGTGTGCGCTTTTACCTTTTGATTTCTACACTATATCTCGGTTTTTAAGTATATGTGGTGACAATATACTTTGGTAATTTAGCTGCACCTTATATTTCCTTTAAGCACCACCTATAATATCTGTATCATATGCAATTGTAACCAGACAAATTGGACGCACAGGAACAGAGGGGTTGAGGGCCCTGCTTAGCAAACATCTATCTATCTATCTATCTATCTATCTATCTGTCTATCCTTAAAGGGACACTATACTCACCCAGACCACTTCAGCTCAATGAAGTGATCTGGGTACCAGGTCCCAAGGGTTTTAACTCTTCAGAGAAACTGCTATGTTTAAATTGCAGGATCAATACAACCTCTAGTGGCTGTATTCCTGAAAGCCGCTAGAGGCGCTTCTGCAACACTGGATGCGAAATTCGCATACAGCGTGCAGAACGTCCATAGCAAAGCATTAAAAAATGCTTTCCTATGGACTGTTAGAATGTGCATGCGGCTCTCGCCGTGCATGCGCATTCCACTCCACTCGGGAGCTGACGTTGGCGGGGGAGGAGAGGTCACCAGCGCCGAGGGAGCCTGGCGCTGGATTAAGGTAAACTGCTGAAGGGGTTTTAACCTCTTCAGTGCCAAGGGAGGCAGACCCTGAGGGTGACTGACCCCCAAGGATGACATAGTGTCAGGAAAACGGGTTTGTTTTCCTTACAGTATAGTGATCCTTTAATATTTGAAGTAAATAAGTAAAACAAATTAGCGGATGCCTGACTTAATGAAATAGAGAACTGAAGACAAAGAGATAGAGATAGTTTGGAATATCTTTGAAAAACAAACAAAAAAACAAGTAAACAAAACATATAAATACATACTGCAACAGAAAACAAGACCAATATATATAAATAATGGTCCTATTCTCTTGTTTGTAATAAATTTAGATAACTCTGCAAAGTGTGAAAAGTGGTTGAAGGACAGGATGGAGACAAACGTTAAAGGCAGGATGTCTGCGATGTGAGCCCGTGGGTCCTGCATTAAAAACCACACTACCTCTCTATAATTACTACGTATAACTCTGGCATAGCCCAAAATAGTCAGAGGAATTGGCTTATTTCTGCCACATTCAGATACAGGCATTACACAATTAATGATGGACTTGTGTTATTTTTAACAAGGCAAATATAATTAGCTATGATTTTTTTTTTCATATTTGGTTGTCTTTTTTATATTTTCAAAAGAATTTCACAACTGCTTTCTGGAAATGACCAGTCAGAGCCCTATATGCAAATTAATTAACAATTGCCACTCACATGTGAGACAACCTCCCCTCCAAAAAAAACCAAAAATAAATCGAGCCGGATTTAAGCATCAAGCTTCTTACTCAATGAAATTCTCCGTCATTGCTACACTTTCAGAAGATTTTCATTCTAAATGGTGTATTTACATCAATTAGCTCAATGGATAAAATCTACAACATCCTGAAACACAAAAAACAAAAGCAAAAATAAATCGAGCCAGATTTAAGCATCAAGCTTCTTACTCAATGAAATTCTCCGTGATTGCTACACTTTCAGAAGATTTCATTCTAAATGGTGTATTTACATCAATTAGCTTAATGGATAATATCTACAACATTCTGAAACAGGATATCACTGAATCTATCCTGGCTTCTCCATGCTATCCACTAATTTACTCTATGACTGATACACTGGAAGACCCCATGGCCCGGGATTGCTCTAGAGATTACGTACCTACTCTACAGCCTGCGACATCATGATCATTTAATCCAATGCTCCAATACATGAGTCTGCAGACCTGCTGACAGAGATCATATGGGCCTAAAAGCCAAAAGTGACTTTGTGAAGACAGTGTCAGGAAATGTTTTTGGAGCAGGGGAGATACCAGCTATGAAGAAGAAAAAAGCAGAATGGTCAATACCTGCCTGGAAGGAGTAGTTATAGGGGGTGATATCTTCCTGTCCAGTGAATAGAGGGCAAGTCCTTACCATTAAGAATTGTGAAGCTGCTCCCCAGAGACTGGATGTACGATCCCAAGTAGAGGACAAGCCACCCCTGATCCAGCCACCATTGGTTGTCAGATGCTCTGCTGATTGGGACACATAGCTCGGCTCTCCAAACAGTGAACACGGTAGCAACTGTGTTATGACTGCCAGTTTACAACGTTGTTCTTCTCATCCTAAGCCGTGGAACTGCTCTGGGGGATAAATCACTTATTCCATAAACTAAGTTATTCATTAGAGTGAGAATTCAAAGTGAATTTCAAAATGAAGGTTAAAATAGCTCAACTGAAAAAAACAACTATTCTTTCAGTTGGATACAAATATACTACAGTGGAATCATTGTTTCTTTTTATCAAAATATAAGAACGTCGGCAAAATTTCTTTTGAATGGGGGGAATAGCATAAATGCCAAAAATAAAATGTAATTTAATAATAAATGTAAGTCAGCAATATATGGAAGTATACCAGCCATATCTCCATCTTGGTTCATTCATTTTATATACATTGCAGAATAGACTATTCAGGCAACAGTTTCCCTTTTAGAAATGGTGTATAAAGCTAAAATTCTAAATTAACATCAGAAATCTGATCTGGCGTGAGCACCCGCCTGGGGACATCACACAATACTGTCTGCAATTGTCCAATAAACTCATTGAACATGAGCTAATAATGTAAACTAACATCTAAAAATCTAAAAAGATCACTCATGGTCATATGTTACATCCTACGTGACATCCTAAGAGTGCACTTTGGGGGATTCTAGCTAAAAGTGCAGAGATTGGAATGCATTGAAGAATTGGCTTACAGTTAATTACTGTCTTAGATTTACATGATCCTGAAATGGTTTATGAATTAGCCTTGTCTGGTACATCATTAGTGTAATTGACATGAGCCTTTAATTCCCTTAAGTTTTTCTAACTATTTAGAATTACCATTTAAAATGAAACTTGATAAGACATGCAAAGCCTCAGTTTGATGGCCAAGGCGATATTGGAAGCAGCACGTATCCTAGAATTCCATGTGTCAATGGAATCCATGTACATTAAAACCAAACAAGCGTACTTACTCCAGGACTCAAAGCTCTTTTTACATATAAAAATATCATTTAGATGAGGGCTCAACATTTCCACATGCTACTAGCAATTGGCAAGCCAAAATTTAGCCATGGCAAGTAGAAATTAATCACTGAAGGGTATACTATGGCTTACAGTGGTGAGGATTATTTATGGTCTGGCTAGTAGCACAGGTCTCCAAATTTAATGTGCTTTTATGATATATCTTTGTCCATCTGGAGCGATTGTAGCCCTCAAGTTGTTTGGTATAAAGCATATCCTGCTCAATAGAGGCGGTTCTCTAATTAGGCGATTTTAGGCGGGCACCTGATTTTTAGCTCTAACTGGGGCCTCACGGCATCCTAAAGGGCAGACTGAGCTGTCGAATCCTCAGTCTATGACCAAGCGCCCGACACAGGGAGGGTGCCCGGCAGTTTGCCCTGTATGCTGCTGGGTGCGAGGCCTCTCCACTTAGTCTGCCCTGGGGGAGAGCACCAATCGCCATCTTTCTGCAGCTCTGACAAGTGCCCCTAAGCAGGGCAAATCGTGTCAGTGACCTTGGCAGTCTGGCTCCGCTGCCAGTGTCAGAGCATGTCACTCCATTCCTATACTCCGTAACCAGTGCTAGAAGTTTCTATAGCAACCACAGACTGATTTCTAAACATATTTATGGCAACCGGTGTGCCGCAGCACTGTGCCAGGTTGCTGAGAGCAGTGCCGCATAGTTGCTGAGAGCAGTACTGCATAGTTGCTGAGAGCAGTGCTTGCCGTGCATGGTTTTCTATTGGGCCATGGACGCAGGCGGTTGTTTGACAGGGGCGGCATTTTGCCGATCCTGGGTGTCACCACTTGGCAGGAAACTTACTCCACGCGAGGAATCCGCCCAGCGCCCACGATGGTGTCACCCCACCTGCAGGAGCAGCTGCGGCTACACTAGATGCCTCTAGGAGCAGGCGCATCACTGCAGGGAGGGCAGGCACTGTGGGCAGAGGAGGAGGAAAAGAGAAATCCGGCATGTCAAGTAGTATACAGAATATCAAGTCACTGTGTCCGGGGCCATAGAGAGAACCAGCACTGATTGCCGCACAGACCGAGAGCAGAGTTTTAATCCCTTTATCTCAGTCTCACTGCCATGGCCTCCCCTGCATCAGGGATTTACAGAGCAGGAGATAAAAAATGTTTAATGTAAGTTACATCTGATTGAAAATACAAATAATTTTTTTTCATGCAGACTGTGTCTGTCACAGCCACAGAAACAAAAGTGATTTAACTTCTTAATGTCAGAAAATTGAGCAGTGACACTTCAAAGGCTGGATTTATACACCAAAACTGCTTCATTATGATAAAGTTGTTTTGGTGACTACAGTGTCCCTTTAAATGTGAAATTCACTTTGAATTCTCTCTTTTGTGAATAACCCCTACAGTCTACTTCAGGTTCTGTACAAACCACCTTCGTCACACTTTATTTTGTGAATTAGATCTGTGATTACTAGGGAGGGTCAGAAAATGCTAAATCCAAGATTTAGTAAATGGTAAACCTTAATTGAAATGTTTACCAGCTAATACAGCCCTGACGTAGCAGCACCACTTAGAGACAGGAAACATAATCCTGTGGGTGATTTTTTTTAAAGTATTTTAATTCTGTATTTCTTTTTTTTATTCCAAGATGCAGTGTCAAGATACAGGTTGACTGCCACAGTTGAGCACATATTGAAAATCCTTAAAATAATTAATAATTAATTAAAATAAGCAAAGTATTTGAAAAATGCTAGACTGGCAGGGGTTGCGTGACAACTTAGCTTGCTTTATTTAAAAAATGCACGCTATCAATAGAAAATTAAATGCAGATCGTCTCTGCATGAACCAAGAAAATCAATTGAAGTGGTCTGGGGGCTGTGTCCCTTTTGCATCTAGTGCTGCAATGTGTGGCTTTTTACCAGACAGACACTGGGGGCGCTTCCGGAATCGTAACGGACTTTTGGTCCGTTATCTGATGATGGACGTCCTCAAGCTCTGCAGTAGGACCTCCAGCGTCAGTTTTTCCCAATAGTAAAGCATTGATTCAATGCTTTCCTATAGGGAGGTCTAATGCATGCATGGCATTAGCCGCGCATGCGCATTAGACCCATTTCGCCGTGGGACGCCAAGGAACATGGTGCTGGGATAAGGTAAGTAAATAAAGGGTTTTTAAACCTTTATTTACCGGGGGCTCAAGGGAGGGGGAGGCAGAGGAATCGGTAGTGCCAGGAATACACAGTGAGAAGCGCGGAAGCGCCTCTAGCGGCTATCAATGAGACAGCCACTATGGGCTGGATTAACCCTATTATAAACATAGCAGTTTCTGTGAAACTGCTATGTTTATAGAAAAAAGGGTTAATCTTAGCTTGACTTGTCACCCGGACCACTTCATTAAGCTGAAGTGGTCTGGGTGCCTATAGTGGTCCTTTAAATCACTTTGTTTATGCAGCCCTAGTCACACCTCCCTGCATGTGACTTAAGCAGCCTACCTAAATACTTCCTGTAAATAGAGGTCTAATGTTTAAACTTCCTTTATTGCATATTCTGTTTAATTTACAGTTTCTTATCTCCTGCACTGTAAATAACTTTCTAAACCCTGTAAGAGCCTCCTGTGTGTGAATAAAGTTCAATTTACAGAGCAGGGGATGAAGACTTCTAAAGCAAGCTAACATCTGTTTGAAAATGAAGCCATTTTTTTCATGCAAGCTGTGTCAATCACAGCTAGGGAAGGTGTGGGTGCATAAACAGAAACAAACGTTATTTAAAGGGATTCTATAGTGTAAGGAATACAAAATGCTATGGAAAGTGTTCAAAAACGATCGCCCTTAGCAGGGTTGCGCTCCGCCTCCTCTGACGTCACAAGTATTTTCTGCCCTTTAACTCCTAAATGGCAGAGAATTCAGAAGTGGGACTGCAGGAACATGATCGATACACCATAACTGTTTCATTAAGCTAACGTTGTTTATAAACCTCTAGTGTCCCTTTAAAAGATTGTGTTAGAATGCCATGTATTAATAGGTTTCTATCAATAATACGAGCCATTCTATGGATATTTCTGAACAATTAATTTTGAAAAATTCAATTTGCAGTCCAAACAATGCACTGCTTAGCAGATGATCCCCTGTGAATTCTGCGTGACATACAAGATTGTGGAACTCTCTCTCCCTGCTTCTCCCTCCCCAAACCTGACAACTCCCTTTAATTTAAAAGCAGTAATCTTTTCTACTCTTGACTTTTCTTGATTATCTTTGTATATTTATAGTATTACTGTGTGTTACACTTTGCCTCGCTGGAAATCTTAAAAAAAATTCACTTTATGGTGTTTTGATCCACATTCCCATACTGACTCTGTTACCGTGTTATTTTAACAATCACTTAGATATGTTTCCTGCGCATACTACACCACTTATATCCTAATGCATAAAATGATTTACATATCTAATAATTCATACTCTTTTCCTGCTGTATCTCGGCCAAAAAAAAGTTCAATAAATCTGAAATGTAAAAAATACCTGCCGATTTCGTTCTCTATATTAATATACAGAAGTTGCATTATTAAACTGTGCACTCAGTACACTGAGCGGCAGCACTACAGTGTGTGAAGGCTGCTATGCGCCTCCAATTTCTTCTATTTGCAGAATTTAATTTAATTTGCAGGTAACGCCTCCTCCCCTTGGAAAGTGCCAGCGGTTCCCCACCCGTGATCTTCAACTGGTACCAATTGCCCCGTTAGATGCTATACAGTCCATCTGGGAAGATCTCCCCTCCGCAGAATGCATTAAACAGCTGTAAAAATCGGAGTGCCCCACTCATATTCATGCGTTAGCCTGGGAGGGCATCTGTGTTTTTGTGCTTTGAAGTTTGTCTGCGTGTCTGGAAGTATACATGCTTACATGTGGGTGTATTCATCTTGTGCTTATATATGTACATATACATCTGTATATGTTTGTGTGCATGCATTTACCTGTGCTCGTGTGCATTTGTGAGTCTGTGTGTCTGTGTGTATGTATCTTCACCTCACCTGGGATTATGTACCTGTGCGTGTATGTCTAGCATTATGTAAGTGTGTATATTTGTGTGTGTGAACCTTTGCTAGGCCCCATTTTAAATTCTAAAACCAAACCAGACTACACCCGAGCTGTGAAAGATTACAAGGAATCTCCAGAGTGGAGATTATTTAATACAAATCACGTTAGTGATACATAATATCTGGAAGGGAGACAGGGACCGGAAACCTCCCCAATAGGGAGTGCTGGCTTTTCATTAGAACTATTTAAAAAAAAATAATATTACAGAACTGGCAAGGTAATTAAAGCACTCGTGCTTTCCACGATTAGATTAGTTACCAGCCAAGCTGGCCACCAGCCGCACAGCCAAATAGCCAACTTGCAGTGCCCAAGCACTTGGTGAGTTGGTTAGGCTTCACAAACAAATCCAACGCCACCAAAGCAGGACAAGTCTTATTTACATTGAGGTGTTTTGGCAGATTAAAAAGCATTTCCAGGGCCGACGTCCAAGGCAACACAGCAATGACTGCGCACATATTCTGCTAAACAACACTTGTCAGAGAGATTTACTGCTCCAGCATCATACATCCCTTTCATACCTCCTCGTGGGCCCCGTTTACATCAACCACACATACCTACCAAGCATAACTACCATACCTCCCGATCATGCACAGGGCCTGCTCCTTGTAAAAAAGAGAGACTTTTTAATAATTGTGAATATTTGTCTGCATTCCTAAGCATTAAGAGATTGTTACTTCAGTCACTATACAAAGGTATTAAACCACCCTACACCAAAATGTTTAATAGATATTGAATACTGGAGCTGACCCCATTTTATGCAATAACATTATTATTAATATGATTTATATATTTATATAGCGCCAACAAGTTTTGTAGCGCTGTACAATGGGTGGACTAACAAACATGTAGTTGACAAGTTGGACACACAGGAACAGAGGTATTGAGGGCCCTTCTCAATGAGCTTACATGCTAGAGGGAGTGGGATAAAGTGACACAAAAGGTAAGGATAGTTTTAGGGAAGTAGATTGGTAGAATAGTGTTCACTGAAGACAGTGTGTTTTTTTAAAGACAGTTACGGGAGAGGAAACAATTGGGAGCTATTAACAGTTTAAGTGATATGCTTTTATGAAGAAGTGAATTTTTAATGATTTTTTGAAGGAATGGAGACTGGGTGAGCATCTAACGGAGGAGGGAAGCGAGTTCCACAAGAACGGTGCAGCCCTCGAGGAATCTTGAAGGCGAGCATCAGAGGTGGGAGTACGAACTGAGGATAGATGTAGGTCTTCAGCAAAGCATCTAGACTGGACATACTTGCGTATTAGGGAGGATAGATAGGCGGGAGTAGCAATGTAGGGACTCACAGAGGGGTGAGGTTTGGGAGGTGCGTGCGGAAAATGAGCCTTGACGTCACATTCATTTTAGACTGTAACGGGGCAAGTTGGGAACATGTAAGACCACTGAGAAGCGGATTATAGTAGTCAAGGCGAGAGAGGATCGTGGCATGGACCAGCACCTTAGCTGCGTCTGACGTTAAGGGACGGAATCCCGCAATGTTTTTGAGATGGAAGCGGCAGGATTTAACGATTGACTGCACATGAGGAATGAAGAGGAGGTCGGAGTCAAAGAGACCACATATTATAATTCAAAAATTAAGATACATTTGTTATAAATGATTCACACTAGATTTTCCTTCTGTGCACTAAACTATTACCAGGGCGCGGATTAACATAGGGGCTGATGGAGCTACAGCTCCAGGCCCATGTGCATGGAATAGGTCCACTGAGTAAAAAATATATAATTATAAAATATAACATGCTCTTGCTTTAATATGGAAACTCAAGAGGGATGTAGAGGAAAAAAACTTGTGTGGACTGGCTAACAATGAAACTAGTTGAGGTAAAGCTGACTTTGCGCACTATGCAAATGCTCTCGCTGCTTCGGTCTCTCTAACTCCGTGGCATATTCCCTTTCTTCTACACTTACTACATACACCTTCTCTCTGTCCAGGTCTATATACCAGGAGCTTCTGCCTTTTAGTAAGAAGGTAGAGAAAGTAGTGGATAAGTGATTGCTAGGGGACTGTGCTTAGAAAGCGTACTGCAGGGGCATCATTAGATGCATTTATGCCAAGCTCAGGATGCCGAGGGCATATTATGCCCTTAGTTGGCCAGCCTGCATGATTGACAGGTAGCCTGACATGCATTCATGCCAGACTGGAATTCCAATTCTTCGGGCATACATTATTTTTGAACATATTCACCTGATTACTTGATTCGTGTCAGTGGCCCACCCTTTCACTCTGTCCACCGACATCCTGCTTCACCAGACACTGCTGTTAGGGGATATGGATTTATTTGAAAGCGAGAGATTAGCATAGGATATGTGTTTTCTGATAGCTATATCCTGTGAGATTCCCTCCAGCATCACCTCCACCAGATATATGACGCTTGGAAGGTAAAACTGTTTTAGTGTTTTGTCGATAAAATTCTGTAATAAGGCCCGTCATAATTGTCAGAGCCAGGCCCAATGGGCTCTTAATCCGGCCCTGACTATTACAATATTTAAACACATACCTCTAACTTCATAAAGTCAGGCAATCCTAATCCAGTTCTAGAAAGGTAAATGGATTATGATATATTTAATTTATAATACAGAGCACGGTTTATAGTAGAATTAGCGCTGGACTTGTTCAGAATTTGCCGAGGTTGACACGTCACATTGTAACAGACAGAATCCAGACGCCACATTCATGTATATCGGCAATAAGTACATATCTTTTCTCACAGACAGATACTGTTCGTTTCCTTATTCCTGTTAGGTCACCAGCGTTTTCTGCCAAAATCAAGAGATATGGAAAAACAAACACCCATTGAGACCCTTTTATCAATTTCAGTGATAATATATACATCCTGGCACTTAATAAGTGACACTTTCACAGGGATGATATCCTCGTTTATTTTACATTTATATCTACATAAATTAAAATAATAAACAATACTGTAAAGAAAAATTAAACAGAAAAGAAAATAGATCATTTTTATATATTTCTGTTATTGGCAAAAATATAGAAAACAGAATTAACTTTTAACATTACTGTAACAGAATTTACTTTTAACGTCCTCCAGTCAGACCCTATTACAAAGTGTTATTTTCATTAATAAATGTGGGCACCAGGAAAATTATTGAACTAATGGTAACAGACTCCAAAAAGGTGCTTAAAATGTCTCTTTAACACCAAGAGCTTTATATATGAAGCCACTGATTTTTTCCTAATAAACTAAGTCCGATTAAACAACTACCTGTCAAAGCAATGCTGATAACAATCGATGCAGAACCTTGTGACTCTGTCAATGGTAACGATGATCCTGATAGTAAGACTGATTTAAAATGTATCACTGTACCCTGCAAAAAATTTAATGTGTTATCTAGGAAAATCTAATTATGAAATGCAATGTGAGATAGCGCCATCTAGTGGGCATATGTCCAAATGAACATTCTTCAGATTAAATAGTAGAGTAAAACTCTGCTTTTTCAATCAGATGGTCTTGTAGAGACCAGCTGGTTGGCACAGCCTGACATTATGAACACATGCACGCTGGTCCTATGGGAAAGCATTGGATTAGCTGAGACCATCTGCGCGGACTGCACGCTATGCGCACTGAAGACAAACTGATTTTTTTACAAGATGAATGAAAGTTCAACTGGATTTGCAAATTTAGTATTTAGTAACATCAAATATCATTTTAGATTATTATAGCGTTGGTGTTTCAATAATCTGAATTTTAATAAAAACAGGAGGTAAATATACTTTCCTTACTGCAACCTCCAATAGCAGTTAAAATAACAGTAAAGGAAATCAGACAATCAGAAAACAGAAGAGAGACAATAGGGCAGGTTCTTTCTGACACCTTCCTTTTTCTTTGATGACGAAACAACAAAACGAGAGCAACTTTAAACACCATGGGAACCAGGAGAACGAACCCAAACGAGTCTCGGCAACAAATCCTCTTCGCACTAGGAGAAAAATTAAAATACGTACTGGGAAAAAAAGGGCAAAAACACGACTGAGCCAACAGTAATGTAAAACACAAGCAAAATAGATAAGCATTCAAACAGAAAAATACCATTCATTATTCATTAAAAAATACTCAAAGCAAAATAAATTCAAAGTTCCAAATAACAGATAAATACAAAGAAAAGATATGAGGGAGTACAAAAAAACCCAGGGTGGGGGAAAAGAAAACGGATGGGAAAATATTTGCCTCCTGTCTTTATTAAAAGTCAGATTCTTTAAACCCCAAGGTTCTAATAATGTACAACATTAAGACAAGGCATATTGTTAGTTTAATGCTCCGACAATAGCGACACTGCTGGATAATTAGCGTGTTAAAAACAAAAGTGTGAAAAGTAGCTTAATTTGACCAATCCGCTATACCCGTAATGTTGGGAAGAGGAACACTCGACTGAAAAGCTGCGGAGGCTGTGGCACCACAAATCAAATGCGCTCCAGAAGAAGAAGTAACACTCGTAGATGAGAGCGATCAACGCACCTAGCAAATACAAAAGCAAACTTGAAGGCTAGGCTTTCAAAAAAACGTAATACTAACGAGACGTCCCAAAACTGAGGATACTGTAGTAATCTTTTCCCAATTGTGGAAAAAAATGGATGACAACGCGTCATTGATCCTCATCGTTGACTCTCAGAAAATTGCAAGAGTCAACATTGAGGCCAGTGGAAGCTGTCAGATCCTCTGGACATGCACGTGATTTCACACACACTACCAGGAAATGACAGAAGATATTATTTATGGGTGCTGCCATCTTAGGATCTTTAAAATGGCAGAGGAGGACAACCTGGTCAAACTGGTGGGCACTATCTAGTAGCAGAGCTGCTTCAAAATAAAACAAAAATTGAAATAATAAAAATTGTAACAAAATAAATAACATAATTAACTCAATAAATTCTACCATCCAGATATATTGGACCCCTATACTGGGTTAACTCTCTCTAAAATGGAATTATTCATAAAATTATATTTACAGATTTTTAATGATAAAATGTATTGAATCGGACATTATCTTCTTAAACCAAACAGAATTTTCAAACCGACAACAGCAAATTCTGTTGAATTCGATAATTGAGGTCTAATTTCTCTGTAATTTGTGGAAAGTATCGCAATATCCAGACATAATAAATCTTGTGAGTAATGGCCAGATTTCACAGTCCTCATGCCACATGATGTTTGCAGGATATATTTTTGATAATCCTGACCAGGAGCATTTAGACTTTGATGAATGAACCTGTTACCGTAGTTATATTTTTGTATATATTTTCTATTACTCGTTAGCAAATAAACAAACATAAATAAACATAAATAAACAAAGCAAAGTGAGGGATCTATTCACTAAACTGTGAGTTTTTGGTACAATTTCATAAACCAACAATCATATAACCTGACTCACTTTTACCGTGAGGAAATAAAACCTGATTTATATCCCCTTGAGTTTTCAGAATATCAGGATTATTACTATTTATAAAGCGCTGACATTTCTCACAGCGACGTATAACAGAATACGGTATTTTATTTATTATTATTAATTTCTGCTGGTGATGTAATTAGACTGATCTGGTGTAAGATGTGAATAATCATAATAAAAGTTTTCAGAATATAGCAGAGCTCCTGAGTGTAATAATGGAGCTGGAGCTCTGTTATAGTAACATATGACTGGCCATGACATGCTTTGTAAACATCCATTTTATTTATATCATTATAGTGAGTGTCAGTGATTAGTCTGCATTGAGATGCCCACTGCAGGCTTTAGCTGGTTATTAACCCCCATTGGGGTATTACAGCTCCCACGTGACCAGGCGGATGAATCCAGCAAGTGCTGCGGCTGCCCTTCTACCAGGCAGCGGCTAAAAGAACCTGCTCGTCCCTGGTGGTCGCTATAGCAACCCAGAGACGCCGAACTAACGTAACTTTCTGCTGTATCCTTCCACGTCAAGAAGTGCGGTAGACATTGTGAGTAACCCTGGGAGAACCGAGGGCTCCTCATAAAACGGGGACCGGACCGTTATAACATGGGGGAGACAGGGGGGAGGGGGAGTATCCTGCATGGCCAGGGCTGACATCTGGGGCGCTCAGGGCTGCCATAGGAAATGTGTGTAACCAAGACAGTCATTGCTGGTATGGACAGTCACAGGAACATGCATGGCACATACACCTACCTACACACATACACCTACCTACATACACTATACACCTACCTACACACATACACCTACCTACATACACTATACACCTACCTACACACATACACCTACCTACATACACTATACACCTACATACACTATACACCTACCTACACACATACACCTACCTACACACATACACCTACCTACATACACTATACACCTACCTACACACATACACCTACCTACATACACTATACACCTACTACACACATACACCTACCTACACACATACACCTACCTACATACACTATACACCTACCTACACACATACACCTACCTACATACACTATACACCTACCTACATACACTATACACCTACCTACATACACTATACACCTACATACACTATACACCTACCTACACACATACACCTACCTACACACATACACCTACCTACATACACTATACACCTACCTACACACATACACCTACCTACATACACTATACACCTACCTACATACACTATACACCTACCTACATACACTATACACCTACATACACTATACACCCACCTACACACATACACCTACCTACACACACACATACACCTACCTACACACATACACCTACCTACATACACTATACACCTACCTACACACATACACCTACCTACACACATACACCTACCTACATACACATCTACCTACCTACATACACTATACACCTACCTACATACACATCTACCTACATACACATCTACCTACCTACCTACATACACTATACACCTACCTACATACACTATACACCTACCTACCTACACTATACACCTACCTACATACACATCTATCTACATACACATCTGCCTACCTACCTACATACACATCTACCTACCTACCTACATACACATCTATCTACCTACATACACTATACACCTACTTACATACACATCTACCTACCTACATACACTATACACCTACCTACACACACTATACACCTACCTACATACACTATACACCTACCTACATACACATCTACCTACCTACATACACTATACACCTACCTACATACACTATACACCTACCTACACACACTATACACCTACCTACCTACCTACACTATACACCTACCTACACACACTATACACCTACCTACCTACCTACATACACCTACCTACACATATACCTACCTACCTACATACACACATATTCCTACCTACATACATATACCTACCTCCATACACACATATACCTACCTACATACATATACCTATTTTCCCACATACACACATATATACCTACCTACCTACCCAGATACACACATATTTACCTACCTACTCACATATACAAATAACTACCTACCTACATACACAAATATATACCCACCCACATTCAAAAATATATACCTACCCACCTACATACACACATATATACCTACCCACCCACATACACACATATATACTCACCTACCTACACATATGTAGTCGCTTACAATACATGCACCGTGCTCTGACAGCATGTTTTCTGTTTATACATTTATAGAGTTATCTGTGCTATATCTATATTTGAATGTTTATTATATGTTTATACAAATCTAGTTATGTGTTATATTTGTAAGTGCTTATGTTGATGTCTTTTAATAACTGTTGTTATTATTACTTTACTTACAAAGCACCAACATTGTATGCTGTGCAGTACAGAGGGTAGATTCAAGATATATAAATTCAAAGTTGAATGTGTCATTTTTTTTGCTCAGAAATGCTTTATATTTGAGAAGGAGAGGTTCTCCCGAAAGCTTGTCATTTCTAAAATTCTGTCCAATAAAAAAGATTTAGCAAGATACGGATTTCATCTGTTATTTTAAATACAATCTCCACTCTAAATATATCTCTATATATCTATCTCAATCTCCCTGTCAGGGTACCCTGTGTGTTGGCTCAGGCTGTACCACAAGCTGGCACCATCTTGCAGGGGATTGGGGACATATCCAACAGTTCTCCACTTGTTCCCAGAGGTTCTCACCCCGGCCGCGATAGCACATGCGCTTCGCCGTCATGATACTTATGACGTCACGGCCCGCCCAAATTTTTGAATTCTAACGTTTTGGCGGCGTGGCTATAAATCAAGGAACACATATTTAAGGGGATCCCAGGGAAAGTCTCATTGCCCTGTTGTGGTTCTTCATAGTAGCGCGTTGTCTTTGCATGGTTCTCTCGGATTTTGACTTTTGGCATTGTTTGACTATTCTACCTGACTGTGGCTCTTGTACTCTCGTTGTTCCTGATTTCTGGCATCCCTGACCTCGGCTTGTTTCCGTATAGTGTATGTAGGTAGGTGTATAGTGTGTGTAGGTAGGTGTATAGTGTATGTAGGTAGGTAGATGTGTATGTAAGTAGCTGTATAGTGTATGTAGGTAGGTAGGTAGGTAGGTAGGTAGGCAGATTCTCTGTCCTTGTGACGTTAGTCTGGCCAGTCTAAGGTCCGGTATATGTTACTATTCTTTTACACTATGCATGTAGGATCCCCAAATATTCCTGACACTCCCCAATTTCTTTTCCTCTTTCTATTTACCTTTACCCCTTCATTTCTTCCCCAGCCAAATTTCTCACTTCACTCAACCTCAGCAACATTCACTTTCTCATCTTTCTCAGCCAAATTATATTAAAATCAAATTCCTAAATCATATTTTTACCCTCATTCACTCCGCTTCATTTCTTCACTCAATCTTCTCCGCTACATATCCTCACTCCTTCCCCAGCCACATTTACTCCTTCACTCTCTCCCCAGCTATAGATCTTCACTCCCTCCCTAACCACAAACTCTTTAACTCTCTCCCCAGCTACAGATCCTCACGCTCTCCCCAGCTACAGATCCTCACGCTCTCCCCAGCTACAGATCCTCACTCCCTCTCCAGCTACATTTACTCCACTCTCTCCCCAGCTACAGAGCCCCACTCTCTCCCCAGCTATATTTCCTCCCTCAGATCCCCAAGCAAAATGTTCTTCTACATTTCCTCCCTGACACATTTCACATTTTCACACTGCCTCCCATCCAATTTTGCCTTCTTCTCTCCCTTCCCAGTCACAGTTCCTGGATCTTTGACATTTCCTCACTATCTCCCCACCACGTTTCCTCTCTATTTCTCCAGCAATGTTTCCTACTCCCTCCACATTTCCTCACTATCTCTCCAGCTATGTTTAACTCATCGCTACATTTCCTACTAAATACTTAACCACATTTCCCCCTATATTCCATCTCCTGCCACATTTCCTCTCTATCTCCCCAACCATGTTTATTTTCCTCCCTCATTTTCCCCCACAAGATAATATAACATTTTTAGTTACCAGTAGACATATGAGTTTATTTTTCTAAAATTCCTTCTGCAGAATTGGCAAAGATCAGACAAAAAGGGGAAAATGTCTACAGATGAGCTGCTTCAAAAATCTGTCACCTTGTCATCAGACCCAGCAACTTACTGGCCAAAGCCGTCTTCTGAAAGGACACAGGTAACTGGCAATGTGGAAAATCTGGATAGATTCTCATACAGTAGTGCGGTTATCAGAAAGGTTTTACTCATCTTTGAGATGCACTACTCTGTATGCAGGCTTCCTTTTCTCTGGTTTTGTACAATGTCTTAGAATTAATGCCATAGAAATAGTCCCCTGTGTGTTTCAGACTATACACAAACCATATGCTATTGTATAAAATAAAATGAAAGTAGAGCTTGTGGCATATACGACTGGTGGAGATTCTGAAGAGCATTGTGTGCAGAAAAAATGAGCTTCCACCGTGATCTTCTTGGTTTCCAAGATAATTTCCAGCGTGATCTTTCAATTTGCTCCATTTTTATAAATTTTACCGCACTTTTAAATTTTTTAATTACCCTTCTACAAAATTCCCTGCCCTATTTATAATTTAAAGAACCTATCTTCCTATCAGCTTTAAAGGACATGCATCCACTTCAGCTATCTCACTTAAGTTGTGAAGTCTGAAGAATGTTATCGTTTTTATTTACTGAAATGTAATAGTGTCTCAATCTCAATCTATCACTGCGATACCAAATATAAGTTTTCTAAGTTTCTACGTTTTTTTTTCCCCCTAAGGATTCTAAGTTTCTACATAGTGCTAATAGTTCTAGAAGGCCATTTGGTTTGTAATATCTTACTATCATGGTATTTACCACAATTTAAATACTGTGCTCTCCTTTGCCAATTAAAGTACATCAGAGTTTTTAAAATTTAAGACCAAAATAGCTGAATTGGAAAAAGTCAGCCATGCTCCCAGTTCAGCAACTTTGGCCTTAAATTTGAAGTTGTCTTTGAATTCACTTAGAATTTTCACTTTAGTGAACAATCCTGTATACATATTCATAAGAGAATAAACTCCATATTTTGTGTAAATGGGCAAAAGTGGCTGTGAAATATGAGCACATTTGTTTTAGCTCAGTAACATAGATGTTCTCAATTAGTTTGTACACCTAGAATACATTGAGTACTGTTTGTATAAACTGTGCTTGATTCATGCTCGTAATACGTTTAATTTTGTGGGTAGTGAGGCTTGAATTTTCCCTGTCTGATACCTAAAATTATGTAGACGAGGGTGCTGGAACTGGTGGACTGTGGGATTTGGAACAGTACTGAAATGACATTGATATTTCCTCGAGAATAATCCCTAGTAGCACTGTTTTCTCACGTATTTTTATTTTTTATTTTTTATTCCAGGACATTTCACATTTACTAACGAGTCTCTTCAAAGACCTGTACACTGGCGAAGTAATTGGGAAAGATACAGGAGCGAACTTGATACGAAGCGGAGGAGGAGACAATCCTTACCACAAGAAGTTTGTAGAGGACCTGCAACAGGTAGGCATCACATCCTCAAGCCCAAGGAGATTCTTCACATAGGAGGTAAAGGAAAGTCGTTATTTGTCTACAAATCAACATAACTGACTAAAACAATGAAAATCACCTAGAACCTAACAAATGTCACAGCAGTCCAGTCCAGTCCTGGCACAGCCAGGCACACGTTGCTAATTAGGAAGAGACATGGAAACATTGTCTCATGTCTCCTCTACTCTGTATCTCTATTCTGACTGCCAGGTGCAAAGAATCGAGCTTATAACAATGACTGACATATTGTCAACATGAAGCCCACTGTGAAAGGTCCTCTCATTAAACTGTATGACTATAGAGTAATACTTTGTATTAGATATAACATTTGCTCATCTAGATTCGAACTGAATACGAGCACCAAATGGCAGAGGCTGACATGGTGGAAAGACACATCATCGAGGCTCGAGCTCGAGCTGCCGCGGAAGAAGAAAGGATTCTTAGAGAAGTAAAGAATGATGCTGGGGAGAGATTCCAAACTCTAGGTTTACCCCCTGGTAAGATGGCTACATTGTGAATAACTGACTCATTAGACTGGTTTTATATACCATCAGTGGTGGACGTTGTCTGCTAAGGTTACATTCGCAGACAGTTAATGAGTGAAATGGCTAGATGGAGCACTGTCACAGTGGCAGAGTCCGCAGAACACAGCAAACATAATGCAGACGTAGCAGCATATCAACAGACACAAGTCACACAATCTCAACTAAAAAATAACCGTTTACGTGTGTGTTTGTGTATATAGATGAACTAATATGTGCATGTATTACCTCTAATATGCATGTATGTTTACTATAATATGTGATGGTAAGCTACAGCTGACATTCTATATTCATGGATGCAATGTTAGTTATACAACAGATATTACATCTTCTCGAGAATCGAAATTAAAAAACATAAATAAAATAAATAAAGGGGTGCTAAAACGTTGGGGGTTACAGGAGCGGTAAATACATTGCTATATATTTATCCAGATACTTTAATCTAGACCCATTCTGTGTATGCTAAATAAATGTGAAAGTTCACTCTTGGTGACTTGTGTTTTCTGTCCTCTAGTGGACTCATATTTTAGATGGTGCGTAGACAGCAATATTCTGAGGAAACATAAGTTAATCTGTCCTGACGATTACATAACAGATATATACCCCCTCACCAAGGCACCCAAAGGTAGGTTTTCTAATGCCTGTAGGTACAGGCTGCAAGTCATATCTTTATTTTCTATATCGTCCTGTGAATCTTACATACCAAAGTCTAAAAGCTATCCAATCTTCTTACTTTAATGCACAAACTATCTTTATTATACTTTATTACTATTTTATGCTAATGCATGTTTTGGTGAATATTTGATGAATGTCATAAAGTTTCCAAACTTTTCCCATTTGCCTGCACAATATGGGAGATACGCAATCACTAACATATACTGTGTCAAGCATGCAGGATCAGGAGTTTGTTTTATTGCCAAATCTCTGTCTATGTCTTTAGCTTTGTACCCGCTGCTCAGTGTGAGCATGAATATTATATCTAATATAAATATATTATTTCTTATTTTAGGTCAACCAGAGCCTTCACATTTCAGAGAGACATTCAGCTTCCATCAGCGCATTTCCAGAAGTCCTGTAGATGATGGTTACACAGAGTTCCCAATGCCAGAGAGTAAAGTGTTTACATTAGATGATTCTCTATCTGACTTAACATTATCGTCAACATCAGATATTCTAGAGCGAAGTAAGAAGAGACCAAGTAAGGTGTGTCTTCAAGAGCCAGGGGGATACGTAGTTTTGTGAACATAAATTTGGATTGAATATTTTTTCCTTGTAAATCCAGAATTTATGGTTTAGTAAATCGTGTCCCCATTTAAATAACTGAGACAAAAAATGGGGCCTATTCACTAAAATTGATTGATTGGCCAGGGCTGTATTTTTCTTGTGCTTACTCTGCCCCTGATTTGCCTCCTTTGCAATCTTAGGCAATCCAATGCTGTCCTATGGGAAATCATTGTGATTGGCTGAGATATCCACTTCTGATGATGTCAGCCAAGCAGGCAGATTAGGGACAGAACCAGCAGCAGCAGACTGGAATAAAGGTAAGATTTTATTAGATTTAAGGCAAGGTGGAGCCTAGGGGGCTAGATAGTGTTTTTAACACTATAGGGTCAGAAATACATGTTTGTGTTCCTGACACTATAGTGTTTTTTTAATGTTGTACCCCACTCCCTATAGCATTTAAGCCAATTTGAGCCATGTCCTCAACACCCTGTGTTCCTTTGCATCCAACTCGACTTGTTGCAAATAGATGTCTGTTAGTCGACCTGCGCTACGGAATTTGTTGGCACTTTATAAATAATAATAATAATGTAGGCCTTTTGGTTATTCATAAATGGCAAAATTAGTAATTTCATGCAAATTTGCACTTCCATTCGAATTTGGACTTTTTTTTTTCTTGTAGCAGTGAAGTTGGCTGCTATTTGTTTGCAGTTTGCTTGAGCTATTTATAAGCAAGCCTCGCTGCAACATTGAGATCCGTCTGAAAATATTATCTCAACGCATATTCAATTTGGTTGTTAAGGAATACAGTGAAACTCTGAGGAATTTTATCAGAACCGAAAAGAAATGAGCCAAGTTATAATTTAAAAAATCACCTTTGGGAAATTCATCATTAATTACTGCTAGGTTCATAGAGTTTATTTCTTATTTCTATTAAAAAAAAAAAAAAAAAAGAAAGAAAGAAACTAAAAAGAACAAATGATTAATGGGTTCAAGAGGTAGTGATGCAGAATGTTGAGAACCAGAATTTCCTCTTACCATATGGGGCTCGCCAGATGGATTTCTAGACTGGAACTGTGCTCTAGCATTTGTGTTGGCTAGATGATGTTGTCTGTCAAATTCTATATCATTGTGTTCTTCAGTCATTTTGTATCCATAAATGCACAATGATAACAAGTAACACTGGTGCTGCAACGCCACATGACTGACACCATGGTGGCACATTGCTCTAGTCTTATTAACTTAAATATGGATGTATTACAGAAATCTACGCCAGCTAAACAGGTCTTGTGGAAGGAGGGAATGAGCGCAGAAGAAAGGGAAAAACAACGATCCAAGTTGGCTCAGTTAGAAAAAAGGCACAATTTCCTGAGAAACCCTCGATTTCTCCCACCGCACAGTATGCATGGAGGACGATCTCTTATTGTTCCCACCAAGAAAACCGAAAGAACAATATCGGGAAGGAAAATAGTGGTTGAAGCAAAGTATGAAAGCGTGATAAAGTATATAAATACATGGATGTGTAGATATTTGCTTCATAGGTCTGGTAGAGCCACATGCCTAACCAAAAACCCATCAGAGTTTCTTTAGTCAACATTGAGCAGAGGGTAAATTTGGACATCTCTAGTGATTTTACAAAACACCGAATTGGTTTCAGTATTGGTGTTTGTTTTCTTACGCTCTTTCCCTCTAGAACTAGTGCCAGCCAGAGGGCTCTTGATACTCCAGTTGAGGCTAACCCTGTCATCTCATTTGTCTCTGGGCTACAATTACCTTGGGTCTAAATATAACGGGGTATTACAGTTAGCCATCACTGTAGCCAACATTAATTATTTCGTATTCCAAACCAGAATTGAAACCTCTCTAAATTTTCTTCTTAATTTGGAGTTGGTGGGCTTGTGAATGAGCTGCTTGTTCATTATATCATAAAATGAAATGTAGGGTTCAAACCTTTTGTAGCCGCATTTCCAACTCCCAATTCCCAAATGAATTTATTCTATTGTATGAGAGTGTGGGAGAAATGGTACCAACCATAGAGGTAATATGAATATACATTAATTAGATCCTTTCTTTATAGTGACCCACAGGAACCAGTGCCAATATTTCTCGCCAACCCACCAGTGGTCTTCTTTCCCGATTATGAAGTTGGCCAGATTTATGAGGTGTGTTTGGTGTCTGATACACTCCAAGAACAAGTAGCCTTTTAATCTGTGTGAGTGTCTGAATGCAATGCATTCTGGGTATCTGAGTGTTCGGGAGCAGGTAGAAAGCTCGACAATGAAATCCATGCATTGACTCTCACTTTCTTTCTATTTATATATGGGGTGGATTGGGAATATTGTATTCAGCAGAATTGCCTAAATAATGGGGATTGAGTGTGTGTCACTAGGTCGTCATATAAGTATTGCAGCTGCCTGTCCGTAGACAGGACGTTTCCTGGTATACATGCACTGCACTAAAACTCCCACTACTGGGAAGCAATATAGTATTCACCCCCACTATATAAACAAAACCAATTAAGTTATCTGTGCAATATGCCAAACTCCACTGCACTTTTATACAACAGATATATAAGTCGATTTTTGTTACATTTCCAGGTTTCGTCCTATGCTCGTATTAGGTCCGCTGGCAGTCGGTTTGCATATCTAATTATTCTCATTTTGTGTATAATGCCATTTTACTCTCAGAGCAGCAGGCTGATCTCTGTTATTAGAGAGTCCTCACAATTTCTGTATTCACGCCAACAGAGTGGTCTGGGGCCTCAGTAACCACAGATGTCTATGTATTGGTAGAGAATGATCCAGGGCAGTAACGCTAATGGCAGTCCAGCAATATCCATTTGTAGCATTAGTTTGGTGAACATTGTTTTAGTTTTACAATTAGCTCAGTGACCTATTCTTCAAGTGTACTGTAATAATAAAAATAAATACATTAAACCAAACACCTTAATTAAACTCTGTCTAGTCTCATAGAAGACTCAACTACGTTGGGCAAGGCAGTTCTGCTACAGTAAACAATTTATTACAGGCAGTTTCCTATGACATGGCGACTATGATGTGCCTTTTCCAGCATTTGGGGACCAAATTTTGAGCTTCAACCCAGAGGCTTTGGGTAATCACTGGTCCAACAAAATTGCTGTAGAGTTTCTTTGTTGACTACCTCTCCAATAGGAGTTTATAATGTAGTAGGATATGGGGTGTTAGGCTGTTGAAGAAGATTGATGCTGTAATTCAAATTTACAACTCTATTTATTTTTTTCTCCAATACACAAAGATGACTATTGAACTTCGAAACATGACTGCGTCCAGTCGCCATGTGAGAGTGATCCCTCCATCCACCCCTTACTTCTCTATCTGCCTGGGTAAGTCCGGACGTTTGATAGCAATCACAGTGATCTAATGTTTAAGTGATAAAGCTTTGGTAATGAAAAAATGTCTCCTTTAAATGTATAGCCGTGATCATCTTCGTAAATTTCACCAGCTCAACAAATGCAGAATGAGCCAGATGTTTATCCAGTAGCTGTAACCCCTTTATCCAGTAGCTGTAATCCCTACAGTTAATTCACTGCATTATTATTATTACAATATTATTATTATGTGAAAAGGACACTCTCATAAGAGTGGTTATGGTACAAGGAGACTATGGATGCATTTTTTTCAAGTTTTTGTCAAACTTTTTTTTTTTTTTTTTTTTTTACAAATAATGTGGCACTCCTGAACATAAAGCCTGGTCCCTCTGCTGCAGTCAAAATAGATGTTCATCAATAAAAAAGCACACCGTGATTGTGCTCACCTTATAGACTTTAATATTTCTGTCTTTTTGGGATGAACTTAATCAAGAGAATTCCCAAATAAATAAAAGGTCACATAAAACACAGGTCATTGCAGGACCCAAATAGGAAAATAGAAGCCATTAACTCTGTGCAGCTAACACGTCACACACCGTTTCTCTAGTAGAGTAAATATCAAACTCAAATAGAGAACGAGGGCAGCGTTATCTGATGCAAAAAGTGCACACAAAAGACTTAATTCATTGATAAATGGACAACCTGTAATATCTGTATTCTTATTTTGTCCTTCAATAAACATTGGAAGCACATTTTTGTATCTGATAGAGCTGCCCTCATTCTTCTGTATTTGATTGCAAATAAAGGTCAGAAACAAATAATCCCATCAAGCCATTCATAGTTTTATCTTTCATATAACATTATGACACACTCGCAGGGCAGAATTTTAATTCCTCGCTATCTTGCAATCGGTCCAGTTCTGGATGGAGATGATAGACTGTGAACACTGAGGGGTAGGTTAGCTCAGTGATCGCAGGCTATCATTGGCTTTAAAAGTGATCAGGTTGATTAATTTATATATATTTCACCCCCTGGTTATTTATATGTTCCTGTAATGTGTTCTGATATATAAATTTTGTATCCCCTTTTATCGCTGACTTTTTAGGGAAGTTTCCAGGAGAGGGCGGGATAGTTGCGCCAGGAATGAGCTGCCATTACACCATTCGGTTTGTTCCGGATTCCCTGGCAGATTTCGAGGATTATATACTGGTCGAGACCCAAGCACCATATCCTGTTTTGGTTCCCATAGAAGCAAGACGAGCACCTCCTGCACTAACCAGTAAGTGCTGTGTGCTAAATACGCTCATATTCACATAATACACACAGTTCCTTATTACCAGCCAAGTGACCCATATCAGCATTGCCCACAGGGCATCGGCATGTATTGATATGTTATTGTAGTCAGTATAGTAATAACTGAAAGGATATTACACCATACACACACACACCATACCACCAGGATATAACACCACACACACCACCAGAATATAACGCCACACACCACCAGGATAAAACAACACACGCCACCAGGATATAACACTACACACACCACCAGAATATAACGCCACACACCACCAGGATATAACAACACACGCCACCAGGATATAACACTACACACACCACATGCCACCAGGATATAACACCACACACCACCAGGATATAACACCACACACCACCAGGATATAACACCACACACCACACGCCACCAGGATATAACACCACACACCACCAGGATATAACACCACACACCACACGCCACCAGGATATAACACCACACACCACCAGGATATAACACTACACACACCACATGCCACCAGGGTATAAAACTACATGCACCACCAGGATATAACACCACACACCACCAGGATATAACACCACACACACCACACACCACCAGGATATAACACCACACACACCACACACCACACACCACCAGGATATAACAACACACGCCACCAGGATATAACACCACACGCCACCAGGATATAACACCACACACACCACACACCACCAGGATATAACACTACCAGGATATAACACTACCAGGATATAACATCACACGCCACCAGGATATAACACCACACACCACCAGGATATAACACCACACGCCACCAGGATATAACACCACACGCCACCAGGATATAACAACACACGCCACCAGGATATAACACTACACACACCACACGCCACCAGGATATAACACCACACACCATACACCACCAGGATATAACATCACACACCACCAGGATATAACACTACACACACCACCAGGATATAACACCACACACCATACACCACCAGGATATAACGCCACACACCACCAGGATATAACGCCACACGCCACCAGGATATAACACCACACGCCACCAGGATATAACACCACACGCCACCAGGATATAACACCACACGCCACCGGGATATAACACCACACACCACCGGGATATAACACCACACACCACCAGGATATAACACTACACACCACCAGGATATAACACCACACGCCACCAGGATATAACACTACACACACCACACGCCACCAGGATATAACAACACACGCCACCAGGATATAACACTACACACACCACACGCCACCAGGATATAACACCACACACCACCAGGATATAACACCACACACCATACACCACCAGGATATAACACCACACGCCACCAGGATATAACGCCACACCACCAGGATATAACACCACACACCACCGGGATATAACACCACACACCATCAGGATATAACACTACACACACCACACACCACCAGAATATAACACCACACACCACCAGGATATAACACTACACACACCACACGCCACCAGGATATAACACCACACACCATACACCACCAGGATATAACACCACACACCACACACCACCAGGATATAACATCACACACCACCAGGATATAACACTACACACACCACCAGGATATAACACCACACACCATACACCACCAGGATATAACGCCACACACCACCAGGATATAACGCCACGCCACCAGGATATAACACCACCACCAGGATATAACACCACACGCCACCAGGATATAACACCACAGGATATAACACCACACCACCAGGATATAACACTACACACACCACCAGGATATAACACCACACACGCCACCAGGATATAACGCCACACACCACCAGGATATAACAACACACGCCACCAGGATATAACACCACACGCCACCAGGATATAACACCACACACCACCAGGATATAACACCACACACCATACACCACCAGGATATAACGCCACACGCCACCAGGATATAACAGGATATAACACCACACGCCACCAGGATATAACACCACACACCACCGGGATATAACACCACACACCATCAGGATATAACACTACACACACCACACACCACCAGAATATAACACCACACACCACCAGGATATAACCCCACATAGCAGCAGAACGGAATGCAGATGAAAGAATTAACAGTTCTGTCCTCATTCAGTGACACCTGAAAACAGGGTGCTGATTTGGGTTAAAAGGTACCAATGGTTGTAAATTCTCCCCCTACACTATAAAACTCTATTATAGAGGGAAATCAACTATCCAATATATGGCAAGCTAAGAAGAGCCATTAAAAACCCCAAAAAATTTCTGCTTAAACTCAGTACATAAGAAGAACAAAAAACATTAAGTGTTTTTTCTTTGTGCAATGCAAATCAAGGCAAAACCCATTTATACATAGATTTGGCGGAGACAGCTATCTATACATACGGTTGGTAAGGAAGAGGTCAGTGGCTGCACTATACGTGAAACCAGATAAATCACCTGATAGATCATGGAATTAACAATTATTATTCTATTTGTGTACTTCATAAGTCGGGGGGGGGTTGTAATGGTATGATGAAATATTTATTATGTGCCGTTATTGTCTCTGAGCTGAACATCAATATAAACATGTACTGCACATTGACATTCAGTTATTTTCCCTAATGTGATTGTTTTATCTTACTTAGCCTATACAGTATAATAATACAGGTTAATAAAAGACTCCAGTCCATCGAGTTCAGCAATTCTCATGTCTCTGTTTTTGCTGTTAATCCTAAATATGATGAAATCAGTATTTTGAAGTGATTTACAATTGTGTCACAAAATGTAGAAACATTCCCTTTGATTACTCCATGGATCAGCAAGCTGGAACCTGGAATATTAACTATTATATGGTTGAATATCCAGCAGCTGTACATATTGTTTTCTTTCTGTTTAGTACCCCACACTTTAGACTGTGGCCCCTGCTTGGTGGGAGGAGTTAAGGTCATGGAGTGGATCTGCCGCAACGATGGGATGAGCCGTGGACGGTTCTGCATCATGCCAAAAAGTGCGTGGCCTCCGGCGAGTTTCAGGGTAAGAGACATTGTGGGTTCATTCAAGTACATGAATATGTTAATAAATGCACCTGTGATATTGGAACTCTCTCCGTTTAAATGAAGCTCCCTACAATTCAGTGTTTATTAAATAAACACCATAGTGGCTGGGCTACCTTGATTGTGTGTATAGGAAAGTGTGTAACTCCTCTCTCAGTAAACAGACTTTTTGCCGATCTCTCTCGATCAAAGCAAAGCCTTCTAATAACTTAGTACATGATGCAGCCAAGGAATGTATTATTCTTAGCATTTCTCATCATTGACTAATGCCTGAATTTTTTTATTTTTTTTTATATTTTAGGCCAAAATAGATTCATTGAAAAAATTGTGGACTGGAGATTTTTTTTCCAATTTTCAAATTGGCCTAATATTTGATATTCATTTTGAATTCTCTATCATTCATTGATCACTCATTCAGTTTTTAAATTATTTATTTATTTATTTTGTTTTGTTATGTTACTTAAGAGCGTGGCTACAGGAGGATTTGTGGAAAAAGGCCCATTTGGTATTCATCCATCGTTTTTCGAATTATATCCTGGTCAAGAGATCATCATTGAGGTCAGTTGGTGGCAAATAAAACCCCTTCATTATATGGTTTTGATATGTTAGTAAATATCATTTAGTGTAATCATTATTTTTTACAGTGTTTGGAAAGCTGTGAATACACAGAATCAGCAGTATTTTACCCGTATAAAAGAAGCTTGATAATGATAATTTTACAGAATAATGCAAGCTTTCATAAATTATTTTATTTTTTTGAAAAGAGACATACATCTATTTTAAATATAAATATTTAAGATTTTACCAACTTAGTCTGGAGTACCTAGAGGTTAAGGAGATAATATGGTATTTAATATGTAAAATGAAAATTCTGATGGGATTACATGCATCTCAACATTTCAAATTGACAAATGGAGGCAATTTAATTTTAGGAGTGTGATTGGGGATGTGGCCAGGGGCAGGGCTGATCTGCAGAATTATAGGTGACTAACTAATAGCAATCTATGCAGCTAAAATGTAATTTGGAACAAGAACAATGTATCTTGTTTACACAGATTGATTTCTAAACACATTGCTGTGTAACTCTGTTATTCACTCAGACACATTACTGGGAGTATTATTACTGTGGAGCTCTGTTATACACTCAGACACATTACTGGGAGTATTATTGCTGTGGAGCTCTGTTATACACTCAGACACATTACTGGGAGTATTATTGCTGTGGAGCTCTGTTATACACTCAGACACATTACTGGGAGTATTATTGCTGTGGAGCTCTGTTATACACTCAGACACATTACTGGGAGTATTATTGCTGTGCTGTTATACACTCAGACACATTACTGGGAGTATTATTGCTGTGGAGCTCTGTTATACACTCAGACACATTACTGGGAGTATTATTGCTGTGGAGCTCTGTTATACACTCAGACACATTACTGGGAGTATTATTGCTGTGGAGCTCTGTTATACACTCAGACACACCAACAAGGAGCTCCTAGAAAAGAGGGACATTAGGATTTAAAGGATGGACAGGGGGATTGGGCCCAAAATAGGGACTGTCCCTCCTAAATAGGAACATTTGGAATGTATGGGATTATAATTACTTCATAGAAAGGGTAGTAGTTACCTAAAACAGCATTACCGGTGGATATGGTGGAATGCTAACATTAATAATAAAAATTTAAAGTGCTTTGCATGTACATAAGATCAATTTAAAATCACAATTAATTTTTTAGGCAAATCGGAAAATGGACTCATTGCTTTCAATGTTTATCTGATATGAAATTTTCTGCACCTATTGTATATTGACTGGTTGCAATAACTCTTTATTCTTGGAGCAATCTGTGGTTAATTGGTGCCTGTTTCACAATATATTGTCTTTCAGGTTGTGTTTTTTCCATCATCTCCTGAAACGTACAACCACGTTTTTACCATTGCTTGTGATAACTGCCAGGTCAAAGATGTCATACTGGCAGGTATGTTTATTTGGCTCATCAGCGTTTCGTCAGTGGTCATCAACCTTATGGGGGATGTCTATGGGCTTCACCAGGGGGGAGGGGGGATGCTGGCTGCAACCTAACCTAAGCGTTTTGTTAAAAGTGAGATCTGTATGTTGTTTTCTTCTTTTAATATTTGCTTTCCATATTGTCTTTAAATAATAATACTGTCTTTATAGTCTTTAAATATTAATCTTGACTTCTCAACTTGGCAGAGCATAACAAAAGCTTCCTCCCTTGCTCCTCTGCCTAGAATCCCCAATGTACTAGTGCAGTGTCCACTGCATGGCCTTCCACTATGAAGCCATTATGAAACATATCTGATTTGCAGCCACTTGGTCATAGTTGCACGTTTCTCAAATCTTTACAATTTTTAATGTTTTTGTGTCCAATTATGCAGAAGGATGGTCTTAACAGGAAAATGCTGTTGTGTAGACCCTGAGTCTGTTTGAGTTAGTTCAATTAACATACTGTCTCTGACATGTTTCAAAAACTCTTGTTGGGACAAATGCATTTTTTTTGTACAAATTTTAAATTTTACAACACAAAATTCTATTGGATTGTCGTATAAATTCAGTATGATTTTTGTCATCATGCCAACAACCTCTCTCTGCTCATTATTATTATTGTTGTTGTTATATTGTACTTTTCTCTTCATACCCAGGGTGTGGAGAGCTGGCAGGGCTGGAAGTAGTGTCTATAGGTGGAGAGAGCACAGCCGAGGCCGGGGAAATAACAGATGTCTCAGCAAAGCATATGGTACAGTTTCCACCCACAAATCTGTGTTCCTGTGTGAAGAAAAGTCTGGTTATCTGGAATTCCACGTAAGGGAAAATAAAGTGATTGGATTTCATTATAAACCCAAGCCTAGCCAACAGCCCAAGGGCCCAGAGTTCTACATACAAAGTAAAGTGGAAAGGCTTCAATAGACTGATACTCTAAGCACCAAAACAAAGAAACCGTGTTAGTGTAGAGCTCATACTGATCAATTCTCTGACATCTAGGAGTTAAATCACGTGTGTTTCTGTTTATGCAGTTGTACTCACACCTCCCCTGCATGAAAACAATGCTTTAACATTCAATAAGATCTTACAGCAGAGTGTATTTACTTTAGAAGTTCTTATCTCCTTCTATGTTAATTGAACTTTAATCACACCTAGTCAACTGTAGCAGGTTATGCACAGAGCAGGAGATATGAAATTCTAAATTAAACACACCGCGCACTAAGGGGATGTAGACTGTAGGAGATGTAGGCTGTGCAAGTTTCAGCCAGGTGAGATGGGTAGGACTCCATAAATAAAGCGACACTGCATGGGGCATGATCTATGCAACAAACCACTTCACTAATCTAAGGTTTTGGGGCTTAGAGTGTCCCTTTAAAGTTGGATGACATAAAGTGATTTGATTCCAATATAGAGTAACGTGGTAGTCCGTTTCCTGAGTTGTACATGGTGTGGTGAGCAGATTTACATGAGTTTTAACGATATTGGCCACAGAAGGCACATTTCTAGGCTGAGCCAGATTTCAAGCACTAGTGCCATTACATAACCTTTCCATTTACATGACATTAACCTATAAAGACCCCAGCAGATTACTGAACAGACAAGGTTTGACAAAATGCACCCCTGACGTGATAATCATTAACATCTTGTATTTAAACAATACAGGATTAATTCATTAATTTCTTTGTAAATTATATTTTTATTGGTTGCTAGACAGAAATTCAAGCTCAGAGCCAACGGACACACAGGTCCAACTCCAAGTCAACCATAATTTCCAGGTTGCCCAAGATAATGTTGATGAAAACTAAAAATCTTGTGGACATGCAGGTCCATCATAATATATTAAGGCACATTCAACAAGATAGAACAGTTATGCTAAATCATGTTTCAGAGTGTGATTGTTGTGGAGTATCAATTAACAGATAAATCCTAAGAGCACTGACCCCCATACACCTCCACAACAACCAGATGGGTCCACAGAAGCCCATATCTCCTAGTCCCTACTTGATCCCTCTCTAGAAGGTCCTTAATTTGAGAGTATTCTCAACGCTAATAGAGTCATAAACTCTGCTCAATCAGGTACCCTTGTAAACGTGAATTTTAGGTTATATTAGAGGCGGCGGAGGTCTACAGTTCCAGGGCTCCACAAATATGCTCTTGACAGGTGACCCGAGATGCCATCCTGTAGTGACTAAATTCCTCCCCAGTTCCATTTATACACTGGTCTATGTTCCATAAGTCAACAGTCATTGGAAATGCACATGATATGCGGTCGCCAGCCAGTGTGTCCATATGTCTACATACAGTTGGGTACATCCATTTGTCATGAAAATCAGTTCTTCTAGTCGTCTAAAGTCTTGCATTTTATCAGACTAAACAGTAAGAGGTGGTAATTTGTCCTGTTTCCAGTAAAGGGAACAATTTGTAGCAGTATTTAAAATCCAAAGGGTCAGGGATTTCTTATATTTGGCCACCGATGAGGTGGTATGATGGAAGAGAAAAGGAGCAGGGCAAAAGGGTGGAGGGCTGTCAGAGAACTTCTGTAGGATTGCTTCCATCGCCTTCCAGAAAGGTTTAACCTTTGAACACTGCCAACAAATGTGAAGAAGGAAACCTGTAGCTACATGGCAATGCCAACAGTCTCCATGTAGGACAGGATTCATACTCCAAAGAAGCTGCGGCATTCTATACAACATGAATAACACTTTTTAGGCTGTTTCTGGGTTTTGCTGGCTAGTGCACAATTTTGTACTAGATCACATATCTTACACCACTCTTGTGGAAGCCGAGAGATTCATATTGCGTTGCAATAATGAGTGTAGAAGTGAAACAGTATGTGGTTGAGGATCTGGGTGGACACGTGTTCAAAGGAGGTGAAAGCTCGGTATAAGTCAGGTTGTTTGGGTATTTGGCGTATAAACTTACACTTGTTCATGTTTCAGTCTGTGTAAAAACATGTCTGGGGCTCCGTCTAATAAGTTGCGAAACTGTCTGAGTTTGTCCCCAACCACCATATTCCTAATCTGAAAAGGTTTTCGTGTTAAAAACATGTGAATTTCTTCCTATCTATGCCTAGAGGAAATTCGGGTTGTTTGTCAAAGGGAAGAAAGGTAAAGGATTCATTTATTTTAACTTGGGTCTGACTTATTTAAATTGAGAACTTCACCAATCATCTGTCCTTACTAGCGATTAGTCACTAGTGATTTGTCAGCACAGACATGTTATCATTGCAGAGAGATGGTTTTGGCTCAGGAACCAAAGAATTCTGAAGTTAATTTAATATAGAATGCTTGGCGATAAGACAACAACCCACCATAGTGTGCAGACAGTACAGATGTATTCACATATTAGAACTGTTTTAGCATGCTGACCGAGCAGAGAGCAGGACCCCATAATAGCCAGGGGTACTTCGCCGAAAGCTCCTCAAGCAATTCCTGATTTATGCCTTTTGGAACTCGTTGAAAGCAATATCAGTCAGGCAAACCCAGTCTGTACTGAGGGACATCATCAATAGTGATGTACCGAACAGTTCGCCGGCGAACGGTTCCCGGCGAACATAGCGTGTTCGCGTCCGCCGCGGACGGCGAACGCATGCGCGGTTCGATCCGCCCCCTATTCGTCATCATTGAGTAAATTTTGACCCTGTACCTCACAGTCAGCAGACACATTCCAGCCAATTAGCAGCACACCCTCCCTAGCAGACCCTCCCACCTACTGGAAGGCATCCATTTTACATTCATTCTCAAGCTGCATGCTTAGTGAGAGGAGGGAAAGAATGCTGATTGGCTTTATTACTGTATCTATGCAACAAGAATAAAGATTTAAATAACGCACATTTTAAAAATACAGCAATGTGTTTTTTAAATGTGCTATAATTCAGTGGTATTTAACATATGCATTCTTTCCCACAATTTATCACCATTTTGAACAAATAAAGTGCAAATAAAGTTCAAAGATAAAAGTTGTGTGAAAAAATGTGTTATTATTTTTATTTGCAGCCAGTTAGTAAATGCCTCCCTGAATATTGTCATTTTCTTATTTACCCAGGCACGTCCCTCTTCCATTTTACTGGCAGATAATAAAACCCAGTTTGCAAACTTTACTACCCGGAGCAGCTGTCGATATTGCCGAGAGTGAAGAGACAACGACGGCATTTAGCATTAGCCCAACGGAGGGAGTCATAGGACCTCACCAAGCGCATACGTTCTCTGTGACATACAAACCCACTAAGGTAATCTGTATGAAAAATATCTGCATTTATGTGGGAAAAAGTACTGTTGTGCATCATCTGCATATCTCAAGTTGGACTTTGGGCATAAAATCTTGAGAAATCACGTTTCCACAACTATCTAAGAGTACCCACCTTGATATATCCACAACTATCCCAGGATTCCCAGCTTGCTATATCCACAACTATCCCAGGAATCCCAGCTTGATATATCCACAACTATCCCAGGATTCCCAGCTTGATATATCCACAACTATCCCAGGATTCCCAGCTTGATATATCCACAACTATCCCAGGATTCCCAGCTTGATATATCCACAACTATCCCAGGATTCCCAGCTTGCTATATCTATAACTATCCCTGCGTTCTGAGTTTGATATATCCACAACTATCCCAGGATTCCCAGCTTGATATATCCACAACTATCCCAGGATTCCCAGCTTGATATATCCACAACTATCCCAGGATTCCCAGCTTGATATATCCACAACTATCCCAGGATTCCCAGCTTGATATATCCACAACTATCCCAGGATTCCCAGCTTGATATATCCACAACTATCCCAGGATTCCCAGCTTGCTATATCTATAACTATCCCTGCGTTCTGAGTTTGATATATCCACAACTATCCCAGGATTCCCAGCTTGATATATCCACAACTATCCCAGGATTCCCAGCTTGATATATCCACAACTATCCCAGGATTCCCAGCTTGATATATCCACAACTATCCCAGGATTCCCAGCTTGATATATCCACAACTATCCCAGGATTCCCAGCTTGATATATCCACAACTATCCCAGGATTCCCAGCTTGCTATATCTATAACTATCCCTGCGTTCTGAGCTTGATATATCCACAACTATCTCAGCGTTCTGAGCCTGATATATCCACAACTGTCTCCGTGTTCCGAGCTTGATATATCCACAACTATCCCAGCGTTCCCAACTTTACATATCCAAAACTATCCCAGAGTTCCCAGTTTGACATGCAAATGAGCACAGACACCCTTTGTGTTTCAGCCGTCATTCTCCATTTCTGCAGGTATCCATGATTTCTCCATTTTCTGTGCCCAAGGAGGACTCTCCAAATTGACAAATGCAGGTGATGCACAACAGTATTTTTTTCTCATTGCACTGTGTAGAATTTGATTGTGTTTGTCCTCACCACAATCTTTTTGGCACCTATATATACATTTACTATAATTAGTAAAATTAAAATGATAGTTGTTTTTTCCTGTTTAATGCATCACCATCCTCTCCTGTTTCTTTGTTTTGAAGCTGATTGAGTATCACAGTATTGCTCAGATGGTTCTCCAGGACATTCCAGATCCGTCAAGGTAAAGTGGGAAGCATTCAAGTGGTACATGAGGTTTTAAAGGGTAATGTAGGTATCACAGTGGTATATGAGGTATTAAAGGGTAATGTAGGTATTGCAGTGGTATATGAGGTATTAAAGGGCAATGTAGGGATTGCAGTGGTATATGAGGTATTAAAGGGTAATGTAGGTTTTAGAGTGGAATATGAGGTATTAAAGGGTAATGTAGGTATTGCAGTGGTATACGAGGTATTAAAGGGTAATGTAGGTATCACAGTGGTATATGAGGTATTAAAGGGTAATGTAGGTTTTAGAGTGGTATATGAGGTATTAAAGGGTAATGTAGGTATTGCAGTGGTATATGAGGTATTAAAGGGCAATGTAGGTATCACAGTGGTATATGAGGTATTAAAGGGTAATGTAGGTATTGCAGTGGTATATGAGGTATTAAAGGGCAATGTAGGTATAACAGTGGTATATGGGGTATTAAAGGGTAATGTAGGTATTGCAGTGGTATTTGGGGTATTAAAGGGCAATGTAGGTATTGCAGTGGTATATGAGGTATTAAAGGGCAATGTAGGTATAACAGTGGTATATGGGGTATTAAAGGGTAATGTAGGTATTGCAGTGGTATTTGGGGTATTAAAGGGCAATGTAGGTATTGCAGTGGTATATGAGGTATTAAAGGGTAATGTAGGTATTGCAGTGGTATATGAGGTATTAAAGGGTAATGTAGGTATTGCAGTGGTATATGGGGTATTAAAGGGTAATGTAGATATTACAGTGGTATATGAGGTATTAAAGGATAATGTAGGTATTGCAGTGGTATATGAGGTATTAAAGGGTAATGTACATATTACAGTGGTATATGAGGTATTGAAGGGTAATGTAGGTATTGCAGTGGTATATGAGGTATTAAAGGGTAATGTAGGTATTGCAGTGGTATATGAGGTATTAAAGGGTAATGTAGGTATTGCAGTGGTATATGGGGTATTAAAGGGCAATGTAGGTATTGCAGTGGTATATAAGGTATTAAAGGGTAATGTAGGTATTGCAGTGGTATATGAGGTATTAAAGGGCAATGTAGGTATCACAGTGGTATATGAGGTATTAAAGGGCAATGTAGGTATCACAGTGGTATATGAGGTATTAAAGGGCAATGTAGGTATCACAGTGGTATATGAGGTATTAAAGGGTAATGTAGGTATTGCAGTGGTATATGGGGTATTAAAGGGCAATGTATGTATTGCAGTGGTATATGAGGTATTACAGGGTAATGTAGGTATTGCAGTGGTATATGAGGTATTAAAGGGCAATGTAGGTATCACAGTGGTATATGGGGTATTAAAGGGTAATGTACATATTACAGTGGTATATGAGGTATTAAAGGGCAATGTAGGTATCACAGTGGTATATGAGGTATTAAAGGGTAATGTAGGTATTGCAGTGGTATATGAGGTATTAAAGGGCAATGTAGGTATCACAGTGGTATATGAGGTATTAAAGGGCAATGTAGGTATTGCAGTGGTATATAAGGTATTAAAGGGTTATGTAGGTATTGCAGTGGTATATGAGGTATTAAAGGGCAATGTAGGTATCACAGTGGTATATGAGGTATTAAAGGGCAATGTAGGTATTGCAGTGGTATATAAGGTATTAAAGGGTAATGTAGGTATTGCAGTGGTATATGAGGTATTAAAGGGCAATGTAGGTATTGCAGTGGTATATAAGGTATTAAAGGGTAATGTAGGTATTGCAGTGGTATATGAGGTATTAAAGGGCAATGTAGGTATTGCAGTGGTATATGAGGTATTAAAGGGTAATGTAGGTATTGCAGTGGTATATGAGGTATTAAAGGGCAATGTAGGTATTGCAGTGGTATATGAGGTATTAAAGGGCAATGTAGGTATCACAGTGGTATATGAGGTATTAAAGGGTAATGTACATATTACAGTGGTATATGAGGTATTAAAGGGTAATGTAGGTATCACAGTGGTATATGGGGTATTAAACGGTAATGTAGGTATCACAGTGGTATATGGGGTATTAAACGGTAATGTAGGTATCACAGTGGTATATGAGGTATTAAAGGGTAATGTAGGTATTGCAGTGGTATATGGGGTATTAAAGGGCAATGTAGGGATTAGGCAGTGGTATATGAGGTATTAAAGGGTAATGTAGGTATTGCAGTGGTATATGGGGTATTAAAGGGCAATGTAGGTATCACAGTGGTATATGAGGTATTAAAGGGTAATGTAGGTATTGCAGTGGTATATGAGGTATTAAAGGGCAATGTAGGTATCACAGTGGTATATGAGGTATTAAAGGGCAATGTAGGTATTGCAGTGGTATATAAGGTATTAAAGGGTAATGTAGGTATTGCAGTGGTATATGAGGTATTAAAGGGCAATGTAGGTATTGCAGTGGTATATGAGGTATTAAAGGGCAATGTAGGTATCACAGTGGTATATGAGGTATTAAAGGGTAATGTACATATTACAGTGGTATATGAGGTATTAAAGGGTAATGTAGGTATCACAGTGGTATATGGGGTATTAAACGGTAATGTAGGTATCACAGTGGTATATGAGGTATTAAAGGGTAATGTAGGTATTGCAGTGGTATATGGGGTATTAAAGGGCAATGTAGGGATTGCAGTGGTATATGAGGTATTAAAGGGTAATGTAGGTATTGCAGTGGTATATGAGGTATTAAAGGGCAATGTAGGGATTGCAGTGGTATATGAGGTATTAAAGGGTAATGTAGGTATTGCAGTGGTATATGAGGTATTAAAGGGCAATGTAGGTATTGCAGTGGTATTTGGGGTATTAAAGGGCAATGTAGGTATTGCAGTGGTATATGAGGTATTAAAGGGCAATGTAGGGATTGCAGTGGTATATGAGGTATTAAAGGGTAATGTAGGTATTGCAGTGGTATATGAGGTATTAAAGGGCAATGTAGGTATTGCAGTGGTATTTGGGGTATTAAAGGGCAATGTAGGTATTGCAGTGGTATATGGGGTATTAAAGGGTAATGTAGGTATTGCAGTGGTATATGGGGTATTAAAGGGTAATGTAGGTATTGCAGTGGTATATGAGGTATTAAAGGGTAATGTAGGTATTGCAGTGGTATATGGGGTATTAAAGGGTAATGTAGGTATTACAGTGGTATATGAGGTATTAAAGGGTAATGTAGGTATTGCACTGGTATATGAGGTATTAAAGGGTAATGTAGGTATTGCAGTGGTATATGGGGTATTAAAGGGTAATGTAGGTATCACAGTGGTATATGAGGTATTAAAGGGTAATGTAGGTATTAACAGTGGTATATGAGGTATTAAAGGGTAATGTAGGTATCACAGTGGTATATGAGGTATTAAAGGGTAATGTAGGTATCACAGTGGTATATGAATTATTAAATGGTTATTTGAAGTATTAAAATGATGTATAAAGTAGAATATGAATTATTAAAGTTTATCTTCTTGCTGGAAACGTAGAGAAGACAATACCAGCTTGACGCACAATATCAGCTTTATTCTATATTCTGTGCTTGCAAAATTACCAGCAAATCTACAGACTAAGGTATTTATTCCCGTTCACAATAGCTGGGAGGAAGTGATTTGAGATCCCTCACCACCTGCAATCACTGCTCAGATTGCACTAGCAGATATCTGATGTCACACTGGGACTAATGATAGGCCAGTTCCTGGCTGGCTCTGGCAGCCTTGAGTGCCGTGCAAAGACACCTCGAGTGCCATGCATGGCACACGTGCCATAGGTTGCTGATGCCTGGTCTAGGTTATATAACTTTGAAGAGCAGCCATTAATTTATAACCAGTATATTTTGTGATGAGACGACACTCTTAAATATTTGAGGTCTTCACGATATCTTATAACTTTATTTTTTTTTCTTCATTGTCCTTCCCAGTGTGGTAAGTCAGGCAGTAAGTCTTGCAACTCTAGAAGCCAGTCTGAAAGATGCCATCGTTTTAGATATGGAATTTAAAGGCAGCACAGAGGCATTTAATATATTACTGCTGCCCTATACGATTATCTTTCCCGGTGAAGGGTTCATTGGAACAACCATGAGAAAGGAATTTCAGGTCAGTAAAACGTTATATAACAAGACTGCCATATTTTCTTTGCACAACACCCAGTGCTCTGTATCAAAATAAATCATTCTTAAATAATATATTTCATTATTAGAATTAAACGGTAAATTAAATTCCTTTTGCACTATTTGTTTATTGCAAGTATTCAGTTTTGTTTCCTTCTAGTTTCCTAGTAGAACAAGTAGCCATTGTATTTAACAAGTATATCTCACAATTATATGACAATATGTATAGTAATATCAAAGCAAGTTATGCCAAAAGTAACTGTTACTTTCAAATGATATTAATGCGATGATATAAAAAATAAATAACAAATTGATCAAGTAAAAACAGAATATTGATTTCAAATACACAGAAAGTTTGTAGCAATTGCTTCGTTATGTAATATTGATTTAGCACACCGTACAATCATGATAAACTCAATGGCTTACCAATGTGTGGTTTTCTAAATTGTAATTGTATTCAGTTACTCGTTGAAATGTATCAGTACGTAGGATAACTGCGATACGTCTGATGTTTTGCCATTACAGATGTGGAATCGTAGCCGCTCTGATATTTACTTCAAGTGGGAAAATGTCACTTCCTGTCACATCGTTCATATTGAACCAAAAATGGGAAGAATTGGTAATGTACATTTTCTTTGACTCTCAGAAAATATTAAGCATATTTCATTTTTTCAACACCTTAAAGATGGAGGCAATTGTCCAAGTTCTGATCCAAATTTGCGCTATATGTCTGTCCAACCATAATTGACCTCTTTCATATTAGGTGCACCCACACTTGTTATACGGATAGTCCTCGTTTTGCGATCTACCTGTTTTACGACGGCTCGCACTTACGACCAGTGGTAAGTGCGAGCTGTCGTGGGGATTCCCTGCTCTGGTGCGTTCGTCTATGTTCAGGGGAACGTCCACGAACATAGACGAACGCACCAGAGCAGGGAATCCCTCTAAAATATGTTCAGGGATCAGGGAAATTTCCCCAAACATAGAATAGAGGGATTCCCTGCTCTGGTGCATTCGTTTATGTTTAGGGAAGTTTCCCTGAACATAGACGAATACACCAGAGCGGGGAATCCCTTAAAGGACCACTATAGTGCCAGGAAAACATACGTGTTTTCCTGGCACTATAGTGCCCTGAGGGTGCCCCCACCCTCAGGGTCCCCCTCCCGCCCCGGCTCTGGAAGGGGGAAAGGGGTTAAAACTTACCTTTTTCCAGCGCTGGGCGGGGAGCTCTCCTCCTCCGATCCTCCTCCGTTCCTCCCTGTCGAGCTGCGCGCGCATTCAGCCGGTTGCATAGGAAAGCATTTACAATGTTTTCCTATGGACGCTTGCGTGCTCTCACTGTGAAAATCACAGTGAGAAGCACGCAAGCGCCTCTAGCGGCTGTCAATGATACAGCCGCTAGAGGCTTTGGGGGAAGGCTTAACCCATTCATAAACATAGCAGTTTCTCTGAAACTGCTATGTTTATAAAAGAATGGGTTAAGCCTAGCTGGACCTGGCACCCAGACCACTTCATTAAGCTGAAGTGGTCTGGGTGCCTAGAGTGGTCCTTTAACTCATCACTTACTGACCAATTCGTTCTACGACCGGGTCATAGGAACGGAACCCAGTCAGAAAGTGAGGAGTGTCTGTATATCATTTTGTTCAGGAGAAGCAGGGCCTACAAATATTTATATATGAAACACAATTTAATATAATAAAAAACGTAAAAAGTTGTTAACTGCTAATGTCATGATACTGTTAGCTTTTACTCCAATAAAATACACATATTTCTATGCTGTGATGTTCCATGACTACAACAATGCCACCCATGTGCAATAAAATACACATATTTCTATGCTGTGATGTCCAATGAGTCCAACGATGCCCCCATGTTTTGGAAAGTTACATGGTGAAATATAGGGCTTACCCATTTCAGTTTATGCACATTGAAATTTGCCAGATGGGTTTGCTAGGCCTAAGTTGCCTTTGAGGACCGTATGGCAGCCCAGGAATAAAAATGACCCCCATCATGGCATACCATTTGCAGGGTATTCAAAGTGGGCTATGTCTAGTCTCTTTTTGATAGCCACTTAGTCACGCACCTTGGCCAAAGTTAGTGTTCATATTTGCTTTTTGGGTTTTATCATACAAAACTGCACTTTCACCGATGATATCTTTGTCATTATATGTTTTTCTGCTCTACAACACTCAGATTTTTGTTCAGCGACATCTTAGAAGTATAACAGTACTCCCCATGTACAGGTTTTATGGGGTTTTGGAAAGTTACATGGTCAAAGGGTCAAATATAAGGTTTGCAAATAAAATTATCTGGACTTTCTGCTGGGCTATTATGAATTATAGTTTTTTATATATATATACACATATATTCATATTACTTTATATATACATTTATTTAATTGTGTGTGTGTGTGTATATATATATATGTGTGTGTGTATATAGATATATATAAATATATGGGCCCTTCCAGGAAGAGCCCATTAGTTGTCAACCGTGGGTCATGGCTTATCTTTATAGTGTGGAAGTACTAATTCTATCAGGAACGGTGCTATTTTTCAACGTATAATTTATAATGTCTGATTTAACTAGATCTGAACTCCACACTACATAACTCTGTTTGGTTGTAATCCATCACAGAATAGGCTGATCCTAGGCATTTATATTTAGACTATACTTGGTGGATGTGGGGGATAATGAGCGGTGCCCTCGACGGCACAGTTTAGAGCTTTGTTTATTTATTACTCATACACTTTATACACTTGGACACATGTTTAGTAGATAAATCCATTCTGTCAAACTGTATCATTATGTATTTGGAATCTATTTCAGTTCATATAGATTGTGCCCATGTCAGATACAAAGTGTATTGTATCATTCTACTTTGTATCTGGGTCCTCCTCCATGAAATTATTTTAAACGTTTATTCAAAAAATATTAAATCATTTGAAAACCTTATCCAACAGTAATAAATCGAAGCCGTGATGTGAAATTCACTTTAGATTCCCATCAAGTCGCACTTTAGTTAATAATCCTGTCTAATTTCCTTTTATTTATCATAAAGTAGACAATTTGAGGGGCATAGCTATAAAAATATGTAATTTAATAGATTTAATTAGTCTAACCACATATCAACTTATTTGAGAATCCATGTTGAAAACCATTATTTCTATAAAGCAATGAATTTAATATAGTTTTTATTTATTTAACATTATTTTATAGCATGCTTACCAACGGCATTTTCATTAATGAGTGTACTGAAAGTACAATTCTTCCAATTCGTCCTTTTGACCTACAATTTGCCATTCACACTTTGGCAAATAACTATGAAAGATTTAAAACCATAAAATGAGAAATTGCAACTGAGTGTAGAAACTATATCAGTCGTGGTGAGAGGTGAATTGATGGGGAGCAGGTAGTGGTTAGATGAGTTATAGTAAGGGGACTGATTGATGGTGAGAGTCCTGAAAGTATATGATGAGATATGTTTTCAGGGGTTTTACATTGTAACGGATGGGGAATGATTAGTAGCAATGGATTGTTCCAGTACTACATGAAAATTTGGAGAATAGCGATAAAACTCATTGATTTGGAGGTGCTTAAGGGATATAGAGTTGAGAGGGTGGAGAGGAAGGGTGCGGGATACAGTGGGGGGTGAGAATGTATAAAGCTGTAAATTGATATACAAGACTTTGGAATTTGAAAATGGAATGTTGGCAACTGGAAGTTAAAGGGACACTGAAGTCACCAGTGCAACTACATGTATTCCTGACCCTATAGTGTTAACACAGCCATCTAGCCCCCCTGGCCCCCTCATGCCTCCATAAATATAGTAAAAATCTTACTGTATTCAAGCTAGAAGCTGTAAATCTGCATGCTGTTAGACTCAGGAAAAACAAGCTGTCTCCTGACATGAGAGAGCCTGATCCAATCACAGTGCTTCCCCATAGGATTGGCTGAGACTGACAAGGAGGCAAATCAGGGGCAGAGCCAGCATGATTCAAACACAGCCCTGGCCAATCAGCATCTCCTTATAGAGATGAATTGAATCAATAAATCTCTATGAGGAAAGTTCAGTGTTTGCATGCAGTGGGAGGAGATACTGAATCACAGGATGCTCGTGCACAGCAGATCTGAGTGGATGGAGGCATATTATGCCTCCATCAACTCCGAAGTCCCTCTGGTTCACTCTGAGTGACTGCAACTGGAGGTGTTCCTAGCTTTCAATGGGAACACTGTATTTTCTCAGAAAATACAGTGTTTACATGAGAGAGGCTGCAGGGAGCTATAGTTCTCACCTGAACAACCTCATTAAGCTGAAGTTCTTCAGGTGACTATAGTGTCCCTTTAAATAAATGTCCTTCATATGTTAACATAGTCTAAAACAACCTCTAGTTTACAAACCTAATAGCTATTTTGTTCTTGTGCTGCTCTACTGTACCTCCAAGCCCCATGTACAATTGGTATAAAATGTTTAACTTTTATTTTAGAGCCAAATGCATTCTGTCAGTTTGAGTTGAGTTGTACTGGAGGGCAGATTGGATTCACCAGCCAGAAAGTCAAGTGTCACATCGAACATTCCTCAGAGCCGGTCATCCTTGGTGTCGAGGCCACTTTTAAGGTTTGCATAAAATATTCTCTGAAATCTCATAGAAAAAGTGTTTCTGGCAAACTTGCTGCTGCATATTTAGATCATTAAATGGTTAAAGGAAAACTAACATTAAAAATGTTTAAAATCTTAATATAACCTTTATCTGACAAAACACCATCCCATAATTAATTTTATGTAATTTTCCCGCATTCATTTTATATAGAATTTTCTGACGATATCCCTTGCCTATTTTCCTGACTCCCCTTTTCTGAGTCAGTAAGATAGGCAAGTTTTCCAATCCAGTGCTCACTATTTTGCAACAGTCCATTACTTTTTAAAATGATTAATGAAATTACAGTTAAAACACACAGGAACCCCACATGTCATACATGCCCAAGTTGTCCAAATAGTGTGCGGTTCCTTAAGTATTGTCCTATTGCCACCCGGGTAACGTTTTGACCCAGAATAGTTCCAGAGCAAAAGTGGTCTTGGCCGGTCAAATATCGGGAGTTCCTGTGGTCAAAAAAATGGGTGTTCCCCCTGGTTTTTAGGGAGCGATTGTTCCTTATAGTCCATCGTACCTTCCCTCCAATTACCGCTCTCCTTGTATGTCTGTAAGTGGGGAAAAGCATGGAAAAAAATAGACTGGGAAACGCGTGGCTGAGTGGCTGAATAGAGTTCCATGAAGTTCGTGACCAAGTACAACTGTTAGGAGACAAAATGGCCTCCATCTGCCAGGGAGCATGCTTTCGGTAATACGTTCAGTAGAACCAGGGGTACCGAACCAGGGGGAACATAAGGTCTGCCACAGTAGGCAAGTGATTTCTTATATATTTTTTATTCTTTGTAAAGCAGTCTGTGGACGAATATATAATATATGAAAAAGCACTCTTGGCACCATAACCACTAAAGCTCTACAGTTTATTGTTGTGATTTTGCTGCCTGGACATCAATGATAGTCTGTGAGCCCCAGGCTTGCAGCCAATCATTGCTGGCCAGATTTGGAGTGACAATTCCTCTATATTCTGATGAGAGCAAAGGGAGCTTGAAAGATACTCAAAAACTGACAAAGTGACTGCACCCAAAGACTCCTTAACTATAACCTCTACGGTTAGATGTAAGAATAGAATGAGGATTGGCAGTTATTTTCTTACTATAGTCTCGATTTATTATTTTTGGATATGTTTTTCAAATAGGTTAATATTTTTGGATTCATTTTTACAATTATTATTTGAAAATATATCAAAACATACGACTATTTTTTAAAATATGAAATGATTTTAAACAGTATCCAAAAATATTACATCAATGCCTACATTTCAGGAATACTCTCCAAATCAGCATAGCACCATACATTAAAGAGAAAGGATGATTAATTTATTCTAAACTATCACAAAAGTTATAATTATAAATTTGTGTTTTTTTTCTCTAGGGTCCTGTTGTCACTATAGATGTTCCATCACTTGATTTAGGTCTTATAAAGTTGGGCAATAAGGCAGTCAGCATCATTACTATAGTGAACAACAGCTCGCTGGTAGCAAAATGGAGAATGCAGGAGAGCAGAGCGTGTATTTCTGAAAGAGGAGAGGAGGTACGTTTCTTTTACAGAGAATAGCACACATTCTGACAACCTTTGGCCTGAGGAGAAAATAGTTAGAATGGCCTTTATCTGCTCATGAAACTCAGCTATGTCATGTAGATGGTCCTATTCACATAGGTGGTCAAAGGACCAGTCCAGACCTGGAGAACACTTACATCACGGGCCACTAACCCAAACACAATGACGGGCTATCCAAAGGCCCTGTACAATTCCTGTATCACCGCTGCTGTATCTGCTAACAAATGTCCCAATGCACCACCCACTACTTTTAATAAACTGGAAATATGACTGTAAGGGTATGCCCCACATCCCATATATTCTAGTGGCCTAGTGGGCAAATGCTCCCCATTGCCAATCCTCCCCCCCCCCCGTGAGTTGAAGCGTAAAGATCCACAATGCAATCAACAAGTATGTGCTTTAACCTAATGGACGCTGGATATGTGTTTTTATGATGTTTGCTGTTTAGGAATCACCGTTTTTTATCACTCCGGAGAAGGGGGAATTGCCGCCTCTTGGAACAGCCAAACTGAAAGTCCTGTTCCAGCCACTGGCGTGTCAGAGATTAGAGACCACCCTGCAGCTGCAGGTGGACAATGGGGAAGCCAGGTGAGTGACTAACGCTGTGAAGAACCTTGATGAATATAGGTTAAAGGTGAAAACACAGTTATCTGAGCAATCCAAATTCTGTATTTATTAATTATCAGTATTTCTTTTTTTTAATCAGCATCTTGTGCAGAAGGAAAGTTATGTGAAACATTAAATATGATGCTCTATGTAACATAAATTACGATTGATTTTCACATCTGCTTGGTGCTCGAATTGGACTAAGGGGTTTGACATCTTATTGTCAATGTACTTATTGCCCAAATAATGTTCCTGATATAAGATTGTTATCTACCGGGGAAGGAGGAGCTATGGAAAGCTCCACACAATTATTGTGTTTAATGTTCCTTTATTTAATGTTAGACCGACTTTGTTTTCAATTCACATTTGCCCACAGTCTGTTGTTGTGCTCTGAGAACGTCTTGTTTCTTTGTAGTTATCTGCCTGTTTCAGCCAGCGTTCAGCTTCCTCAGGCCTGCCTCCTCTCGAGCTTATTGCAATTTCCAGACATGTACGTGGGTGTACCAGCACAGGGCGCTGTAAAGATTTTTAACCAGGGACATCTGCCAGCAAAGTTCACCTGGGGAGAGGTAGGAACTCAAATACACAAATTCACAGGTTTGTGCAAACTACATGATAAATACAGGTAATCTTCACTGTCACGTTGAGTACAGATTATTGCCCCTCTTCCATCCAACCAGGACAAACTGCTGCTTTGAATGATGGCTTTTAAAGGATTGTATTTGCTTTCTATCAAACGAGATCACATTTTCTCTACTATAAAAGATTGTAGAGGATTTATGTCTGATAAATGAACACTTTTTTCTCTCTAGCTAACTGGGAGCCATGCCATCCACTGTTCCTCCTCCATCTCACCAGCAAGTGGCACATTAGGACCAAATGAAGAAGTGGAGCTGCATGTGGATCTGACTGTACATTCCCTGGTGGGTTACGGATGCTCCTAATATGTTTTCACTGGAAGAAGATCTCAATTAATAAAAAGACTCTAAGGCTCTCAATGCTCAATCTTTCAAACTTTCTCCAACCCAGCGCTTGTCACAGTTTGGTTGTTTGAGTTTGAATTTGGGGAATTGTGTATTGTCGGATAAGTTTTTCAAATTATTTAGAAAAATATTTTTTGCTGTATTTTTTTATATATGACATATTTTTGGGGATATTTTAATATTAAAAAATAATAATTTGAAAAGTTTAACAAACAATCCAAAGTCATCTGAAAAGTTTATCCAAAATATTAAACGAAGGCCTTAATTTTCTAATTCTGAGTTTAGTGACTAACACTGTATGTGTATTGTATGTAAAATATTGTCACACTATCATTTTAACAGAACTTTATCAAGTACAGGAGACGGTCATCCTCTATTTTCCTCTCTTTGTCCTAGGTTTATTATTTAATATGAAGCATCAATCCGTTATATCTTTTCTCTCACTGTATGTTTATTTTGCTCTGTTACAGTATTTTACGCTTTGTTTACCCGGATATTAATAGGATGATTATTGTTCCGGGTGATTCTTTTTTCAGGATGAATTGAGCAACCTGGCTTTTCAATGCACTATTGAAGACATGGTGGATCCTCTTGTTTTGACAATGAAAGCCAAGGCTCAGGGACTACACGTATCCTATTCGTTGTTTGATGAAGATGAGACGTAAGCATCTTTTTCCACTTCTACCTTTATAACTTTAGGAAATATCACTACGGAGAAAGGATAATCAGGATTTATAGTTATACCAAGATGGAACAATTTTAGGACCCATTAAGTCATGCCTTTTTAAAATAAAATACATCCCAAAGAATGCTCATAATGTTCATAACATATTTAGCAGTTTAAATGTTATAAGTATAGCTGTTAATATATATGGGTACTGGTGCTTTCCCTATTACAATGTGTACATTACATTTTATAAGTTGCCTAGCCAGGTAGCTGTAATGTGTTATATGCAGGCACAATGCCCACATACTGATGTTATTCCTACATTCAGGTGGCATTTTGGGAAGGTGTATTCTCAGAAATGCCTTTGGGTTACTTACAAATGCCCATAAGCAGGGTCTTTGAACATTTTTATTTTTAGATCTTGTCTGAAAAACTGCAAGGCCTGAAAATGTATGCAGCCTCTAAAATTGTGTAAAATGCGTGTGTCCAGTGATGGCAAGGGCTGTTGTACAAATATTTAATATGTAACTCTGCTGATCTGATGTAAAATGTGTTCTGATTGCGATTTTGAAGTGCTTATGGTGCCTGTAGAATCCATTCGATGGTAAATTATGCTGAAAATTGATTACACCGTTTACCAAACTCCTTTCCTTTAGTTTGCCTGGGAGATCGTCTGAGGAGCTGCTGCTGGATTTTGGGTCGGAGGTTGTTCTGCAGAACAAAGTACAACGAAAGCTAGTCCTGACCAATCACACGGGGATATCAGCACCATTCTCATTGGAAGCTGCATTTTTCAACGGCTGCCCAGTCGTAAAAGCTGAAGAACACAGCTTGTAAGGGTCTTTCCATGATAAATTCACTTTGAAAGGGATGTGGGCGTATACTCACTTTATTATCAATTAGATTTACTACTTCCCTCTCATGGACCATTCAAATTATTCTCATAGAAAAGCATTTGATCCAGGGTGGGGATGAAGTTGGGGTTAACAAGAGAGGGAAAAAAAAACAACAACAAAACACGAATGATAAATGTTCTATTTTAACAGATTTTATATTAGAAAGCCTGGCCTGCCACACATGAATATATGTAAATGCTGCGTAAAGAGATATTCGCTTTCTATGCAGCATTTCAAGCAGAAACGTTGCACATTCAGATTCCTACCGCCATGACCATCTCTAAAAACAGAAGTGGTCATGGAGGTTGGAGTAACCCTTTAATGAGATGGTGAGTACATGATGTATGTAAATATTATCTAACACATACAGTGACAGTAATTCTTCTTACTTTCAGATCTCTCACGACTCTCATACAGCGGACAGCTCAATATACAGAACTGACAGCTAACCGGGCCCAGAAAGGTACTCCAACTCTGATAGCTGAACCTGCTCCCAGAGTAACGTTAACCAACCTCTGTGCACTTTTTATTGAATGAGATATAACACAGGGACCTGATGTGTTAATGGGAATATTCCACAAACAGAAGACGCAAAACAGAAACCCCATTTTATTTAACTTCACACGCAGACGATTCTCTTGTGTAGAGGGGATTTATTTTACATTTTAATTTGGTTAGAACTATTACACAAATATTTAAACATTCTATGATTTCTGGATACAGATTACTTGTAACATATTGTAACATATCCTTCACTGTTAGTAGGTTATAGACAGACATAATCACTGCAGATTAAAACAAAATTACTTTTTAAGTTAAATAAAAACAAGTTAAAATATTGTAATTAGATTTTCAGTTCACTACATTTTAATTATTAATAAATAGACTACGTAATCATTCCCAACCAGTCAGTGTGCTGTGTGCGGCGTCTACAAATATAAATCAGGCTAAATGTGGTACAAGCCGCCATATTGTTTTCTAGCGCACTAGAGGACTTATTCACTAGATGTCGACTTGTGGTGAGTTAACGAGACTTGCACAATACTCAACAAAATAAACAAGTTGGAATGGGAAACTTTTATATATTTTTTCTTTTTTTAAAATATGTCTTTGCAATTTAAGTCTCAGACGTTGAGCTTACAAAACTTGCTGGAATTATTAAACATAGAAACATAGAATGTGACGGCAGATAAGAACCATTCGGCCCATCTAGTCTGCCCAATAAAGAACACAGTAACTATATGCGTATTAAACGTAATGTGGCACAAAGAATTCAGACTTTACAATGAAGTTCTAAATGTATTAGTGAGTCAAACCCACTAATGCTTTGTACGTGTTTAGAGTTTATGGCGTCCGTATTATCTGATGGGAAAGGAGCAGCGTTTATCCCTCAGCCCATTTCTGGTACGTTGGGAGCGTTTCAGCAGGTGACCATTGAAGTGACCGCATATAATAACTTGTGGGGAGAGTACACGGATCACTTGATCTGCAAGGTAAGTGTGCATGTTGACCCAAGCAGCCAGAAAAGATAAGATATTTAGAGAAAAGAGTCCTGAGTCCTAAAAGTTCTGGTTTCCAAGCTGGTTGGTCCTTACTTAGCAGTTTGCTCTAGATAAGCACTTGTCTGCTCTAGATAAATATGGTTAAAGAAACGTGAGTTCTTTCTCAAAGCCCACGATTGTACAAAACAGTGACCCTCTTTCATGATCTTAGGTTGGTGACCTAACACCAAAGGAAATACCAATGAAGATGATCGTGAAAGGATGTCCTATTTATTTCCAAATGACAGGTCCAAGGGCAGACAGACAGACAGAAGGCCCCATCATAAGGTATGCATGGAGGCTGTGTAAACGTTCAATGAAGGGAAATGTCACGGCCTCCTCTGGGTACATTACATAACCCTCTTGTGTTTAAATTGTCACATATCCTCATTCCCTCACTGCAGTTAATGATATTACAGTGTTTTCTGGGCTGAGTGCAGCAAACATTAATAAAAACAGACCCTACACTGATCCCACCTTGATCAGGTAACATGTAAACATGTGTGCTTTCAGACATGCCTTCCACACAGATGAACACTTGTATTGGCACTTGTGTTTACAGTGGGGGTTAAATTAATTTTCGTGGTCTGCTCTGGTTCTGCGAGGAAACCCAGGCATGTAGTGTAAATAAAAAATAAATACTACCTCGGGCACACTTCTAGCTCGCTATTGGGTTATGTAAAAATCTGTTATTTAACATTTCGGCTGTAAACATGTTCTGCATCTCACTTTTCTAGATTTGGAACCCACATGTCTGGTGGAGACACTATCTCCCGATGCTTGCGGATCAATAACCCGAGTCCATGTGGTAAGCAGGAACCCCGCTGCCGTTTACAGGAAGCCTTATCATTTCTACAAAACTTCATGTGGGGGTTTTAATGAATCATTCTGGTTTTTGTTCAGATATTCGGATAGATTGGGAAACTTACAACAGAGAACAAGATACTTCTCAGCTCGTAGACCTCGTGGTTCTCTTTGGGGATCCTTTTCCACTGAAGGATATAGATGGGAATGAAATAGTCGGCCGCAGATCTGAGTTTTCAGAAAGCCAGGATTCTTCCATGAACTGGGATCAAATTCCAAATACATCAGGAACCATGTCTCAGGCTTCCAGTGAAAATGGCAATGTAAGAGAAGGAATGACCTGCTAAAGAGCAAAGCTAGCAATGTTTGTCCCAAAATTCCCTGGATGCTTTGTCAGCCTAAATGTCACATTGTAGTCCAGAAAAATGGAATTTAAAATGTGTCCAAATGTTTTTTCAGTTCCACTATTTCGTCCTAAAATGTATTTATTTATGTTGGTCAATTCTCAAGAATTTATATTTTAGTGGATAAACCCCTTCAGATGGTGTCTGACTCTTGATCTATACAAATGCTTGCAATAGATTTGATTTAATATTGTTGGATAAGCTACCCAAACAATTAATTTTTTTTGATAAATTGTTTTAAATTATTTAATATTCAGAAAAATATTTAAATGTTGTAACATTTTTATATTTTTTGATATATTCATATATTTATCCAAATGTGATGTCTTTTTTGTATATTTTAATATGTGGTAAAAAATTATTTTAAATGTTTTTCCAGAAATATTCAATCATTTGGAAAGCGTATCTAACAATATTAAAACAAAGAGTAAAAAATATGTCTTATTGTCTATCACCACCTATTTATTTCCACATTAACTGATACAACCCTATATATAATCTGCAAATGACAGGTCTTAAGCTCTTTAATTGAGACTATTCAAAAACAACACTTAGTAAATGCAAAGTATTGCTGGGATTTACCGCATTGTTTTTTCATACAAATTTTTTTTGCCGATGACTTAATACAGATCCCTGCAGCAATAATCTGATTATTTGCACTGCATGCTGTTTGTTCATTTAGATCATCTCATAGTTATTGAAAAGAATTTACCCGTAGTCACTATACTTATTTCTTTTTCAGTTTCATGAAGCTCAGGAGCAGGCAGATACAGACGTTGAAGAAAGCAACCAATATGATGAAGAATTACCTCCTGATAAATTAATTTCTATCATTGTACGACCGCATGAGGGCATAGCTTCAGATTACCCATACTGCATCACTCCAAGACAGACGGTTTGCTTTTTACTGGTTTTATATTAACATGATTCATATTTGAATAATTGAGAATGAATACAAATATTTTTAAAGGTCATTGATTCATGCATTCACTATAGTTAAAAACATTCCTCTAATAAATGCTATATTTTACAGATTGACTCTGAACATGTAAGTGTAGAGATTAAAACAACTAATATGTATGTCTTAAAAATTCACCTTGTTTGTTTGGAAGCGGGGGCAGCCATCTTAAATATTTCTACTAATAAATTCCTGTTTACTGCTCCCCATTATGTTGTCTTTCTCTGTGGTGGGATCTGATTGGTTATCACCACTTTAGAAGTATGAACAAGAGAAAAGGATGCAAATTGAAGTAACTAATCATACTGGCCTTAAAGGAAAGGGTGTTTTAAAGATAATTTCTCATTTATTACGTATGCTATTTTTAGTGCTGTATGTATTAATATATGACATAAATAACACATGGTGATTAGTGCTCTGCTTATTAAATACACAATCTCTCTCTCTCTATATATATGTATCTATATTTCCAGATTGTTCCTGCAGGGGGCAGCAGTGTCATCCATGTTTCGTTCACCCCTTTAATGCTGTCTGCAGTCAGTAAGATTGAATGTAGTGGATTTGCCCTTGGCTTTCTGAGTTTGGATGAGAAGGTATATATTATAACGATTATTCACAGGACTAGCAATGGCAG
>OW240915.1:14250440-14273478 GCA_933207985.1 Pelobates cultripes
GCACACATGGACCCAGGAGATTAAATGGTGACTAGCAGATACAGGACCCATATGAATGAATACATTGGCAGAACTAATGGAGGGGGAAAAAATGTTGTTCACACCCCCCCCATCTATAGCAAGAGTGGCTAAAAGGTAGATCCCCCACCTGGCATACAACTCGCACAATGCTATGCCAGCTGATGATCTACCATTTCCCCATCCTTGCTGGGTTGTATTTGTGAGCAGTGTTTGGGAGTTTGAATGTAAGCATGTTTTTGCGTAAAGTTTGTGTGCGCATGTAGAGGTGTATTTGTATGAATTGTTGCCACTTGAATGTCGTAGTGTACTTGTGTGTAGTGTTTGCGTTTTAAACTTCAATTATTGCACAGTCTGTTTAATTTAGAATGTATCTGCTGCACTGGTAATAGCTTGCTAGACCCTATAGGTACCTCCTGTGTGTGATTAAAGTTCAATTTACAGAGCAGGAGATAAAAACTTCTAAAGCAAGTTGACATCTGATTGAAAATGAAACAATTTTTTTTTTCTCCATGTAGGCTGTGAGTGACAGCCAGGGGAGGTGTGGCTAGGGATGCATGGACAGAAACAAAAGTGATTTAACTCCTAAATGGCAGAGAATTGAGCAGTGAGACTTCGGGTGATTCATCTATACACCAAAACCACTTCAGTAAGCTAAAATGATTTTAGTGCCTATAGTGTCCCTTTAACACATATATGGACAATATATAAATGTACTTTTTATATTCTGAAACGTTCTCCTTTTGTATTGAAGCTGCAAATAATGATACCAATTAATGAGATAGGAGCATGTCTTACTGGTTTCTGATTGATGTGCCTACTCCACTCTGGAGCTTTTACTATTGGCAATGGGTAGGTCTCTCCAAGCGTAATTCCAGCGTGTGCAAGTGCGGAGTTACTTAATGCCCAGGGAGCGTGAACGTCTCCCCCCTGGATGTTCTGCAGTTCTGGAACCCAGAGTCGGATATAATCACCCTATAAATGAAACAAGTGAATATATACAGATTATTAACCATTCGTTCTAAACATTACCGACCATTCTCAAAAACAAAATGATTGTACTGAATATTAAAATGTAAATAATTATCACCATTCAAAGCTGTAGCTTCACAATTTCCTGAACTGGAGCGTGGGTTTATTACAGAGGGAAGTTATAAAAGGAGAAACCAGGATTGTCACAGTTGAGTAAGAAAATGACAGCGCAGAGCGACACAAGATCAGTGTTATAACTGTCTTTCTGGATCAAGCAGGTTTTAAGAAGACCTGGATCGATAATACTCTGTGTACCGATCATACCAGGATATGACTGGTATAGTCTGAAGATTTAAAAAAAAAAAAAAAAAAATGGTATTTGGATTTTAATATATTAACCCCTTAAGGACCAAACTTCTGGAATAAAAGGGAGTCATGACATGTCACACAGGTCATGTGTCCTTAAGGGGTTAAAGGGAACCGCATAGGGCATACGTTTAGACACATTTAACCAGCAAAAACTACACAAAATACAAAGGGGGCATTTTAATGCATATTTAGTTCAGTTAACATTACTGCAAATTCTTTACATACTGGGGTGTCAGAGAAACATTAAATGTTGTTTTCAGCCAATGTTTGTGAGGCTCAATGTGCCCAAGTGTCAGTCTGCAGGTAATGGGTTTTAGGCAAAGGGCAGGCGGCATAGACCCTCCTCCACTTCCCCGCAGGACGTGCAATATTACATATGCAGGAAATTATGTCCTAACGTTGTACCCTTTTACAATTAGAGCAATATTCACATGCAAAAAAAACCAAAAACGCAGTCTGTGACACTTAGTCGGTTATTCACCAAATAGGGCTTTGACAGCAGTGTTTAAATATTTAGGTAAAACTTTCCGAATGGATAGCTTGGATGTCTGGGATCATTTGATTTAAAATGTGCAGTTCTCTTAGTCATATCTCAGAAATTACTTTTATTTATACAGCATCAAAATATCCCGCAGCAATGTACAACAGTTAAACAATTCATTCTAACATAACATGTTTGACATGAAGCAGTGGGTGAAGATGGCCTTGTCCAAACAAGCTTACAATCTAAAAGCTGATACTCCTCTCCGCATAGTCTCTGTTTAGTGAATGTACCCTTAGGTCACATACTCACATTGACGTCATAATCCAGTCCTTGTTTAATCATATTGAACTTCCTATTCTCCCGGGGATCATTGCCGATTCCAGCACTGTATAACCAATTTCCATAATTACTGCAAACGTCATAATCGACCTGTGAACAAAGAACAAATCTGGCTTCATGTATTGTCCTGGCTGCTAGGGAACAAGGACGATATACAGTATCAAGACAGGATTGGTGCGAAGCAAACAGAGCGTGGAATGGTCACTTTGAGGAGTAAATTACAAAACGTGATGTATTAGGTGTGCAACCAAAAAACAAAGATAACCTTAAAGGGACACTATAGTCACCTGAACAACTTTAGCTTAACGAAGCAGTTTTGGTGTATAGAACATGCCCCTGCAGCCTCACTGCTCAATCCTCTGCCATTTAGGAGTTAAATCCCTTTGTTTATGAACCCTAGTCACACCTCCCTGCATGTGACTTGCACGGCCTTCCATAAACACTTCCTGTAAAGAGAGCCCTATTTAGGCTTTCTTTATTGCAAGTTCTGTTTAATTAAGATTTTCTTATCTCCTGCTATGTTAATAGCTTGCTAGACCCTGCAAGAGCCTCCTGTATGTGATTAAAGTTCAATTTAGAGATTGAGATACTATTATTTAAGGTAAATTACATCTGTTTGAAAGTGAAACCAGTTTTTTTTTCATGCAGGCTCTGTCAATCATAGCCAGGGGAGGTGTGGCTAGGGCTGCATAAGCAGAAACAAAGGGATTTAACTCCTAAATGACAGTGAATTGAGCAGTGAAATTGCAGGGGAATGATCTATACACTAAAACTGCTTTATTTAGCTAAAGTAATTTAGGTGACTATAGTGTTCCTTTAAGTATGTCCTGGGGTGACTTTTTGTGTCATATAAGGAGTGTCGCACCAGAGAGAACAATGCCAGAATACACAATTATATACTTCAATGTCAGAGGTCGTTGTGAAGCAGCACGAATACTTCTAGCTGACCAAGGTTTGGAATGGAAGGAAGAAATTGTAACGTTTGACACCTGGCTGCAAGGAGATCTGAAAGCTAAAGCGGTGTTTGGGCAACTTCCAGGATTTAAAGATGGTGATCTCACCTTGTATCAGTCTAATGCTATTCTGCGCCATCTTGCAAGGAAGCATGGTTTATATGGGAAGGAGCCTAATGATCAATCCTGTATAGATATGATGAATGATGGGGTAGAAGATCTCAGGATAAAATATTTGCAGCTAATTTATAAGAATTATGAAGAAGGAAAGGATGACTACATTAAGAATTTATCTGCTGATTTAAAGCACTTTGAAAGTTTCTTGAGTCAGAATAATAATGGAAAAGGCTTTCTTGTAGGCAACGAGATTTCATTTGCAGATTATAACCTTCTGGATCTTCTCCGCAATCATCTTGTATTGGCTCCTGGGTGTCTTGCAGAATTTCCACTTCTCTGTGCATATGTTGAATGTATCGCGCGCGTCAGGGGAAAGGGCTCTATCGATATATCTTTATTTACAACAGAATTGGCGTCTGTTTAGACGGCTACTATACTTTATATCTTACACATCGATATTTAGTCCTACTCCAGCTATATAGTGGGGGGCCTACTGAGCACACGTCTTTGATCTATTCAGGCAGTGATCCCTATTCCCACTGCAGGAGTTATTTATATAGTGAAGAATAATTTTTCTTTTTCTTATATCACTATACTCTTTCTAGTGCGTCTTTTGGATCCAACTAGCACTATGAATGGGGTTCTATGTGGTTAAGTCATTATGCAGACATCATGATTTCCGTGTAAAAGCTACTAATGTATCTAGGTCTATTTATTACTTAAGACCTTTAGAACCCTTTTTTGTTACACCACTCTATGTAGCAATTCCTACTTTATGGACTTTTTCTTTCCTTTTATTTCAACTTAATTGATGCACACACTTGAATGCACAAAAAACCTGTTTGGTTTTTTGCATATCATTTGGAGATTTGTCCTGAAAACTTTAGAACAGGATCTCCTTTATCAATTTATCGTTATTTATTCATAGGAAATTAATTGTTCTTTTAGTATTTTATCTTTATGATCCATTTATTATTAGTTTAAGCATATATTTGATAACACTGTATTTTTGTTGATCATTTTGGATACATCGTATCAATCTGGTTTTAAACTTTATTTAGTATTAAAAGTTACAGTTTAACTTGAGGGCACTCACTTTTTCTTTCTCCTTGCCTTTACTACTGCTGTAGTCCATTAAGGGTTAATCCCTACAAGAGTGCATCCTTTCTGCTTCCTATTTTCTATAGTTTATGTTACATATAGTTCTCTCTCACTCTAACAGTTATTACAGTGTGAAAAAAGGCCCACTAGAGCCAATCACACCTGCTCCAACGACACCTCCCCCCTCCCTGGGGTTAAAGGGAACTGACATCAAGGGCGACCTAGTAACTTGTACCAAGCTCACCGCCATGTCTAACACCCCTAGCCTAACGCCCCACGGGCACAGCTTGATCCTGTCACAGCACAGCGACTTATATACACCTAGACTCAAAATCCATAGTTGCTACATTGACCAGCAACCACGCGCAGCCACCACTAGGATAAATATACACCTTATGACGCCTAGAGCACAACACACACTGGTGCAAATCAATACCTACAGTCAGGAACAAACAAGGGAGTGGACCTAGTCCTAGAAGGGGAACACACAGAGGGATCCCACAATCACCACAAACCACTCCCTGTCCACATGCAGAAGGGCCAAGAGACACACCAAACACCCATAACTTTGAGACACATGACCGTGAATTAGACATAGCCATCAGACTTAGCCGAAACTGCCCTCTCCCCTTCACCCATGACCTCACGGAGCAAAGGGTGTCTTAGGCAGACGGAAGTCTTACACCCCCACAGTTATACGATTTAAATACCTCACTATAACAATGCGACCTATTTTAACTACAAAATGTGTGCGAACAGAACCCAGCAATGCCTTGTACTTAACATGCACCGATTCTGATTGACGTGTAGAGGCTGTTGTGGCCATCTTTCCACACATGTTTGTTATCTTTCCACGCGGAAAAAAAATAATTTAAAAAAAATTAAAGATTTAAAAAAAGAAATACTAGAGCAGATCGGATATTAACCAACCAGTTAAAAAAAAAAAAAAAAAAAAGAGTCAAATAATATAATTGGGAAAATAGTGCAAGGTGACGAAGTGTACATCTCTCCGGGGGGAATAGTTGAGGCCTTTAATGAGTTTTATAAAAATGTATATGATTTGCCAGAGACTAATAGAGGAAGGGAAACTGTCGAATTTGTCTCAAAGCTAAATCTGCCAAAGATTTCTAGAGAACAATTTGCCATAATTAATAAAGAAATTACTAGAGATGTAGAAAAGGCTATAGACAATCTAGTTCCTTTTAAAACTCCGGGCCGGATGGATTCAGTAATAGTTTTTATAAAGCAATGAAAAATATAATATCAGAGAACCTAACTAAAACATTTAATAATGCAGTTAAGGAGGGAAAGTTCCCCCAAGAAATGCTAGGGCCAATATATTACCTATACTAAAGACAGACAAAGAGCCATCGGACGGGAAAAGTTACCGTCACATTTCGCTTATTAACATCGATGTCAAACTTTATGCCTCTATTATTGCAGCAAGAATCGAAATGGTCTTAGTAAACCTTATACATCCTGATCAAATTGGTTTCGTACCAGATAGAATGGCTAGTAACAACATAAGAAGGTTGATTGATTCTATTGACATGGCTGACCAGGGAAAGGAGCTCCTCCTGATCCTGTCGCTAGATGCAGAAAAGGCCTTCGACAGGGTCAGTTGGGGCTTCATGGAAAAAGTTATTTTTATTATTATTATATCTAATTATTCAGTTGGACCTGATGCATACAAAGTATGGACAAAGTTGTGGTCGACTAAAAAGGGACCAGCAAAATATAAACAAAAAGTGTAAACTTTTTTTAAACGCAGCTTCTTTTTTGCAACTTGGCTATTTTAGTTTAGTTTTTGCAGTCTGGTTTTAAGTTCACCAAAATTTCACTTTTCGGCTTAATAAACTCTGTTGAGGTATAAATTCTGATAAATGTAAGTTTCTCTTCCTTGTGATACAGAGAAGTGATTCAGCAAAGGTTGAAAAGAAGAGGGAACAAAACAGAGTATAAAGTACATCACGCCTGCTGCCTGTATTAGGCATTTATAACAAAAGTGAGCCAAATTCTTTACAAATCATGCCTTAGAGTCTATCCATCCCATAATCCCACGCCAAGGGTTGCTTCCAAACAATGTCAAGTGTTATATTCTTGTCTGTTACTCCCTCCATGCAGAATGAGGTATGTGCAGTTTGACAGAGGGATTTGTGAGCCCTATATTATATATAAATAAATAATTTTATCACATGACCGTATGAGACCACCTCTTACCAGGAGATACTCAAACCACTCTGCTCCCATTCTCCAATCAATTCCAAGGTCTTTTGTCAGGAAACTAGCCACGTTCTGTCGCCCCCTGTTGGACATAAATCCAGTCACTGCCAGTTCACGCATATTAGCATCAACAAAAGGTACCCCCGTACGTCCTTCTACAGAAAGAAAGCAGCAGATTGTCATAAAATACCAAAACGCACACTTAAAATCAACCTACGATGTCTAGAATATAATCCCAACACTTAGAAAAGGGCAGGAATTCATATTTTAAAACAAGACTGTAAATAAATGTTTCAATCCGTGGGAATGGTTTTTGGAAATAAGTACAAGAATAAAGTCAGGTTGGCCCCTTTTTTTTTTTCTTCAAAATTTTGAATTTTATTTTTTATTTTTTTCATTTTAGAGGGATGTTTCCATGGGTAGAATAGGAGGAATGACCGACAACTTTAACAAATAATGTAAACAATTTTATTTCATTTTTATTTATTTTTTATTCTAGTAAAAGGTCATGGTAGACTGATTTTCAATGATCACAAATCGTTTGAGGTGAATACACAGCAGGGGAACTTAAAGGGACACTGCAGGTACCAATACTATATTCACTGCATTTGACAGATTTTGGCCTCGTTATCATGCTGTATTTTTTTGCATGCTCAAATCTTTAGTATTTTTGCACAAAATAAATAAAGGTTTTGCAGAATGCAGCATGATGAGCCTTCTTTTTTAGCCACACCTCCTCACTCCAGAAAAAGACTTTCCTATCAATGTATGTATTCAGTCACTACCAGTTAGAAAGAGAGGACACCCAGGGAGAAATATAGGAAGGATATTTGTTTGTAGTTTCTGTGACTGTCTGCAGCCTAGTTGTGAATTAAAAACCAGTCACTCAGTACTGTTGGGGCTGAGACTGTGTACATACGTTCGATAAGGAAGTCTTTCTGGCACAAGGGGGTGTGGCTGAGGAGGCAGGCTTATGGTGCAGCATTCTGCAAAACATTTATTTGTTTTATGAAAAAAAATACAGCATATTAATAAAGTCAAAATCTATCAAATACATTCAAGTTGTGTTGGTGCCCAGAGTCTCCCTTTAAATCTTATGGAAGAGAAGTACTGATCACAGGGAATATAGTTTCAGTTATGCATATAGGCACCATCACGTTGAGATCTGCACCACTTCGGAGGACTCAAAATGTGGGTCATTTTACTTTCAGGATCACGTAGTGGGATTCTCCTACCTTCCCATCCTATAATGGGTCATTTTAAAAACAAAGAGATTTCACACAACACCAACCTTTCCAGGCGTCAAAAAGCTTGGGGTCTTTCTTCCATGGAACTGGCTTATCCTGTAGCCCTAAACAGGTGTTTAAAAGAACATGTGGTGTTATAATTCTAATTTATCAACTGAGAGTTACCAACACTGAAAGATGGAAAAACCAAGCATAACAGCGTGTGATGCATTTGATGTGTCTGTGTGGTAGCAGGTATATACAAGGGCTTTAGGGTACACCAAAACAACAAGTGACGTCTTCAAGATTCAAAGAGTCTGGCAAAAAAAAAAAAAAACTAAACAAAAAAAAAATCAACACAAACCCTACACATGTTGTGTATTTTCTGTCATCTAGATGGAAGAGAGAGATGTGTAAATTCTGTGACAGATCATTCCATTCCAATGAGATTACCAATCCTCAATATAAAGTATGTAAAAGCACAGACAAATGATGTTAAATGTGTCTGCAGTGTGTGGACAACTGAAAAAAAAAGTTCATGATTTTCATATCAGAAAACCCACAGTCCTATAAATAAATGCTATGACTGTAAATATAAAATACATCATCTCTGTACACACTGATAATAGCTAGTGCTGGAGTTTTGCTACGTGTATAAGGAATTATGCTTAGCTCGGTGACATTGCAATGTATCACATTTTTGATTTTTTTTTACATGGTTTCCTGATTGTTTGCAGGATTTTTATTCTATTGATCACGGAAAGTCAAAAGAACCGAAATATGTAAATGGCGCCTTCCTGTGATTCTGTGAACCACGTTTTAACCTAAATTAAACGGCTTGTTCCAGCTTTTCCACATTCTTTCTGTGTATGGTTTCTGAGTGCCAGTCAGTTTCGATCTCATGGCAATATAAAAGGTTTCTATTACTGAACACCTGAGATTACAGCAATTGAACCTACAGGAAGAAATTGGCTCACGGTGTCTTACAAGGTCCAACTAACCTTTTGGAAAGAATAATTTGCTTCCATACTTCAGAGCCACAAAACGAAAGTAATCCCTCCACAGAAGCTCAAAAATGACCCTACGACAGAAGGAAAATATTAAGGCCTTGCAGGAGATACAAGTTATCTTTCAATTCACACAGTTCTATATACGGCTTTCTGATCATAGCGCTGTTCTATAAACATGTGATTAGGACAGAACTATGGTGCAGACATTTTTTTTTTTTAAACTTGTATTTCATTGGTTTTTCTCACAACACCACACAACACATAGGTTTGTAGTACAGGAACATTTTGTGCATATCATAGAACTTCAATGGACTCGCTACCACTAGAGATCAGAGATTTTGTACATTGGTTGGATAACGATTTCAATTCGTCGGCATATCCGAGAAGGGGTAGAAAGCGTTACTTGTGTTTTTCTTGCACAATAAGCTCTGGGACTTCAATGCCAAAGAAATAAGTACACCTCAAATTGGAAAACCTGCTATTACACTTTATCTGCCCTTAGGCTAAAATAGGCAAACAAGTAAATGGGTCCTTTTCTATTACTCAGTCATAATAATTAATAAAAATTACAAGTGAAAAGATGACACTAAAATAAAATAACAGGTAATTATATTAACCAGCAGCACCTTAAAAAGTGCAAGAACCCCAAAATCCCTTAACCCCTTAAGGACCAAATTTCTGGAATAAAAGGGAATCATGACATGTCACACATGTCATGTGTCCTTATGGGGTTAATGGACCACTATAGTGCCAGGAAAACATACTCGTTTTCCTGGCTCTATAGGGCACTTGGGTTCCCCTCACCCTCGGGGCTGGGGACTCTCTGACTCCTTTCCCCGTCATCAGCTGAACGCTCGCGCATTCAGTCAGTCCATAGGAAAGCATTCTCAATGCTTTCCTATGGACGCTGGCGTCTTCGCACTGTGAAAATCACAGTGAGAAATGCGGTAGCGCCTCTAGCGGCTGTCGGTGAGACAGCCACTAGAGGCTGGATTAACCCTAAAGTAAACATAGCAGTTTCTCTGAAATTACTATGTTTACAATTGCAGGGTTGATCCTAGATGGACCTGGCACCCAGACCACTTCATTAAGCTGGAGTGGTCTGGGTGCCTATAGTGGTCCTTTCAGTAATATACATCCCAATCCTTTTTTGGGGATTTGTAATAATTGTGATTGCTTTTTTGCACAATCTGCTCCTGGTTTATTAAAATAATTTATTCCCCTATTCCATACCAGTATGTGCTTTGATTTGCAGTTCTCTCTCGTTCGTACTTCTTAATCTGCTCATAAATATATCTCGGGGAGATGCAGCCCAGAGCCAACCTAAAGAGAAGCGAGAAGTATAGGGTTTGTCATTCGGCTGCCACATCGGCTGTGACAGATCTAAATACATAGGTCACATGATCAGGAAAGACACAAATTTAACAAGTAAAAAGTAAATTATAGTGGCTTTGTCACTTTTTAAAATAAAAAAAGAAAATACTTTTTTGCCAAGTTATAGATAAGGAAAAGTAGGGACTACTGGTTGACAAAAGGTGGTGAGTCATGCTCTACGGTCTATGTCAACTTTGTCATTGACCCTCACATCATGAAGTGGCACGATACAGAGCCTCAGCATTAACTGGGCATGCGCATAATTTGAAGCCCATGCCCAAAGCAAATTATACCATTTCTACAGGCCATCTTTGTAACTTGACGATGGCAGAGCCTACAAAGAAGACACAGAGGGATTGAACAACTATCTAAAATGATATGTTATGCAAGCCCCAGAGTCCAAATCTGTTCGGGGGTGAAACGGGTGGTATGGAGCAATGGATCCCTTGGCTCTCAGTCGAAGGGATCCATATTGTTACAGAACCGCTTTAGGCTACAACATAAAGTCATCACATTGCTCATTTCTAAAATGGGTCTGCACATGGAGAATTGAGTACTCACCCGGCATAGCCTGAAAGTCTGTGCCTGGGAAAGAGGGGATGGCTTGTAAGGGCTGCAGACAATAGGTCTGCAGCTTTTGCAAGCTGTATTTTCCCCCCCATATACCCTCAAAGAAAACATGCAGGAAAAAAATACATGCATGCCTTCTTTGGTCGTATATCTACCAAATAAAATAAGGGGGAAAAAAGAAAATCAGCAACACTTTCATTAGAGTGTTCCTTTACTATAAAAAGGATAGATATTGCTTTCGTATAGTTTATGTAAGGAGAAGGAAGACCTGGGTACAGAATGATCCATGCTGTGATCCACAATATCTCCTTTTCTTGTACTGATAGAAAACCATCTATGGTAATACAGAGTAAAACAGTGACATGGGAGAGTGCAACGGCTAATAATGGCATTCTTTATTTTTCTCACCATGGGGCAAATTTGGTAGAATAATCCATTCCTATAAGTCCGTTCCGTGTATCTTTATATGAAGCGACAAGATTCTGTAACAAATTAAATGATACATTTATACTTTTAATCCACAGCTCCCTCTAGGGATAGAGAATGGTACAACAAAAATGTTAATAAAATAGCAAAGTTTAAAAATATATTAAAAAGTAATATTTTTGGTAAAAGTAAAACATGTTTTAAATACTCATGTTTAAACTATGGCATTTTCCTTTTGCAATGGTAAATGTGTTCAATAATTAGCCTTTTGTACAAAGATAATTGTCTGATTGTTCTGGAAAAGGGAAGAGAAAAATCAGATTGTCATAGAAATGTATTCTGGAATCATTTTCTGAACTGGATCCCAGGAAATCTACAATAGCCAGAGCAGTGCTTCCAACATAATATGCTGATATGTATGAACCATTTCATGTCTTAACAGAATTCATATTAAATTAAAGGTTTCTAAATGGAAATATCTCTACTGACCGTATCCCAGAAATAATGCTGCAGCCTCTGTAATGCTTGAGTCTCCCCTCCGCTGCATGGAAAGGCTGATCGTGGATCTGTCACAGGATCTATTAATCAGAGAAACACAAATAAGTAATCAATAGCAGCTAATCATAGGCCATGGCAAGCACATAAGTCATTAACAGCAGCTAATCATAGGCTGTTACAAGAATCACAATCACTAATATCCAAAGCTGAAATTGCATCCCGCTGTAAACCAACACAGATGCCACATACAAACCTTCAAACAGAATAGGTGCTTCATATTTCAGGTAGCTACCACGACACAAACATTTGCATCTCAATTTTGCCATATAGAGCACAGATTCCTAAACTTGCATCAATTTCTTCCAGGAATCCCTAGATTCCTTAGAATGCTTTAAAAGCTTGGACAATGTGAGAATTCAAATTACATTTCATATGCACGCATTTTAGGACAACAAATAAATGAAAAATACACAAACTACTACCTTGATTTAATATTGTTGAATAAACTTCAAATGGTTTAATATTCAAGGATAAACTTTAAAAACAATTTTTCAAAGCATTAAAGTATGAAAAATATATATCATATTTAAAAACACTATATATAAAAAAAATATATTTTTTTCCTCCCCAAGTAGACTAAATTCCCACCAGCCAGAAAACCCTAGTTGGAAAAATTTTGCAACTTAGACCTTAAGTTGTTGGCTAAGCTACATCTACACAGAAGGACTCCAGATACTACCTGGAAGAATATCAGAAATACCTTCTTGCCCAAAGTCTTGAAGTGTGGGAATATCGCCCTCCTCAAAGCCAGCTGGTAAAGACTTCAGCCTGTCTGGCATCTGAAGACTCGGTCGCACTTGGCATTGAGTTTCAACTGCTTTTCTAAACTGGGTATAGACATCGGGCAACCTGAAATGGTTAAACATGGGACATCTATACAGTGCGCAAAGGAAGAACAATATCTCAAAGAATGATACCTGGTAAATGTATCGTGGGTGGGACAGGATAATACAAATTACGCAAACTGAACAAAAACGAAGATAATCTCTAAATCATTGAGATTAGCTGGAGTGTTATCACTTGGAAATGACTCATTCCAGTAGGTCAGCTTGTAATTAATCTTACCAAAGTGCCAAGGAATGGCACTCACCAATGAAGATAGGGTATCCACAACACTATAGTGCCACACAGACCAGGGTGACTACCACCAACTCAGGAATTTCTAGACCAAAGAATAATATCCGTGCACACAGGCTCTATTCCAAGCTGCACACTTTAGTGACGTTGAACAGGCAATGTTTTGGCTCACACAGGAGACTTTACAGGTTACAGCCAAGGTATATGGACCGTCTTTCAGAAAAAAGAATTACTGCTTATAACGACATAGGGGATGTGACCAGTCTGCTCTGTATATACAGTGTATGAGGCCCTGTATAGGGGATGTGACCAGTCTGCTCTGTATATACAGTGTATGAGGCCCTGTATAGGGGTTGTGACCAGTCTGCTCTGTATATACAGTGTATGAGGCCCTGTATAGGGGATGTGACCAGTCTGCTCTGTATATACAGTGTATGAGGCCCTGTATAGGGGATATGGCCAGTATGCTCTGTATATACAGTGTATGAGGCCCTGTATAGGGGATATGGCCAGTATGCTCTGTATATACAGTGTATGAGGCCCTGTATAGGGGATATGGCCAGTATGCTCTGTATATACATTATATGAGGCCCTGTATCGGAGATATGACCAGTCTGCTCTGTATATACAGTGTATGAGGCCCTGTATCGGAGATATGACCAGTCTGCTCTGTATATACAGTGTATGAGGCCCTGTATCGGGGATATGGCCAGTCTGCTCTGTATATACAGTGTATGAGGCCCTGTATAGGGGATATGGCCAGTCTGCTCTGTATGTACAGTGTATGAGGCCCTGTATCGGAGATATGACCAGTCTGCTCTGTATATACAGTGTATGAGGCCCTGTATCGGAGATATGGCCAGTCTGCTCTGTATATACAGTGTATGAGGCCCTGTATAGGGGATATGGCCAGTCTGCTCTGTATGTACAGTGTATGAGGCTCTGTATAGGGGATACGGCCAGTCTGCTCTGTATATACAGTGTATGAGGCCCTGTAGAGGGGATACGACCAGTCTGCTCTGTATATACAGTGTATGAGGCCCTGTATAGGGGATGTGACCAGTCTGCTCTGTATATACAGTGTATGAGGCCCTGTATAGGGGATGTGACCAGTCTGCTCTGTATATACAGTGTATGAGGCCCTGTATAGGGGATATGACCAGTCTGCTCTGTATATACAGTGTATGAGGCCCTGTATCGGAGATATGGCCAGTCTGCTCTGTATATACAGTGTATGAGGCCCTGTAGAGGGGATATGACCAGTCTGCTCTGTATATACAGTGTATGAGGCCCTGTATAGGGGATGTGACCAGTCTGCTCCGTATATACAGAGTATGAGGCCCTGTATAGGGGATGTGACCAGTCTGCTCTGTATATACAGTGTATGAGGCCCTGTATAGGGGATATGGCCAGTCTGCTCTGTATATACAGTGTATGAGGCCCTGTATAGGGGATACAGCCAGTCTGCTCTGTATATACAGTGTATGAGGCCCTGTATAGGGGATGTGACCAGTCTGCTCTGTATATACAGTGTATGAGGCCCTGTATAGGGGATGTGACCAGTCTGCTCTGTATATACAGTGTATGAGGCCCTGTATAGGGGATATGACCAGTCTGCTCTGTATATACAGTGTATGAGGCCCTGTATCGGAGATATGGCCAGTCTGCTCTGTATATACAGTGTATGAGGCCCTGTAGAGGGGATATGACCAGTCTGCTCTGTATATACAGTGTATGAGGCCCTGTATAGGGGATGTGACCAGTCTGCTCTGTATATACAGAGTATGAGGCCCTGTATAGGGGATGTGACCAGTCTGCTCTGTATATACAGTGTATGAGGCCCTGTATAGGGGATATGGCCAGTCTGCTCTGTATATACAGTGTATGAGGCCCTGTATAGGGGATACAGCCAGTCTGCTCTGTATATACAGTGTATGAGGCCCTGTATAGGGGATACGGCCAGTCTGCTCTGTATATACAGTGTATGAGGCCCTGTATAGGGGATACGGCCAGTCTGCTCTGTATATACAGTGTATGAGGCCCTGTATAGGGGATACAGCCAGTCTGCTCTGTATATACAGTGTATGAGGCCCTGTATAGGGGATACGGCCAGTCTGCTCTGTATGTACAGTGTATGAGGCCCTGTATAGGGGATACGGCCAGTCTGCTCTGTATATACAGTGTATGAGGCCCTGTATAGGGGATACGGCCAGTCTGCTCTGTATATACAGTGTATGAGGCCCTGTAGAGGGGATACGGCCAGTCTGCTCTGTATATACAGTGTATGAGGCCCTGTATAGGGGATACGGCCAGTCTGCTCTGTATATACAGTGTATGAGGCGCTGTATAGGGGATACGGCCAGTCTGCTCTGTATATACAGTGTATGAGGCCCTGTATAGGGGATACGGCCAGTCTGCTCTGTATATACAGTGTATGAGGCTCTGTATAGGGGATACGGCCAGTCTGCTCTGTATATACAGTGTATGAGGCCCTGTATCGGAGATATGGCCAGTCTGCTCTGTATATACAGTGTATGAGGCCCTGTATAGGGGTTGTGACCAGTCTGCTCTGTATATACAGTGTATGAGGCCCTGTATAGGGGATATGGCCAGTCTGCTCTGTATATACAGTGTATGAGGCCCTGTATAGGGGATATGGCCAGTCTGCTCTGTATATACAGTGTATGAGGCCCTGTATAGGGGATACGGCCAGTCTGCTCTGTATATACAGTGTATGAGGCCCTGTATAGGGGATACAGCCAGTCTGCTCTGTATATACAGTGTATGAGGCCCTGTATAGGGGATACGGCCAGTCTGCTCTGTATGTACAGTGTATGAGGCCCTGTATAGGGGATACGGCCAGTCTGCTCTGTATATACAGTGTATGAGGCCCTGTATCGGAGATACGGCCAGTCTGCTCTGTATATACAGTGTATGAGGCTCTGTATAGGGGATACGGCCAGTCTGCTCTGTATATACAGTGTATCAGGCTCTGTATAGGGGATACGGCCAGTCTGCTCTGTATGTACAGTGTATGAGGCCCTGAATATGGGATACGGCCAGTCTGCTCTGTATATACAGTGTATGAGGCCCTGTATAGGGGATACGGCCAGTCTGCTCTGTATATACAGTGTATGAGGCCCTGTATCGGAGATATGGCCAGTCTGCTCTGTATATACAGTGTATGAGGCCCTGTATAGGGGTTGTGACCAGTCTGCTCTGTATATACAGTGTATGAGGCCTTGTATAGGGGATATGGCCAGTCTGCTCTGTATATACAGTGTATGAGGCCCTGTATCGGAGATATGGCCAGTCTGCTCTGTATATACAGTGTATGAGGCCCTGTATATGGGATACGGCCAGTCTGCTCTGTATATACAGTGTATGAGGCCCTGTATAGGGGATACGGCCAGTCTGCTCTGTATATACAGTGTATGAGGCCCTGTGTAGGGGATGTGACCAGTCTGCTCTGTATATACAGTGTATGAGGCCCTGTAGAGGGGATATGACCAGTCTGCTCTGTATATACAGTGTATGAGGCCCTGTATAGGGGATATGACCAGTCTGCTCTGTATATACAGTGTATGAGGCCCTGTATAGGGGATGTGACCAGTCTGCTCTGTATGTACAGTGTATGAGGCCCTGTATAGGGGATACGGCCAGTCTGCTCTGTATATACAGTGTATGAGGCCCTGTATCGGAGATATGACCAGTCTGCTCTGTATATATAGGGGATACGGCCAGTCTGCTCTGTATGTACAGTGTATGAGGCCCTGTATAGGGGATATGACCAGTCTGCTCTGTATATACAGTGTATGAGGCCCTGTATAGGGGATACGGCCAGTCTGCTCTGTATATACAGTGTATGAGGCCCTGTATAGGGGATACGGCCAGTCTGCTCTGTATATACAGTGTATGAGGCCCTGTATAGGGGATACGGCCAGTCTGCTCTGTATATACAGTGTATGAGGCCCTGTAGAGGGGATACGGCCAGTCTGCTCTGTATATACAGTGTATGAGGCCCTGTATAGGGGATATGACCAGTCTGTGTTTGTCTGTATACAAAGTGTATGAGGCCTTATAGAAGAGACACTAGATGGATATACCTGGAGATGTGTCGGAAAGGGAGATCATTTCTGTGATACAATGTTGATCCCCAAACGGTTTGTAACTGAACTCCATGTTGAGAACACACTTTTTTCACAGCATTTTCAACATCTAGCTCTTCCTTTGTGACCTATAAAAAGAAAACTAGTTAAACTTAGTATACAAGTCTTCCATCTTCTCCCTACACTCGGAGTTCATCGAGAGGAAACCAGTTCAAAAAGTGAGCAAGGTTATAATTCAAGAAAGATACCGTCTGGATCAAAGACTAAACCCTGCGGATTATCGCACTATAGAAGAAGATAAATAGCGGAAACCACACACGTGGGAAACATTCTGTTGGAGTTTTGCCAATCTCCCACAATTAATTTTTTTTTTGGGGGGGGTGGTGGGGGAGGGGGGATGTTTGAGGTCTCTTTGCAATCAACCAGCTGGACGATTAATACATTTTACTGTTTAAATTAATCTTGGCGGCAGCCATTGGAACTAAAATAAATAAAAATATTTAACTGTAAAATAAATAAATATATATATACAAAAAATATATAAAAGAATTTTAAAAGGAGGCTTCTTAAAACGTCTACTGAAATTGCACAAGACAAGGCGAAGACAAGAAAAGGTGTAAAATTGTGTCACTTCAAGAGCATATTTTAGGTATGAAGTCTAGGATCGAGTACGTGTATTCACACGGAAAATGAGAAACAAAAAGGTCCTCCCTACTGCCCAATCCAATCCCCACGATGCTCTAATAGCCACACAGCTGGCAAAACATCGTGGGTAGTTGTAGTTCTACAAATAATTGGGGAATGATGGTTAATTTAGAGAGACCTCTGGCTGTGCTTTAAGGACCAGCAATTCTAGATATAATTGAGGACCTGTATGAAGAGCAATCACCATGGAAGCCAACGGAATGTTTTCAGATCTTGAGGAAAAATATCAAAAACATTTAACAGATACGACGAGTGTTTGTGTTACCTCTTCTTGCAATGCAACCGCAGTAACAGAGCCCAGTTTTGTGACTAAATCTTCTAGAACATCTTCTGGCTTCCCTCTTCTCAGCAGCAAGTTACTACAGGATAAAAACAAAAACAACAAAGACATTGTGGATAGGGAGGGACAGATAGATGGACAGATGAAGAATGGAGGTCGTATTTCTCATAAAGTAGACTAGGTATGTTATAGTGTCTGGCTAGCTTGGCCTGGATTGTACAATTCAGCTTTCAATTCACGGTTTAGTGAATAACCTAACTTTGCTCAAAATACTGAAAAATAAAATTGATGTTACTCCATAAACCAGGCATGGTGGACAAGTGATCAGGAATAGGTCTATCTGGAAAATTAGTTCAGTTTGACTATTCTGGCCTAGTCAATTCTCAACAGTCCCTGATTCAGTCAATAAAATTGTAGTGAATAAAAAATCCAACTGGAAAATTTGATAAGAGTGTGCTTGCTGTCAACATTCACACTCCTATCAGTAACAGCACACTACATGTTGGGATCTCAGTGACCCAGAATATACTGTTGCCTGAGAGTGATAGGAGTGTGATTGCTGACAGCATGTCAGTTAGTTTGTGTAGTACTGTAATCATGTTGCTTTTTAAAATCTTTAAATGTACAGAATTTTGGCACCAGTTATTGCCAATCGGCCTGAAAGGCGACTGGTAATCTGTATCGGCTCTGGAAAAATGATATTGGTCGATGCCTGCTTGGGAGGAAAGCTATCATTTGGTGTTTAGTGACTGTCTCCCTTCCCCTGTTTTCAGTTCTTTAAACATTGCAGGTATAGCTTACCTTCCCTTTTCCTTTAGTATGTTCCTCAAATCTTTCACACTTTCGAGCAGGAACTTCAACCTATGGGGCCCTGTTTTTGGAAAATTGTAGTTATGGGTTCCCACATAGTGTCTTGGGTCAAAGCAGTACAGAGGAACAATGTGATCTGCATTCTTGTGAGCCCAGAGCAGAACCTGTATATGAACAAAATAAACAATGATTTAAAGCAGGCCTGTCCAACCTGCGGCCACCCAGATGTTTCTGAACTACAACTCTGAAACAGATAGCCAGGGAATAATGATAGTTGTGCAAATTATTTTATTAATAATGTATCTCCATAGACCTGAATTCTGTACTCTCACACATGTGGAAAATGACAGCGTTGACGTTGGCTCCTGACAGCTGAAGAGCAGTTGATGGAAGATGATGGCAGCGCTCACATGGGGCATGTTCAGATAAGTGAAAGCGTCGATGCCACCGTCAGGAGTCTTTGCAAACTCTACAATGCCCCGAGGGGGTGGTACCGCTTTAAAGGCAGAATATAATGTCTTCTGTGTGTCTGCCTGTGTCTGCCTATTGGGTAGCTTAGTGAAGGTCACATCTAAGTTATAGAAGCTCTAATTAAAAAATGCATAAAATAAATTTGAATCTTACTGGCATTGTGAAAAAAAAATAAAAAATCAGCCTCTGACGTTTATTAAGTGACAAAATTGTGATGAGTTGACACGCGAGTGGAACTGTCACAACCCCCCCCCCCCCAACCATAACTTCTCCAATGAGCTGCAGTGGCTATGGTACAAAAGAGTAATTTAGTTCTGGTAAAGGTAACATTTTTAGGCCCTGAGGCAGAATCTTATAATATGATAATTATTGCTCACTGTCAGAGCACACAGTTATCATGTTACAATATAAACACTGATAACGGACACACAATAGGGTTGTAAATTATTTTTGTTGACATATTTAGGGACCATGCCCCCGTCCCTTCACCAATCTCACTGGCATAACATTATCACAGAACTTCCTCCATGGGACATGGAATGGGCGGTACTGTGGGAGACCATGCCCACTCTTACAAAAACACTGCAGCCACATTGTATAACTAGAACCATGGAGACACATTGTATAACTAGAACCATCAGTAGAACCATGGAGACACACTGTATAACTAGAACCATCAGCAGAACCATGGAGACACATTGTATAACTAGAACCATCAGCAGAACCATGGAGACACACTGTATAACTAGAACCATCAGCAGAACCATGGAGACACACTGTATAACTAGAACCATCAGTAGAACCATGGAGACACACACTGTATAACTAGAACCATCAGCAGAACCATGGAGACACACTGTATAACTAGAACCATCAGCAGAACCATGGAGACACACTGTATAACTAGAACCATCAGCAGAACCATGGAGACACATTGTATAACTAGAACCATCAGCAGAACCATGGAGACACATTGTATAACTAGAACCATCAGCAGAACCATGGAGACACATTGTATAACTAGAACCATCAGCAGAACCATGGAGACACATTGTATAACTAGAACCATCAGCAGAACCATGGAGACACATTGTATAACTAGAACCATGGAGACACATTGTATAACTAGAACCATCAGCAGAACCATGGAGACACATTGTATAACTAGAACCATCAGCAGAACCATGGAGACACATTGTATAACTAGAACCATCAGCAGAACCATGGAGACACACTGTATAACTAGAACCATGGAGACACATTGTATAACTAGAACCATGGAGACACATTGTATAACTAGAACCATCAGCAGAACACACTGTATAAGCACCCCCTCCCCTCCCCCCCATAGGGATACACTGTATAACCTGCCCCTCCCCCAGCACTATAGAGATACCTTGTATAACCAGCCTCCTCCAGCACTATAGAGATAATTTCATGTTTATACTTTTTATAAACACCTAGTATAATACATAGTACCAGCACTGGAAATAGTAAAAGCAGCTATGGGTTTCATTACATACACAGTATATCTACCATCACAGCCCCTATCCCCTGGCAGTGCCTCACCTAGCAGTGCCAGCCCCTCTCTCCCCCCTAGCAGTGCCAGCCCCTCTCTCCTATAAAAGTGCCAGTCCCTCTCTCTCCCTGGTAGTGCCAGCCCCTCTCTCCCCTGGCAGTACCAGCCCCTCTCTCTCTCCCTGGTAGTGCCAGCCCCTCTCTCTCCCCTGGCAGTACCAGTCCCTCTCTCCCCTGGTAGTGCCATCCTCACTCCCCTGGCAGTACCAGTCCCTCTCTCTCCCCTGGCAGTGCCAGCCCCTCTCTCTCTCCCCTGGCAGTACCAGCCCCTCTCTCTCCCCTGGCAGTGCGAGCCTGGCAGGTTATTACCTCGTTATCCTGGAGCCGGAGATCGTTTCTCAGGAGGCAGATAATGACCCTGGATGGGGAGCACATGCTGCCAGCTCACAGGCCTCACTGATCTCACAGAGCTGGGAGCAGTCGCTCACTGCCTCCCTCCTCCCTCTACTAAAATTAGCTGCACCCTCCCCTCCTGTACAGCTCCAGCTAACCCCAGGCACAGCACTCCACGTTTGGCTGGCTGAGAGTAATGGGAGCTGCTGGATGAGATTGTTGAAGTATTTTTTTTGTTTAATTAATAAAGGCAGCTCTTTTGGGATCCCTCCTTGATTAATGACCTGATTTCTGCAATATATATTAATTGGACTCAGTGAAGGGCAGAACTCTTCATGTGATGCCCAACACCATAACGTGCCCAGGAAACCAAGGCTGACAGGGCAGTTTTATCTGTTATCCCACAGAGTGCAACAGGGAAACTCAGAATGGCACTCACTCTCACACAACATGATTTAACGTTATACTGACTTATCCCATTATTCCTGAGTTAGTAAGGTCTGAAAATTAAAACTAAACATTCCACCTCTCTGTGTCCTGGAACAGGGCCTCAGTCAGTCATTGCTAGGAGAGCATAGAGTGAGGAATGTGTGCCTGGCATCACAAATGTTTGGGCCCCTAACACAGTTCAAGTTCTGGCCCCACTAGGGCTCATTCTGAGTTCGCCCACAAGGAGAAAGTGTGTTGTGTATAGTGGATACAGATTGCACATTTGTGTAATGGATATAGTGTTTTGTGTGTGTTAGATACAGTGTGTTTGTGTAGTGAATGCAGTGTTTCTGTGTATTAGATGCCGAGTGTGTGTTTGTCTAGTGGTCGTAGTGTGTGTATGATGAATGCAGTGTGTGTGTGTAGTGGATGTAGTGTGTGGTGGATGCAGTGTGTGTTTGTATGGTGGATGCACTGTGTATTTGTGTAATGGATGTAGTGTGTGTATAGTGGATACAGTGTGTGTTTGTGTAATGGATGTAGGTTGTTTATGGTGGATGCAGTGTGTGTTTGTGTAGTGGATGCAGTGCGTGTTTGTATGGTGGATGCACTGTGTATTTGTGTAATGGATGTAGTGTGTGTATGGTGGATGCAGTGTGTGTTTGTGTAGTGGATGTAGTGTGTGTATGGTGGATGCAGTGTGTGTTTGTGTTGTGGTTTTAGTGTGTGTACGGTGGAAGCAGTGTGTATGTTTGGTGGATGCATTGTGTGTTTGTGTAGTGGATGTAGTGTGTGTATGGAGGATACAGCGTGTGTTTGTGTAGTGGATGTAGTGTGTGTATGGTGGATGCAGTGTGTGTTTGTGTTGTGATTTTAGTGTGTGTAAATGTTTAAATTAGGGGCTGCATTTGGGGGGCGAGGAGAGCATTTTTGGTGGAATTTAAATGTATTTAACACACTATTTTATTCCCCCCTCCTTACCTGGCCAGGGAGGGGGAAGATTGCATCCCTGGTGGTTCAGTGGTATGGTGGAGGGAGCCAGTTACTGTATAATATAGAAGGGACCCTGCCAACACCAGCTTAACTTTCCAGCAGCTCCTGTGTCTGTAAGTCTCGCAAGCTTTGCCTGCGTACCGTGCGGAGTCTTGTCATGGTAACCTGTGGCAACGCTCTGCCAGACTGCAGAGCTCGTGAGAATTACAGACACAGGAACTACTGGAAAGTTAAGATGGTGCTGGCAGGGTCCCTTCTACATTATACAGGTAGCCGGTGGCAGGGGCCCTAAAGTGCATATATATATAGCGATAATCACTATATATATGTGTACAAATGGAATGTGGGGTAGAGCAGTCCGGGCCCCCCAGGACCGCCAGGCCCATGACAACTGTTATGGTTGTCATGCTCTGATGGCGCAGTGGCGGATCCAGGGGGGGGGGCAACGGGGCTGAGAAAACCGACAGTCTCCCTCCCCTGCTAGCCCTGCAATGTGCCTGTGGACCGGAGGGG